>JAMPIV010007035.1:0-141812 GCA_024509875.1 Oreohelix idahoensis
TGCTGTCAAAAGCGTTTTAAAAATCAACAAAGTTAATGTATAGCTGTCTCTGCCATTCTGAGCACTGCCCTATAATATTCCTGAGGGTAAACATATGATCTGCCCATCTTCTGTTTTTTTCTGAATCCAGCTTGTTCTTTCCTCAGTTTATGGTCTCCTGCTTTTGAAATTCTCTGGATAACTATCCTGCCTAGTATTTTACTGGGAACTGAGAGGAAAGTAATTCCTCTCCAGTTGTTGCAGTCTAAAAGGTCTCCCTTGTTGGGTATTTTGACAATTATTCCTTTACTCCACTCCATCAAGTTTGTCTCTGTTTTCCAGACATGTGCACATAGTCTTGCTAATAGTTCTGCTGCTAGTTCGGGGTCCGTCTTGAATAACTCTTTAGCCCTTTGTTAGCTGTGATGATTTCTTCCCTTCGCGGAATGTCTGTATTTACTTCTAGATGATTTTCAGCATCAGGAACATTCAGCTGAGTCTCTAGTGGTTCCTTATTCAGTGTTTCTTTGAAGGGTTCTGCCCATCTTGTTTCCTGCCCCTGTGCTGTGGTGATGAGATTTCCTTGCTTATCTCTTACTAACGTAATATTGTTAGCACCCTATTTTCCGCTGATAGTTTTAGTTATTTTAAATACTGTGCTTTGTTCATTTCTCAGGGCTGCCACTTCTACCTGTCTTGCAAGATCGTCCAGAAATTTCCTTTTGTTGGTTCGGGTTTTACGTTTTACTTTCTTGTCCAGCTGACTGTACTAAAAGAGCGCTCAGTTATAAGCTTCTCCCACAAGAAAAAAACAAAACAAAAAGAAAATTATTGCAAAAAATAGAAAAAAAGATAAGTAATAAATCAGCTGCTAATCTCGTGGACAAAACTGAGTGATGTAAATACACAATGTCAGCCAACAAAGATAAGTTTGATTAAAGTTAAAATAATCATCACTGGATTCATCAACAAACTGAGAGATAAGGTTAGTGTTCTTACATTTTGCTGGCACACACTATGTCGTGTCTTTTTTCTAGGAGACGACACACGTACTATAATAACGGCTCGTGTAAATTCTGTTTTATTTATTTATTTTTTTAAAATTTAAGTTAATGCTGTGTTTCTTTTAAGGTTACCAACGTAGAGGTCTGACATAACCAGACAAGTGAGAGTGAAACAAGAGATGAGATGAAGACGCTGTCGATGTATTGGTGTCATGGATTGCCTCCCCTGATTTGCAGTAGTGGTCCAACAGTGGCCAAAACTCAAGAGTATCTAAAATTGGTCGTTAAAGGTGTCTACCTTCGCACAAGATTGCTCTTGGCAGAGTTGTAGATAGAATGGTAATGATGCTTCTATCTAGAAGCAGTGCTTCTATCTAGAAGGAGTATTCACAAGATATTTCCGAAGTCAAGAACAATGCGGTATTGGCAGGGCAACTGTTAACAAATATCGGTCCGTCGCCTTTTGTGAAGAATTAAGCAATGGTTATAGCCCCTTCAAGCCCCCAGCTGTTGTAAATCCAGCGACATTCCTTGTATAGGTATTTGCTCTCTCTCTCTCTCTCTCTCTCTCTCTCTCCCACTGACCTGTGTAATCAACCTGGTATTCTTATACTTCACCTGGTGAAGCGTAAACAAGTCTGGGTGCGGTGACAGCCAAAAAGAATGTAAGAGCAATAAATTTGCCAAATTATAGGACGATGAGTGAGAAAAATGAGAAATGAAGTGAACTGTCGGACGGGACGAGAGTTATAAAAAGTGCACGACTGATTTCGTCACAAATGGATTCACATTGAAGGAGCCTGTGAATAGCAATGCCAAGTAGTTCTTGTTCTGGGCTCCCTAGGGTAAGATAAGGTAGATGGAAACCGAAGAACGTGTGGAGAGGAGAGCTGGAAATATAAATGAAAGTGGAGATGCTAGCTGGACATATAAATGACATGTGGATAATATAATCGGAAATATAGATGAATATGATGCGAAACATTGAGCTGGTGGCACGCGACATGTCGTCTCGGCAGTATTAGCTGAAGTCATATGCTCTTTGGGGAACTAAAGGGTATTGATTGAATGACAGTATTTCTATTCTCTAATTTTTTCGTGTATTTGTCCCTAATGCCGACATTGCAGTTGAAACGTATGTTATTACTTATTCCTTATAAGATATACATTGTCCTTGCATCATTTACCACGATAATTAAAAACAAGAAATTCTTCTCGTACAGTCGGAAGATTATACCACTAATGCAGAGAGCTTATGTGAACAAACAAAAAAATTGAAAGTAGTTTAAAAAATATATATATATATATATATATTGGAGTCACATTTACAAATGAACTGTGTACAGTATTAGAAATACAGGACGTCTCTGGATAATAATTCCCTCAGTCGCAATTATTTTGTTATCCTTCCGTCATATTACTACTGACGTTCGTTCAACACTGGAGACTAAAGATACAAGTAGTTCCAGAATACATACTGACGTAGGGGCGTGAAGTTGTAGACTTCACTTTGTTTATATTTTCATATCCTTTCTATATTTGACATCTTTGTTTGTTTATATTTGCATTCATTATTCATTAACCTCCGCTTCCCAAGGAGCATAGGCCTTCAACAAACACATGCCAAGTCCTCCTGTCACGTGCCATCATCTCAAGTTCTTTCCACGTTCTCCTCATCATTTTCACCTCTGTTTCCAGCTCTCTTCTCCATTTGCTTCTTGGTCTACCTCTGCCTCTCTTGCCATGGGGGTTCCAGAACAAGGACTGCCTTGTAATGCTATCAACAGGTTTCCTCAATGTGTGTCCTATCCATCGCCATCGTCTTCTTCTCATCTCTTCTTTCACTGGCACTTGTCTGGCTCATTGCCATTAGTTCCACAATGGTAACCTTGTTATACCATATTAATCTACACAAGCACCCATTTATGAAAGTCTGTAGCTTTTTAGTTGTTGTTTTTGTTGTTCTCCATGTCTTACAGCCATACAATAGGGCTGACTTGATGTTTGAGGTATATTTCCATACCCTTGGTATATTTCACGTCTTTCTGTCCTGTCTGTGACCTTGACTCACGTTCGGCAGTTTCGAAACGCTCTGCACCTGTAATCTATTGCAATTTTTGTAAAGCTGACTCCAGTACCATTTTCCAACGGTTTATTTCCTAGAGTCTGCAACGGGACACCAACATGTGTGGGTTCAAACCCAATAGTAGTACTACTCTTTCATATTAAAAAAATGAGACAGAACGAAAGTCACGAGACAATCTTTCGGAGTCATCATAGAGCAAAGGTCGGGAGCCCGCGGCTTGCGAGCCGCATGCGGCTCTTTGAGCCATCTCGTGCGGCTCTCGGCTCTCTACTACTTAACTTGTAGTGAATGAGGGATACCATGTGATTTTTTTTCACGTGGCTCTTAAATTTGTTAAAATGGAGACAAAATTTAATATTTGGCTCTTTGTCACGGAAATGTTCCCGACCCCTGCCATAGAGGTATTATCAATTTACCCGGCGTTGTAACAGTGTTACAAGCAGTGGCGGCTTTCTTTAATGAGCGGTTGAGCTGCAGCATCCCCTGTAAAAAAAAAGGACTGCATACTGTCTCTACTACATTATAATACATAATCCGGACATACTGTCTCTACTACATTATAATACATAATCCGGACATACTGTCTCTACTACATTATAATACATAATCCGGACAGACCAAAAAATACACAAAAATTGAGGTTACACCTGAAGGGTTTAATACAAAACAAACAAACAAATTATCTAACACCGTATTGTGGCAAGTGCTGCAAACGATGACAGTTCAAGTTACCTTGACCTCTTATAAACGAATGCTTGTTATACACACAGCAAGAAACCAGCTGCGATTGGGTTGAATTTATTTAACTAGTGCTGCTACAGAACACAGCTCAAGTGGAAATTATCTCTATCAAGCGACTGTTTACGTGCGCGTTCACCACAATACCGCAAAACGTTGGTCAATTGCATTGTTTTGAGATTAATTTAATGCTGATATTTTCTTGTGTGCTGACAACCGCCTTTCAGCATTAGCCATGCTAAGCATCGAGAGTAAAATGATTGATTCCTGCAGTGATTTCAATGACAGAGTTATTGAAGTTTTTGTAACAAAGAAAGACAGAAAAATGGACTTCACTTTTAAATAGGTTAGACACATTTGTGTCTGGGTTGATATTTTACATAGTGGTCACAATTTGTGAGTGTTATGTATATTATTTTAAATGAATGAACAGTGCAGCACCCCCAATGACAACCCCCTGGAACCGCCACTGGTTACAACAGAGGTATAATTAATTTATCTGATGTTGTTACGGTGTTACTAAAGAGGTATAATCAATTTAGCCGGTGTTGCTACGGTGTTACAATAAAGGAATAATCAAGTCACCCTGCTTTATTACGGTGTTACTGTAATGGTAAAATCAATTTACCTTGTGTTGTTACAGTGTTACTACAGAGGTATAATCAATTTACTTGGTGTTGTTATGGTGTTATATTGAATTATAATCAATTCACCCGACGTTGTTACGGAGTTACCTAGAGGTTTAACGAGTTCACCTGGAGTTGACACTGTGTTACCATAGAGGTATAAGCAGTTCGCCCGGCGTTACCACAGAGGTTTAACCAATGCAGCAGTTTGTCATTTTGCTGTGTAAGAGCCTGTAAAAAGTTGGCGCCTAAATACAGAATTTATTTTCTGACGAAACGTTAAAACAATACTGGATTTGTTTTGGCATCTTTTTTATGAGTAAACAATTTCAATCAATGCCCCTTAGCTCCCCGAGCAGCATAGGCCTTCAACAAACACATGCCAAGTCTTCTTGTCCTGCGCCATCCGCTCAAGTTCTTTCCATGTTTTCCTCATTATTTTACCCTCTGTATCCAGTTCTCTTCTCCGTGTGTTTTTGGTCTTCTTCTTCTTCCTCTTCGTCCTCGTTCGCCCTGAAAAGGACTGTGGTCGCGTTGTGTCTGTTTGCGCCTAAGCTGTGATATCTGCACCTTTCGGTCGACACATCCGACTTCTGCACGGCATTTTTTATGGACCGGGTTTGCCTTGCCATTTCGATCCGTACTCGCTCAGCCAGACTGCACTGCTGCAGACTGTTTCCAGGACCACCACGTGGAGGAGGGGTGCGGTCTTGACCAGCTCTGATTCGCTGGTCCTGACGCAGGCAGTCAAGCTATAAGTCGCTGACTGCATTCACTTTTGCTGCGTCTTTGGGGGTCCCGTTTTTTGGTCTACCTCTGCCTCTCTTTCCCTGTGAATTCCAGAACAAGGACTGCCTTTTAATGCTATCAACAGGTTTCCTCAATGTGTGTCCTATCCATCGCCAGCGTCTTCTTCTCAACAATTGTTCCACTGGCACTTGTCTGGTTCTTGTCATCAATTCCACATTGAGTATACGAATTACATCTCTCAAATACGAGCCGCTCTGAGAAGGGAGTAACTTTTTTTTCCGCAAGATAGTACTGACATTTTTTTTAAATGCTTAGAAATGCAATACCGACTTAGACAGTAGGTGAGAAAATCATTTATATCTCTGGTGAGATTTGTTTCCGTATTTTTTGTTCTGAACATGTGAAAAAGATCTGCCAACATCCTTTTTTTGTGAGTGTTCATTTGGACGATTTTCTTAACACGTCTCCTTATTGCTGTAAGGCTCTGTCGATACCTGAACTGAGTGAGTTCCCATCTGTGGATTGCTTATAAAAGTTCCATCTTAAAGTGCTATATTTCCGTTTCTGCTTAGTTCAGCATATTTACATCTAATTATTTCACTTTTTTTCTATGTAAAACTGACATATATTTGAGCCATTTTTGTGTAATTTGTTTTTGTGAAAGTATCGCTCATCTTCCTGTCACGGCTTGCCTCCCCTGCTTTGCAGTAGTGGTCAAACAGTGGCCAACAGAGTATCTACTATGGGCCTTCAAATGTGTCTACATTCGCACAAGATTACTCTTGGTAGAGTGGTAGAAGGATAATGCTGCTTCTATCTCAAGGCAGTGTTTACAAGATATTTAGAAAAGCGAGAAAAATATTAACCAATTATGGGATCAACTCTCGAGAAAAAAATTTAAATAAAGTGAGTAAAGTTAATCAAAAACTTTTCTGAAGGTGACTACCGCACCATATTAACTAATGAGTTTGTGCATTGGCTGGCAATCTCATCATGCATTAAAAAAAATTATCTCAAAAAACACAGCTGCAAAAATTCCAAGTTCAACACAGTAGTACAAAAATAAATAATATGGACCAAATATACATAGTCTTATGACTTAAATGTGGAGATATCATAATCCACCGCTTACATCATCAGGTTAAGAATAAGTCGGTACAAACTGTTATGTTACACATTATTTCAATCATAACACGTACAATATTCATCAAAATACAATAATATAAGAATCACAAGAAAAATCTAATAATAAGACATCAGAACATCTTCATAAGAAAACACATGATATTCGAATACAATTGCATAAAATACTATGCTATACAATACAATAATATTTACTGTTCTAAAAAAAACTTAAACAGAAAAAAAAAAAAAAAAAATCTCCAGCGGACTTGTAAACATGTCATCACGCCAACAAGTAACATATCCCTTGCGTAGTTAGCACGGCGACAGGTTCCGCTTGAACAGCTACGCCTGAGCGCGAAGGCGACCTACTTTCTTGACAGCTACCGTAAACATGGGGAGCGCTGAGTTTTACCGTAAAGCTGTGAATAAATACAAATGAAAATATCCCTTTTAATCACTTGTGAGATTTAATTAGGGGAAACGCAAATTCAATCACACGATTACCCAACTCTGTGGCTGTGAACCTCTGGTTTCTTCACGACACCATCAACTCTTCCATCATCACTGGTACTCAACATGGGATGCTTAGGAACAACCTGACAATAGCTGGAGGTCGTCCCTGCTGTATTCTGTAATAAACTTTTACACTTAACACAACGAGATGCTATCTCGACATCAAAATTAGAATAAGCAGTACCATTCAATAGACGATTATTATTCTTATTACCCTGCTTATAAAACATCTTAGGCTTCCGCTGAGGAAAGTCACTCTGGCGATGTGAAGTGAAATTTGGGAATTCATTCTGTTTATAAAAAACATTGCCATTTCCTCTATTGTGATCATTGTTATTTTTATGAATCAAGTTAGCATTGTTTTTATTACTCTTTTTCCTTTGACATATATATCTATCAAATGGGCCTTGTTTTCTTCCAGAAAAATTACTGTAAGACTCTTTAGTTTTCCCAAAATTCTTACATTCAAAATTGTTTGATCTGTTAAATTGCCTCTTATATCTTTGAGGACAAAAATTATTATTTGCTGAATTCCCTTTGTACTTTCCGACCTCAGGGTTATTTCTCTTATGAAGACTGTTTTTATTTTTCTCTGTTGGAATATGCTTACTAATTGCGTCAAACTGACTGAGCTGAGTTTGACAAGTAGTAGGACTGACAGTATCTTTATTGCTCTGCACATTATGGTCCTCCTCTTTAGGACGGGTGTTAATAGTTTTATTTTCTGCTGTCAACCTATGAAAATTTCCATCAGCAGATAAATGTTTGCTCTTAAGAATTTTGACCCGAATTTTATGACCTTTCTTTTCATGATCAACTGTTTCTGTAGACTTATCTTGGTTATTCTGACGCCAAGAATCAGCATTAACAGCAATGTTGTCATAAATTCGTGTGAAATTATATTTCCCACGAAAGGATCGTTGTCCATTTTTTCTGACCTGTCTGTCAGCAAAAAGTGTATGTGGCTGACTTTTTGCAGTAGTGGCTTGTTGAAAAACAATTTTCTGTCTATCGCTGTCAACATGCACAGTAGAACACCTGTTCTTGTCTAAGAAAAAATCAAGAAGACCATCTACTCTCCTTCTAAGATTTGTTATTTCAACCTGTTTATGTGAAATTTCATCACTAAGCTTCTTATTCAAATTCTGAATTCTAGCCATCTTCTCTTTCTCAGCCTTTAACTCTTTTAATCTCTTTTCCTCATTGACTTCTTTATTTGTTCTCCTCTGTGCCAACTCTATCTGTAGTGCCTTGGTTTCACTATCCTGGCTATTTATAAGCTCAATAACCCTTTCTGGTAATACCGCATTCTTTTCTTTAAGTTGGCGACCGAGGACAATGTTATAGTTTAATAGACCAACAAGTGTTTTATTATAGGACTTTTCAAGTTGCCTCTTATCTTCCAACTGAGTTTTCAACTCTTTGATTTCGCTTACTGCAGACTTCAAACTTGCGTGCACCCCAGCAAGTTCCGAGTTTGATTTATCCAAATCATCTGTGAGCTTAGCCAATTTTTTCTGAAGTTTACTCTCTTCAGCAATATTCTTTGAACACTTTTTTCTTTACTGTCTGTTGACTCTTACTTCCTCATCTTCTAACTTTTTTCCCTGATTGTCAGAGATGCCGTAGAAAATTAACGTGTGTATATTTCTTACTATATGATCATGTTTAACATTCATATAGTGGTATGCAAATGAACGAAGGTAAGTTAATAACCATGCCAAATCCTCTGCCATTCTTAAATGAGGATGAGACTGAAAATTGTCCCTAGCAAAATATCTTAGGGCTCTTGACACATTAATCAAAAATTTGTCCATTACTTCGGCTTCAAGGGCTGGGCCTGTAAAATTATCATCATCTCTAGCTTCCTTCAATAAATATTCCAATATAGGCATCATATCATCAGGATCCCTATCAATATCTAGATCCATAGTGACTTATTTACTCAGTCCACTATATATGTAATCACTTATATTTATAACCAGTTACTGTCTCCAAAAGTTGGACAATTACCTTTCCAGCTCACAAAGCTAACTATTTGTCAAGAAATGAGATTATTTCTCAATTCTGTATTACCAATTCCTTTTTCTTATTGTACCTTTTTTCAAGTCATATCATTATCAGGAAAGTCTATATATGTCGTAAAGCCATAAATTACTCATGCATCAAATCCTATAATCTATCGATATAGATATCGACAATAACAACAACAGATATCAATAGAATAGGTAATGTGAAATTCAGGAAGACTCGACGGCATACATGAAGCAACACAATTCACACAATATAAACCACTTATCTTCTGAAAATGACCCTGATCCTTTCCGCCAAGACACTGGATATCACAAAGATTTCAGATAAAACACTCCACTGCGGGAAGGCACAGGAACTTCTTTTCCCTCCAGGTACTCGCTTCAATATGATGTGTGCTCAACAATGCACAACATGACAGGAACCGATATACAGCATACACCGCAAGTCTTGACTCCTCTGTAGTCGTAGATGTACACGGCACACCGTGTATCATGACATCTTGAACTTGAGATCGTGATAACTGGCACAGGTAAGCCGATTATCGCAGGAATCAGTCACAACCCGTACAAATGTTGGTAGAAATAGTGCTACAGTGTACTTGAAGTTTCGTGACCACTGCAGACGTTGTTTTGGTCTACAGGCATGAAATACTAGCACGGATGAGGCGTGCGTGCTTTCTTAACTGCGCCACTCAGGCAAAACGCTAACCAGGTCAAGATTTCTGAAGCACATGATATTTAAGCCACGCCTACACAAGGCTATTTTATGAATTCGTTGAGTTCTCGTAGTAATAATTTTCAACGCGAATGTTCCGTGGATGTTACGACCCGTTGGTTTGGCCCACCAACTGATAATAGACCAGAAAACTGATAATAAACAGTAAACATTACAGTTAAATGTAATTTTGGAAACGTTACTTGATTGTATTATTGAAAATTTTGTATTTGAATTTGATAATGTAGTCCGAAACACTGATTTTTCTAGAACGATACCTGAATCTAGACAGATAATTATATCACATACTCTATTTAAATTATGTTGTACTTATATATTTATAACTTTGTATGTAGTTAACAGTATGTTGTCCATGTGATTTTTCTATGACGTATTTTTTAGAAGAAAAAAAAAGAGAAAAAAAAAAAAGAACGTACCTGTATTGATTGGTGTTTACATAGAGATAGAGATTTTTTTTTAAATGTCAATTAATTTTGGTGAAGATAATTTCTTTATTAGTTTATTAATTATAGCTCTAATTTACTTAAATATGAAATGCTATTCGGTGTAACTTATCGTTGCGAAATATTTTTACATTGTACTTTTTTGGGAAAAATTGATTTTTTTTTGTTTTCAAACATTTAATAATTTTTCTGGTCCCAACGCTTGACTGTGCGTTATGGTTGATTGTGTGCATTGACATTGGTTCTCTAATAAGTTTTTTTTGTTGTTTGTTGATATTATGATGTATTCTTTATCTATCGCGTGACTATACGTCAGCCAAAACTTTTTGATAGCGTTAACATTTTTTGTTTGCGTGATGTCTAGATCAATTTATTGTTAGTTATGAATAATTTTAACTTAGTTAAATTACTTATTATGCTGTATTTAGTTATAGCTTTCTTCTATGTTTTGTATACATATATACATTAATTTTTTTTCTTTCTTCGATGCTTTTCTGTTATGATTGTATTTATTGATTACAATACCTTGTTTGATTGAGACTGTTATTAGTATGTATTGTTATTGACTTTCTCTTCATTCGTGTCTTTGCTTTCTGTCTGCCTTTGCCGGTTATTCTTCATTTCGTTCCATCTTTTCTGTTATCTTTTCGGTATTGGTTAATGTCTTGTTTATGCTCCCATGTGTCATATTCGCTTCACTTGTTTCTATTTGTGCACTTCTTCTTCTTTCAACACTTATACTTTTATTCTTTGTATTGTTAAGTTAATTACATGGTGTGATATAATGTATCCAGATGTAATGGTGGTATTTATTTTATATGTGTAGAGTTGTTTGACTTAATTGTTAACACGTGGTATTTTTTTTCCCCACTCATATTCTGATTTCTTACTTTACTCCATTATAGATCATTCTTCTTTTGCTTGATCTTGTCCTTTCTCTTGCTATTGATTGTTTCCTGTTTTCATTTGGGTCCAATATACGTAACTTGGTTTTGTTTTACATTAATTCTGATGTACTTAGACGATTACGTTGGATGCTCCATTTTCTATTTTTTTCATTTAATGTTGATATTTTATGTAGGTATATTCTTTTCCCTTAACATAAGTTAATTTTTGTAGGTATGTATTAGAGTTTTGCTCTCCCTTGATTTTTTGTTGATGTAACTGTTTTAGAAAAAAATGATAGAATCATTTTTTTTTTTTTTTTTTTTTTTTTTTTTTTTTTTTTTTTTTTTTTTTTTCCCCAGGGGCGGTGTAAATGTTAAGGTCAAAGGGAAGAAAATCTTAGTATGTTGTGGGACAGATTGAATTTTTGAATTATGGTACTTGCTTGCCGATTAGGAATCGATTTGTTAAAAATATCTTCTCCTAGAGTCATGAGACAGAGTACAAGAAAAGCGTGAAGAACGCTGTTTATCTCTAGTGTTGAGATATATTTATCTTGTAGTGTTTTGAGCCGGGGGTGATTAGCTCTCGCGGCTAAGCGGCATGTATTGTGAGTGGTGTTCTAAAAACAACTGAGTCTCATGACAGGAGTTCACAGGGTGTGCCCTGTGAGTGTGCTGTCAGAAGAGTGTGTTTTTGGGCGTAGACCGGTGTGGTCGCAAGCCCTGTGTTTTCTAAGTGTATGGCGGTGTTTTCCTAAGGGAATGCCTGATCAGGGCTATAGAAATGTGCAAGGCCATAATTAATATAACTGCCGTGTTGTGCAGTCTTTGAGGAGTTTGAGACATATAGAGATTTGTAAGGCCATAATTAATATAACTGCCGTGTTGTGCAGTCTTTGAGGAGTTTGAGACATATAGAGATGTGTAAGGCCATAATTAATATAACTGCCGTGTTGTGCAGTCTTTGAGGAGTTTGAGACATATAGATATTTGTAAGGCCATAATTAATATAACTGCCGTGTTGTGCAGTCTTTGAGGAGTTTGAGACATGTAGAGATGTGTAAGGCCATAATTAATATAACTGCCGTGTTGTGCAGTCTTTGAGGAGTTTGAGACATATAGAGATGTGTAAGGCCATAATTAATATAACTGCCGTGTTGTGCAGTCTTTGAGGAGTTTGAGACATGTAGAGATTTGTAAGGCCATAATTAATATAACTGCCGTGTTGTGCAGTCTTTGAGTAGTTTGAGACATGTAGAGATGTGTATGGCCATAATTAATATAACTGCCGTGTTGTGCAGTCTTTGAGGAGTTTGAGACATATAGAGATTTGTAAGGCCATAATTAATATAACTGCCGTGTTGTGCAGTCTTTGAGGAGTTTGAGACATGTAGAGATTTGTAAGGCCATAATTAATATAACTGCCGTGTTGTGCAGTCTTTGAGGAGTTTGAGACATGTAGAGATTTATAAGGCCATAATTAATATAACTGCCGTGTTGTGCAGTCTTTGAGGAGTTTGAGACATGTAGAGATTTGTAAGGCCATAATTAATATAACTGCCGTGTTGTGCAGTCTTTGAGGAGTTTGAGACATGTAGAGATTTGTAAGGCCATAATTAATATAACTGCCGTGTTGTGCAGTCTTTGAGGAGTTTGAGACATGTAGAGATTTGTAAGGCCATAATTAATATAACTGCCGTGTTGTGCAGTCTTTGAGGAGTTTGAGACATGTAGAGATTTGTAAGGCCATAATTAATATAACTGCCGTGTTGTGCAGTCTTTAAGGAGTTTGAGACATGTAGAGATTTGTAAGGCCATAATTAATATAACTGCCGTGTTGTGTAGTCTTTGAGGAGTTTGAGACAGGTGGAGAATTTGTATGCCAGATGCATTTGAGCTATCATGAATTGTGTCGTTGTTGATGTCATCGTGACTTCGTTGTGTGTTGTAACGTAATAAACAGTATCGAACTGTTCCAGGCGTTTACAACCTTTATTGACATCCATGACTCGTACGTGAGCTGTGTGGTGAGTGACAGTGCACACAGTATTCAACAATCACGTTTGCAACAGTGGTGATAATAACATTCCTCAATACCAATGACCCACACTCAATGCACAAGCATAAATGATTTATCAACAATATCGACCAACCAAGTTACGTTGGTATCAATTGGCTGAGTAAGTTAACTCTAGGATCTGCCGACAACTTTTGTGAAGGATTAAGCAATTATTGATTTTAGCTCGTCAACCCCCCCCCCCCCCACCCCCCCACCCCCCTCCTGATTTACTAAGTGGAATTTTTATTATTATGGTATAGCTCTGTTTAGAGTGTATTTAGTAAATTGACTGAGACAAACATGCAGTACATTTAAAATGATTAAATCGAAGTTAAATTTGTATAATTACAAATATCAAATTTAATAATCATTTAGTTTTAACATGGGTTTAAAAGAATGAATAATGGTTTTTCAGAAAGGTATCATCACGGTTGTGATGGGATAAAAGTTTATGAAGGAGTTCACATGGCAGGGTATAGGTTTCACTTATCTGCCACTGGTAGGTTCTGCTCGCGCTGATGGGTTGGTTCTTGGTGGATTGATCACTGATAACGCTCGTCGATGGTCAAGGATGTAGGGCGTAGCCCGCTCCCAGAGGTGTCAGGGAGTGTCTACAAAGTTGTTCCGTCGTCTTAAAGCTCAGGTCACTGTTTCCTTCTTATTCCAGAGAAAGTACCCTCAACTGGTAACACCACCAACAACTATGGTAAAAGAATAGAAACGAAACGCTCTCCTGAGTATTGCGTTTCCCGACACATACTTATGTGACCCCTTTCTCATATTCCACAATCCCATCTACTCAGAATTTACCCTCGATGAGAATTAAACTTAATCTCCCGAAAGAAAACTTTTTTTTTTTTTACATTTAAATTGAATAGCTTTATCGGTATTTTATATTTAAATGAAAAGGTTAAAAGTACAGATAGAATTTGTTTACATTTACATCTCCACTGACTGAGAATTGTTCACAATATAAATTGAATATGTGTACATTGACATTTACACTGGTTTGAAAATGTAAATCTTACACTTAGAATGCTCATCTTTTCTTTCATCTTTCCCTCCCTGCTCCTTATGAGACTACCTAGACTTTTAGTTCTCTTTAAGAAACTAGCGATAAGCAGTCACCAGCCCTTGCAGTGGTGGTTCATGAAATCATCATTCTATACGCTGAGGTTGCCAGCCTCAAATGACTTGGACATCCACTAGCGATTTTCACATATTAATATTCACATGTTAATATATACATATTTATTCACATGTTAGTAATGAAAATAATATAAAATGCACAACTTACGCCAATCCTGGCTCACAAACTTTTTTGCTCAGATGAATGCGGTTAAGGCACTTGATTAGGCCTCTTACACGTGTTCGTGGGGGTTGTTACTTGTATAAGATAATTTCCTCTATGACTCCGTGTGATCTCAGTTTCCTCAGTCCCGGTTTCCTTGTTAAAATGATAGAGATTTCCAGGGTTGTTTTGTATGTCCGTCAAGATTCTCCAAGAAAAGGTGTTAAGACTGATAAATGGAATTCTGAATTATAACTTCTGGCAGTCTGGTTGTGTCGTCTTGGCAAGCGATTTCTGACAGTGAATTAAAACTGCTAAAAGGTCTGGTTATATTGTCTCACCTACCCCTGCATCTGTTTGTTATGAAGCTGCTCAGGGCTCGAATCATTTCAAACATGCTTGTTGGGTGGAGTAATTTCAAAACATTCCGACATGGAATAATTTTGCGCGTGATGAAAAGGTCACGTTTCCTATATAATGCAATAAAACATCCGATGCCTGGTGTACAAACTCACCAACACATCTGTAAACTCATACGACAATGTGTTTCAGATTTAACAACATATTACTTTTAGATAAAGTAATGTCTACGTGAAAGTCGGACTGGAAACGATTATGTCATTCGTGTCTGTCCAAAATGTGTTGCACAGACGAGTAATCTTGTTATCTCTCGCTTGAGCACACAACTCTCCGCGAAAACTGAGCAGACCAATATGGTTTTTACCTGCGATAATCTCAGCAAAGCTGTGTCGCGCCTAGTAAATGTGATGTATTATCACCAACAAGGAGTGTCAAATGTTTTGACAATATCAAATATCTGCTACATAACAGAGAAAGAAAAAAGTGCTGACCATGGAAAAGCACGAAATTAATCAGTACAACAATTTTAAATGAATACTGCCGGAGTGAAAGAGAGATCGAGAAGGGATCGCCCCAATTCCATCTCGTCACACGTCTGTAATACTCAAAGACAGACAGTCAAAGAATCCACAACTGTCGAAAGACAGCTATAGATGCCTCTCATTAAGTGTGTTGTTGAAGATTGCTAACGGCCAGATACGGCGTTTGGTTTGATCCGTGCATCAAAAATGTATGTAGGTAAAATCCAGAAAAATCTGCTTGCTAGTACATTCTCTGATCGGTGAGATTCGTGAAACCTTTGGAAGTGACATTTCATTTAGACAGTTCTCTCATCATCTACAGGTGGAGCTCAGGTATCGCTGTTTTTGTTTACGGTGGAACCGACCTTAAGGACGATGTTTGGTTTCAGTTATATTTTTCCTGGTAGGTAGACGTCCTTGTTGGCTGAAAGATAGTAGAGGGTGGGGAAGAACTATTCTATGCATAAATCTGCGGGGCAGACGAGGACAAGTACTGTCTTCAGAAAAGGTCGACTATAGTTTTAAAATTCCTTTTGCTTTAACTGCAATCATGAAACGTAATAGCGAGTTAGCATAATGCACGCATTACCCCTCTGTGTAGTATTTTCTGTAGACATTACTGTTGAAATGTAATACTTATTTCCCCTTAAAATTGGCTTAATGTTTGACATTGAAGCACATCTAATACGTATTATTTTTCGATGTGATCGAAAATGTTATTAGATAACACAAGATAGAAGTAGATTTGGTTATACAGCAGGACGTGTCAAAATATAAAGAAATAAAAGCAACAATCAAAAATAGCTTTAAGAAGATAGTAGAGTTCACCAAGGAAACTTGTATATTACTTTAACTATTCAAATCATTATGTTTTTACACCTACTCAAACCAGTATTGCTGTTACTTCAACTACTCAAATCATATTGCCGTTAATACAACTGCTGACTTACTTACTTCGGTTTTTCACTAACCTGGAGTGTTGAGGTTTGCCAGAGAGAGCGCCAACTATCCTATCGGATGTCTTCCTTCTGGCCTGGTTCCAGTCTAGTCCTCGATCCTTCAGAGATTGTCTAATGTTGCACTCCCAGCGAACTGTCACAAACGAGATTTTTTTCTCTTGCTTTACCGATTTATTTTTCTCTTCTTCTCAGTTCCTTCATTGTATATCCTATTCTACCTTAACGGTCTTTTCTGTCACATAGCGACTTCACACTAACCGGTCTCAAGACCACCTACACTCATAATTGCTCAGTGTATTAACTTTCACTCATCTGCTCAGAACTCTTCTCCGTATGAAAAGAACAGGAGTGTTCATTAAATCTTCACTGCACATACATTCCAGTGCCGTCACCCAAAATGTTGGATGATAGTATCATTTCATGCACCTGTGCAAATTGGTTGCCCAGAACAGGTCGCCGGGTTCATGCAGTCCTTAATGGGATGTAAATGATATGGTGATTAGTGTTGCAGTTAGTAGAAATTTAATGAGTTTTTTACACTCTCATGGTAAAGTAAGATACTTCCTGAGACAGAATTGTAATGAAACGATTGTCCATGAGTTAATTAAACTAAGATGGGAAATGGGTGTGTTGTCCCATAAATCTGTTTCTAATAAAATGGGATTTCACTGCTTCTCAGTATTTAAGATTTTCACTAACCATTCTCCGGCACTGCTTCCAATAACTTTGCACACGAAAGAACCAACTCGAATAAAAGCAGCCCAGCGCGTAATACTTGACTTTTGAAAAAAGCATAGATTTTTTTTTGCAAAAGTACAACCGAGCGAGTAAGTGATATATATATATATATATATATATATATATATATATATATATATATATATATATATATATATATATATATATATATATATATATATATATATATATATATATATATATATATATATATATATATATATATATATATATATATCTTCTTCTTCCGTCCTTAGCCACCAACCGACGAAGCAGTCCGTGGCCAGTACGCCTAGTGGCGTCTTAGGGCAACAACAAATTGATCAATCTATCGCTTCCACCACGCCTATGGCGTCTTTGTGGGATAACAACAGACCAAACAATCTATCGTTGTTTCCGTAATCAGAGTAACTAGCAAGCAGGTGATCAGCCCACTGTGCGAAGTTTTTACGGGACGGGGTAAACAGCCCCATGCCCAACCCTCCTTAGTCGCTTTTTACGACATGCATGGTAGGGTGCAGTGTTACTATTCTTTGCTCCCCTTTCGGGCCCCGGTAACACACGGGTGATATATATATATATATATATATATATATATATATATATATATATATATATATATATATATATATATATATATATATATATATATATATATATATATATATATATATATATATATATATATATATATATATATATATATATATATACAGTGTGTCCGGCAGAATCACTACCAATAACAAATGTCAATATTTCTTATACTAATAATAGCAGACCGACCGGATTTTGATTTTCTGTTAGGCAAACTCATTAAGTTTCAGTAGCAACTCACCAAGTTTCAGTAGATCTCCACCAAGTTTCAGTAGATCTCCACATGAGCGCATTTAGTGGCTCGAAGAATGTCAAGACGGTATTCTATCTCTCTCCGCGTGTTTTGCAGCATCTGAGGTGTGACGGATGCACAAGCGTCAATTATTCGCTGCCGAAGATTATCCAGTCCCTGCACCGGAGTTTGATAGACAAAGCTTTTTACTTATCCCCATAGAAAGAAATCTAAGGGGGTCAAATCTGGTGACCTTGGTGGCCAATCAATTGGGACCTAATCTTCCAATCCATCTGTCTGGAAATCGTTGATGAAGGTAGTTTCTTACTTCATTAGCATAGTGTGGAGGTGCTCCATCTTGCTGGAATATGAATCCTTCTGGTATCCCAGGAACTGCAAAATTTTGCAGCATGTTTAGGTATGTTGCTCCTCTGACTGTGGCTTCGGCTTAGAAAAATGGCCCGATCGCATAATTCGAGGTTAAGGCACACCACACGTTAAGTTTAGGGCTGTCTCGCTCATGCTCCATTACGACATGTGGGTTTCATTTCCCCATATCCTACAATTATGCCGGTGAACTTTGGTGTGAAAGGTCGCTTCATCGGAGAATACCACACGATTGAGAAATTCATTGTCATCATCGAGGTGACAGCATTGCATTTGCGAACTCGGCCCGTCTGGGTTTATCATTTGGCTGTAACTTCTGCACTAGCTGGATCTTGTAGGCTCTAAGCCGCAATCTTTTGTGCACAATGTCGTGAACAGTAGATTTTGGAATACCCAATTCTCCACTTGTCCGTCGAATGGATTTCCACGGGCTACATTGAAAAGCTTCGCTTACTGCTTCAACTCTATCTGGAGACAACGCTTCATTGCCGCTTCCCTTCTTTCTCAACAAAGAACCTGTTTCCAACAGTTGCTTGTGCCATTTCACTATGGTATGTCGCTCTGGAGGTTTCTGTCCATATTCCTGCCTGAATCTCCTTTGCACAACAATGGGAAACTTTAATTCCACAAGCCAATAACAGCATTGCACTTTCTGCTGCACCGTGAACTTCGCCATTTTCACTACACGCGTCATCACATTCCGCGGCTGCGCATTACGTATGCGTTATCTGCACATTATTGGACAATTTAGCAATTATCTCACTGCTCCTAAAAAATGTGATGGTTTCTATACGAGGTAACCATAAAAAAATAATTCTAACTTACATGGATGAGGAAATATTGACATTTGTTATTGGTAGTGATTCTGCCGGACACGCTGTTTATATATATATATATTTACATTGATTGCATTCTTTTACATGTACGTAATATCATTATAGATTGTTATTTTTCATGAGTATAACCAACCAGTAGGACTGAATTTTTTGTGCCTTTGATAGATACACATCTGCCTTGAGTGTGTAATTTCTTTTTGATGAATTATCTCTCCTGGATGTCATTGTTGACTGTAATCTGAAGAATGAGTTATCTCCCCTGTGAGTTTGCCATTGTATGGAATTTAAAGCATATTTCAATGTAGAGCATATTTGGTAACATTTGAGTGTGCTGAGTTAATATCTTAATACTCTAATTTGGTAAAAAGAGTAATGCAATTCCAAAGTGTATTAAGATAAAGAATTAAATCCAGCTGGTGCAATTTAATGATAATGATAAGAATAATAATAATAATCATATTAATACAGAAGTATGAATGGCTTTATAAGATTGTAGGCCTACATTTCAGTTCTTGATAATGAGTAGAGCCAGAAACATTGAATACTGATTGTAACAAGAGATTTGATTTATTGCAATACATTGGGGAACATGATAGATATATTTAGCAGACACCGTGTGTTATGAAGGACTATTAGTGATGGTGGTTAACTGTACATGTAGAAGATGTCTTTTATGATATATCTGATTTATTGACTTAAGCAAACCGGTAAATACCCTTATGATGTGTAGTATGCTTATATGGTATTTGTCTCACATGCATAAACTGTAGGGCAGCAGTACAAAAGACAAATATGGGTCTGTACTGTGAATTCTGAGGGACGAGAGACCCAAAGACTTAATAATTAATCTCTCCCAAATGGAGGATTACCGAAGTCGTGTTATATCTTCCCCAGTTCTTTAGGGTAGTCTACACCATGAGCTTCCGTTTTCATCGATGATGTCGAAACCTGGATCAGGGAAAGAGAACTTCCAACACTTGAGATAGATCTGCACCTAACACACAGTGACCAGCAGATCAGTCAGGAATCAAGATAAGTCACACCATCAAGAACCAACCACTATAACCACAATATTTAATAGAAAGATATGTCCTAATGATGACATATAAATAGTCTTTGTTTACAAAACTCGTGACATTCTGTAAGTTCTGAGACAAACAGTCAGTAACTTTATATACACTATTGCATTTTTTGGCAATTTTGATTATCTTAAATTCTATAAATATTTGATTGAATACAAATTCGATAAATGACATTGTATTTCCATCAGTAAAGTTTCATTGTAAATTTATAAAATCAAGATTAGTTATTGACTCTTGTAGGGTGTAATAGTGATGTCGAATACTGTAAGATTATGTCATATTTGTATTTAATCAATTGGGACTCTTTCTAATAATTCAGTACCTTAGGGAAAAGTGTGGCCTGGATAACTACTAACTCTTGGTCTACTCAGAGGGTTCTCAACCTGCTAAGAGAAAGTTACTTTCCAGAATCCCTATTAATAGACCTGCCAGTGATTCTCACTCTATTTTACTTCCTGCAGAACTTGTACATTTTCCGCAGATTTTCCTCGAGCCAAAATTTCCGTTAGATTATCTTGGACAGTCTTGGTACTTATTCATACTTTCATTTTTTCCATTAATATAATCAGCCAGCCACACGAACACTGGGTCGATCTTTTCTTTTGTGCCTTTCTTCCAGTCTATGACAGCTCTAATGTATTTAAAGTGGTTGACCCAACATGATTTAATACACGTGTAACCTGGCATTTCAGAGAATATCTAATGTTGTCCTCCCTGCAAACTCTTGGTCGTCGAGGAGGTCTGGGTCCCTGGTTCTTGGTTTCTCAAATTTGTCGTGGTAGGTAACTCTTCTTCCATTCTGCAGACAAACAAAATCATCGTAGTTGAAACTGTTCCATTTGAGCCTGCAGGGGCTGAGTTTCGAAGCCATGACGGATCGTCTGGTTTCGGACGATGTCTTTTCTTGATTTTTTTTTTTTTTTTCTCGTACTCCCGCTATTACTCGAGGCGAAATCTCAGGTTAGTATGTCTAACCTGAGATGATTTTACGTGAGTACCCCTTGTTTCTTGCACAGAGACAGGTGTCCCTCGCCATTTCGGAGGTACCCATTAGAGCTGGGTCGGCTCAGGAGCCGCCAGTCCCTGGTCGACGACACTTCTTCAAATGAACTTTGTTAACTATAATTGAATATTAAACGTGTTATTTTTAAATATAAATTGATAGTTGATTTAATCATTATTGAGTGAGTTGCACTCGTATGACTCAGTTATTTTAAAAACATAACTATACAGAACTATTAAAGTAATATTTTACTGAATCATTTCAATTGGGGGCTCAGAAAATACTAGCAAATTTATTTTTTCCTAATAGAAGGGGCGGGAAGATAAAAAGATAATGACAGCTTGGATGATCTCAACTGTTATGCATGCTTTCTTAAAATTCCTGTGTGGCTCCCTCAAACAGAAGCATCATTGTTCTATTTGTATCTCTGCTAAGTGTAATCTTGAGCGAAGGTTGATACCTTTGAAAACTCTCATTTGTATACACTATGTCTAGCCATTCTTGGACCACCGCTGCAGAGCAGGGGAGACTGTCGTGTTACAGTGAACTGGAAAGTGACGCTATATGGTTTCAAAACCCATTATTTTTGCCCTAAAAACCCGTGATCTAAACACTCTGCCACTCGAAACTCAACGTGAGACATGCATCCGAAAAAAATGTACAGAGAAGTCACGGAAAAACTGTGAGCGGTTGGAACGGGTCATGAGGGATAGCGTGAACTGACTGAAGACTTTTTTGTCATAATGATAATAAACGATTGGATCACTGCAATACTGAAACACTTTTTCGACTTTATTTTACTTGCTTGGTCCACTGTTGCCGTGAAGAGTCGTAGGGAGCTGAAACTTGCGTTCCTGGGCCACGTGTGTCGAGCTAGCTGCCGTGAGCCCGTGTTGTTGTAGGATGTCTATGACGTTGTTGTAGGATGTCTGTGATGTTGTAGGATGTCTGTGATGTTGTTGTAGGATGTCTGTGACGTTGTTGTAGGATGTCTGTGATGTTGTAGGATGTCTGTGACGTTGTTGTAGGATGTCTGTGATGTTGTTGTAGGATGTCTGTGACGTTGTTGTAGGATGTCTGTGACGTTGTTGTAGGATGTCTGTGATGTTGTAGGATGTCTGTGATGTTGTTGTAGGATGTCTGTGATGTTGTTTTAGGATGTCTGTGATGTTGTAGGATGTCTGTGACGTTGTTGTAGGATGTCTGTGACGTTGTTGTAGGATGTCTGTGATGTTGTAGGATGTCTGTGATGTTGTTGTATGATGTCTGTGACGTTGTTGTAGGATGTCTGTGACGTTGTTGTATGATGTCTGTGACGTTGTTGTAGGATGTCTGTGTTGTTGTAGGATGTCTGTGATGTTGTTGCAGGATGTCTGTGACGTTGTTGTAGGATGTCTGTGATGTTGTTGTAGGATGTCTGTGACGTTGTTGTAGGATGTCTGTGACGTTGTTGTAGGATGTCTGTGACGTTGTTGTAGGATGTCTGTGACGTTGTTGTAGGATGTCTGTGACGTTGTTGTAGGATGTCTGTGACGTTGTTGTAGGATGTCTGTGATGTTGTTGTAGGATGTCTGTGATGTTGTAGGATGTCTGTGATGTTGTTGTATGATGTCTGTGACGTTGTTGTAGGATGTCTGTGACGTTGTTGTATGATGTCTGTGACGTTGTTGTAGGATGTCTGTGTTGTTGTAGGATGTCTGTGATGTTGTTGCAGGATGTCTGTGACGTTGTTGTAGGATGTATGTGACGTTGTTGTAGGATGTCTGTGACGTTGTTGTAGGATGTCTGTGACGTTGTTGTAGGATGTCTGTGACGTTGTTGTAGGATGTCTGTGACGTTGTTGTAGGATGTCTGTGACGTTGTTGTAGGATGTCTGTGATGTTGTTGTAGGATGTCTGCGTTGTTGTAGGATGTCCGTGGTGGTGTTGTAGGATGTCTGTAATGTTGTTGTAGGATGACTGTGATGTTGTTGTAGGATGTCTGTGTTGTTGTAGGATGTCTGTGACGTTGTTTTAGGATGTCTGTGTTGTTGTACGATGTCTGTGGCGTTGTTGTAGGATGTCTGTGTTGTTGTAGGATGTCTGTGACGTTGTTGTAGGATGTCTGTGTTGTTGTAGGATGTCTGTGACGTTGTTGTAGGATGTCTGTGATGTTGTATGACGTCTGTGACGTTGTTGTAGGATGTCTGTGATGTTGTTGTAGGATGTCTGTGACGTTGTTGTAGGATGTCTGTGATGTTGTTGTGGAATGTCTGTGATGTTGTTGTAGGATGTCTGTGACGTTGTTGTAGGATGTCTGTGATGTTGTTGTAGGATGTCTGTGATGTTGTATGACGTCTGTGATGTTGTTGTAGGATGTCTGTGATGTTGTTGTAGGATGTCTGTGATGTTGTAGGATGTCTGTGATGTTGGTGTTGGATGTCTGTGATGTTGTTGTAGGATGTCTGTGATGTTGTCTATCCATCTGTCTCTTGGTCTTCCCCGTGTCCTGAAACCAGATCTTCTGCTGTTGTTGACGTGTTATGGTAATTTTGTCGGGCTCCAGTGAAAGAATAGGCCTACTGAATACTCAGGCATGTCGTACAAGGCCACTAGTATGAGATTGTACTTGGGGCTGGCAAGCTCGTCATGGAAAAAAGTGCCACAGAAACCATTTCTGCATGAGCATTTGACTGATAGGTGCAAGATCCCAGCAAGGGCACCAGCGTGAGTGGTGACTTTATGCTCAGTAGGGAACACAACGGAAAAACATGATAACAATTTCGTAAGATGGCCAAACCGTTTAATTGTTTATGCAGAATGTAGTTCCTACAGTTTTTCTGATGCCATCATTTATCATTCTGTCTCTCCCAGGAAAAGGTAAATCGGTTCTTACTTTCATTAACACAAATTTGTTTGAATATAACAAGCTCTTTACCTTTCTGGAATGACATTTTTTCCTTGTGCTACTTTATTCTTCATTATCAAATATAACCTCGTTAACCTCTGCATAACTTCTACCAGCAGCAAATAATAATTTGATAATAAAAATCGAGGTAAGCTTTTGGCGCTATACAAAGACATACAAATTAAACAAATTATATTGATACATTTTTAATTGTTACAAAATATATGAGAGAATTAGACACAACGGCGTCTTTGAAGAAAACAATTCTTTACTGTTTATTTCTCTGGGACGCGTCTTTAAATCTTTCTTTGAAGGTCTGGACACAAATCAAGATAAATGAGTCGCTCCACAAAGTGTGTGTAGGAAGTTGTATACTTACGGCAAACAGGCCCACGGGAAGAAGTGAATGTCTGATATGTTAATAGTGTCTATCTTTGTGTTTTCCTGAACGTTATTGTATGTTCAAGTTTCCTTTCAAGTTAATTTATGTCCTCGCAGACACCGACATGAACTTAAATAAAGGTAACATGGCAGAAAATTTAACGTTAACAAAGAAATAATTTATCTTTGTCGTTCTGCTTTTGATTTCTGTAACAATGTTAACATGGCTTCTAGATGGCAATTTGTTGTATTTCTGGCGAGGTAGAGGATTCACTCATGTTTAAATCTTGTACGCAGGCACAGCGACATAATTATCATCTTATAAGTAGTGCTGCTAGTTTTGTGAAAACAATGGTTTTTTTTTTTTTAATAATTAAAATTACGCAGTGCAGCCTTTGTGTCCATTATTTCTATCTCGTGGTCATTTCTAGGGCTTGTAACTAGAATTTCTGATAAATATAAACTGATCTATGTCAAGGTTCTTAAAATGTGGGACATAGATCCCTTGGAGGTTCATGAATGGATTCTAGAGGACCCGTGTACATAGCCTAAAAGTTTTACTTTCACCACAATATTTTTCTCGGAAAAGTATCATAGATTGTTGCATATACATATATCACATCTTGTTTTTATACTTCAGTATGTAAGCTTAACTATTTTTCCTTTTTAATAAAATGTATTATTTGTATACAAACAATTTAATTATGCGTCTAAGTATTTTTTTTTTCCTAACAAAGAGGGTATGTAGCCTTCATCGGACTGTCTGATGAAGGCTTCGGACCTCTCTGTGTACTGATCGGACAGTCCATGCCACACGAGAGGTTAAGAACCCCTAATCTAAGTGGTAAGACTATTGTCCTGACGAATTCCTGTAGCAACAACCACGAGCACATATTTTACAATGTAGCGAGGCGTAAACGAGAGCGGAAGTTGGCCAGGGAGGGATTTAAGATGTCACAAATTTTCATTTGTTCCAGTCTGAAGGTCCGTTAATAATGTGCAGAGATTCTAAAAAATATATTAAAAAATCAGAATTTCAAAGAAGGACAAAATTAACTCCTCTTTAGCTGTCACAATTTATCAGACCTCATTATGACTGAGAATCATTCTATTATTTTCGTTTCCATATTTCTGTAAATTATATTACTCTTAAATTTTTTCTGAGCAGAGAGGAATCTGCTTGAACTTTATTAAACACAACTGAAAGGTCTTTGCATTCTCTGAAAAAAATATTTAAAAGAAAAAAAAACCAGTTTGCACTTTCTCAGCAGTGAAAAGAAGGCAGCTTGCACAATCTAAATTTGAAAAAAAAAATGCAGTTCGCACTTTCCACATGGACAGTTTGCACTTTCTACAATTGAACAGAGACAGTTTGCACTGTCTGAATAAGGAGCAAGTTTGGTAGTGTTCACCTTCGGAACAGGGACAAATATTGGTATTTTGCACTTTCTGAACAGGGACAAAAAAAAAGGAGTTTGCAAACGGCGGACAGTTTGTACTTTCTGAACAGACAATAAATTGGCAGTTTCACTTTCTCAAGAAAAAAAAAACTGTTTGCGAAATTAATTTTTTTTTCTTCACTTTCTTGAACAGGGACGAAAAAGACAGCTTACACTTTATCAACAGCTTAATCAACAGCTTTTTGAACGAAGGAAAACAGGCAGTTTGCACTTTATCAACAGGCAAAAGCCACGTTATTCCTTCTGAACACGAAAAAAGGCAGACTGCAGTTTCTGAACACAGAAGAGGCAAATCCTGCATTTTATTTTATTTTATTTTATTTATTTATTTCCAGCCTTTTTATCCTTGCACAAAGAGCTTGTCAGTTCTCTCATTTTACCTCTCGGACATCCGCGGTACCCCTCGGACATCCGCAACTTCGACCAATGATAGCATTTCACACTTTCTACCAATGGTGCTAAAGCTAATTTCATCGTGAATTTTTTCAACCTCATACTGGGTTATAATTAACATTTTCATTGTAATTATATTTTCCATAGTTTGTGGCATTTACATTCTAATGTTATTTACAAAATATTGTACACAGTGTGATTTATTTACATCATAATTTTTTATTGTTTTTCCCCTTAAGTACTTACAATATAATTATACTTGTGTTTCTAGTTGCCAAGCACAAGAAATGATGATGATGTCCACCCACTGATGTTCGTGAAAAATCCTTTATAGATCTCATGTTTTCAATGTGCGGAGATAACCGGTGGTAAACATTCCTGCTTAACTCCCTGTTCTTTGTGAAAAACATTACTATTTCATTATAATTACTAGAACTTCTAGCTGCTGTTTATTATCTTTACCTGTTCCTAATAATTCCCATATATTTTCTCATGATATTTATACATCCCAGGATTGTGATATTGCCTTATGTTTCACCTTGTTGAATGCCTTCTGTTTACCAAATAAAGCACGAGCGTGAACATGTTTGTACTTCCAGAGCGCGCTATACTAGAGTTCTTATCTACGAGTGACAACATTTTGAGCTAAGGAACACCGTACCGTCTTTTTCTCTTATTAACATACTTTATTTTTTTCATATGTCTCGACTTATTGTCTATTTCATAACACCGCCCAAAGTCACTAAATTCTAACTACAACAACATAAAAAATACAGGTATACGTTTTGACTTCACCTGTAGAAAAGCTAAGCTATGAACTGTCAACTTTGACGCTGTAATCAAAACCAGATGGAGGTGTTTCAAATCTATCTTCGAGGGTTAACAGAAAAAAAACAAGCGTGCAGAGTGTGTCTGATGTTTAGACTTAAATCCGATGTTTTGTCTGAGTCCTTGAACTCTTAATATCTGGTCTGTTTTCGTAAATACGTTTTCTTTTATCAATAAGATACATGTTATCCTCATTGAGTTTCCTATATTTTTATGATGAGATGGGCCAGAACTAGGGTTTCTAAGCTCACTTCAGGTATCTGCAAGCAGTTCGTACATCCCAGCTATTACATGTTTGATCTTTCAGTTCCCCAGGGACTAATTCTGTGCCTTGATGAAAGACCTTTTTTTTTGCCAGGAATGTTGTGGTATCAAGTACAAGTTGTTTTTTGACGCCCTCGTGGACTAATCCCAGAATTCATTACCCGTGTACTTACAAAGTGGAGTCTAGAAAACACATTGATAGGCTAAAAAGAAAAAGAAGAAGAAAAAAGAAGAGATTAACAGAAATGAAGGATGTGTGATGTCATGACAAAATATCTGGTAAAACTTAGTACTTGAAGTAGAGTAATGCTTAAAAAACAGTTTTGAGCCAAACGAGACATCAATCATTCTCTTCCTCATAAAAATATTCATCAACATTAAGAAATGACGATGAAAAGGTGGATTTCTCATCATCGCCACACAAAAGTCTGTTAATGTTAGGTATTTACTTTCATTAGCAAAGAATTCTTCACACTAATGCCAGTGATGAAGGTTGATAAACAGATACAAAGTCCGTAGCTCAAAGTGATGAATAATGTTCTATCACCTAAATGACATCACCATGATTCATCAACCTACATCTTTTGCCTACGGTTCTGGAATAATGTAAACATTCACATCCAAGCAGTAGTCACCTACCAAATATTTGTATTTGTTTATCTCCACAGATATTTTCCACATTTTCAGTACTTGTGTACTACCTTCCTTTATTCAATCCAGTTTTTTTTTTTTTTATAGCTAAAAGCGAACATGAATTAAAAGAACTAATTAAGCTAGTAAACAGTGTTAGTGATAAATATGGATTGGACATTTTAACACCGAGAAACTGAAAGCTATGATAATTAGCAAAACAGACGATAAGCCAACACTCATCATGTGACGTATTCTTTCCAGAACGTTGTCTCCATTACAGCTGCTCTGAACGCATCACGATTCTGGGCAAGTCGACCTGCATCAGCCAAAGACAAGTTCTCTGTGATGTCCTGGGTCCACCGTCGTCTAGGTCGACCCCTTCCCCTTTTTCCAGGGACCTTGCCTTCCATCACTGTTTTTTCCAGGCTATTATGTCTTTTTATATGACCGAAAAATTTCAGCTTCCTTATTGCGATGGTATTTAGGAGCCAATGTTCCTGTACGTTTAGTGAGTGCAGTACTTCTCTGTTGGTCTTTTTTTCTGTCCAGGGTATTCTCAACATCTCGAATGATGATGTAATCTTTTTTGCAACTGTTTTATTGAGTGTCCAAGTCTCGCAGCCGTATGTTGCTACTGGGAATATACATGCTCTGATCAGTTGTAACTTTGTTTCTTTGCTTGTGCCTTGCCATAGGTTTTTCATCTGTATTAGTTTATGTGAAGCAATTGCAAGTCTTCTTTTAATTTCTACTGCACAGTCGCCAGAGCTGTTAATGATTGATCCCAAGTATTCGAATTCATTAGCACTTTCCAGTTCTTCGTTATCAATTTCAATTTCTAGTTTGGTCTTTACTTTGTCTGTTGTCAATACTTTGGTCTTCTTGAAGCCAACATTACAACCAAGAATTAATGACAAGATACTGGAACAAGTCAAGAATTTCTCCTATCATGGACATATAAGGCAGATGTGAAACATAAATTAAGTATAGAATAGGATTGGCCAACACTACTTTCAACTACATGAGACATATACTAACATACAAAATAACTCACAAATTAAAAACAAAAAGTAATCAAGCGTTATGTAATTTATACCCTTTATTATTGTATGGTGTAGAAACATGGACAGTTAGTAAGGAGTTAGAAGGAGGGGTCAAGAAAATATGTGAGCGTTGAATAGGTTAAAGGTTAAGAAAACTTGTTGATAGCATTTCAAGTCTGTCCTTCTTCTTGTCAGTCAATACCCTTTAGCTCCCCAAGGAGCATAGGCCTTTAACAAACAAACACATGCCAAGTCTTCCTGTCACGTGCCATCAGCTCAAGTTCTTTCCACATTTTCCACTTCCGTGTCCAGTTTTGGAATCCCAATGGTAAATGAAAAAGAAGAAGACCAAAATACACTCGGAGAAGAGAACTGGTGACAGACTTGATTAAAACAAAACAAGACATGAACAGTCACTGAACGGATGACACAGGATAGCAAGGCTTGGAGTAAGCTTGTTGACAGCCTTTGCTGGACATGAAGCTGAAACTGATGAATTACGATGACATTTTCTAGTCTTTAATGTCTTCATCTCTCAGTTGCAAACTTGGGCTTCATGTCATGATAAAATAAAGAAGTAGAAAACTTGACACCAGAAAAACAACAGTGTGATAGGCTTACCGGAGACTCGAACCCTGATGATCTGAACGACAACCACGCCTAGCTACGGGAGCGAATCGCGACTATCCTCCATTCCAACTAGGCAACACAAAAATAATGCTTCGTGGACAGGGATCATTAGCGCGATTTTCCCACGTAACACTGGATGTGTATCTAGGAACGATCCAGTCTGAAACATACCTTTATTTTAATTATTTATTGACTGTTTACAGGCTTTTGGCTTCTGAATATTTAAATCTTCTGTTGTGTTCAATGAGTGCATTGACATTATAGACGAGCTTTTTCATGCCAGAAAAATATTACTTTGATATAATAATCTTCTTCCTGGTAATTCCTTTCCTCTCCTTTCTTCCTCGACCTGTTTATATGAAATGCCACGCCCTCAATTGGCAGATGCACTTATATCAAACCTGCATTGATTTTCCTAAAAACATTTTTTTTAATGAAATTTAATCTTTCTCTTCGCTACGTTATTTTCCCTACACGCCCTGGTTATTAGCGCTAATACACCCTCCCAACCGGAAATTGCGTGTACTTGATCGAAACTGGGAACGTAAGAGAGAAAGACATACTGACAGAGAGAATGGTAGAGACAACCCAGATATAAATATAAACCCAGACTTAACTATGGAGGTTTAGCTCGTTTGGCCTGTAAGACCAAGAGTATCTTCTTCCAATCTTTGAATGGTCTGTCAACAATCAGTGATTCGCAGACGGCGCATTGAACCGATATCAAGGCCTGCGGAAACAAAGAGAGATTATGCTTGTATAAATCTTGTTTATAAAACCCCCAGACACTCCAAGGAAACCTAACATTCGCCATAGCACTACTCATCCAGTGTCAAAGAAAGAACGAAAACGAGTGTTGCTTATTCTAGAGCTCAGGTAGATAATCTGGCACGCGCGTAAGCTCGTGTTTCGAGTTCTGATAACGCTATCGTCGGCTAGTTTTCGTGCTGAAAGACAGATCTAGGCAGGGGCGTATCTGAGAGAGGAATTCAATTTCACGTGAGGGTGCTTCTTTTTTCTAATCTCATTCTGCGCCGTTTCTTTGTCTATGGTCCAGCTACCTTGAAATAGAAAATCCTGCATGGGGTTGATGTCATGCTAGTGGTTTCCCTTCGTCTGAGGAACATAAACGGGTGGTAAAATTTGACAAACGAGATACCCTGGCAGATATACAGGGCCAGTAAACATTTCCCCACACATTTGTTAACGCTCTTTTCTTTCATCGCACTCATTCTTTACGATGTTTCTTCTTTGTATTATCGTGTGCTTCTTTCCTCCATAACATTCTTGCTAATTAAAAACAAAAACAGACTTAATTTTGATTATGATTGCATATTGTAGATGTATGCTCTTATATTACCTTTATAATGTTGCATGCCTTTGAATTAATGCTTAAAGTAACATGTGAGAATCAAAGGATAAAGAATGCAAGACACGTGAGAATGTGAGGACAGAATGTTAGACAGGCCTGTGCGCACAATTCTTAACCCTTTGAAAATAAAGTTCGTTCGTTCTCATTTTCTGATTTCATCGATTGATCTATTTCTTTCTATTCATCATCACAATCATCATCACCATCTTCATTGCTTCCTTTTATTCTATTTCGGCTATTTCTTGTCTTTAGCGCTGCGAGGCATTTAAGTCCTCTGATCGCAAACACAATCCTCTCACATTAATAAAACATTAAACATATTATCGATCTTGTCTGGTTCTTTTATGGCATTTGTTATTCTGTTACAACTGCCGATGAGAGTGGTTGGAAACGTTCATTTTGTTCTTGACTTATTTCCTTTATTTGTATGATGGTGCATCTCTCATACCACATGTTCCCAGCACTCCATAATCCCTTTTGTATTAGTCTTCTTTATTTTCAACTTCGACTAATCTAACAGTGTTTGCTAATCAGGGTTACGCAGAACATCGTCGGGGGTTCCACAAGAAACCGTTGATGAAACCAAAACATTTTTATTATTGCGAAAAATATTTTTAAACTAGGGAAATTTCGGATTAGGCCTCACCCGTCGACATTTAAAATCGCGGTGTCCCCGGGATTTCAGGTAATTTTTTTCTCATTCCCAAAGAAAAATCTCCAGCTGCCTATTAAAATATATTTGTGAACTCTGAGATAGGACCACGATCTTTTCTTTGAAAGGTTCACCAGTCCCCTTTCTCCTCGCCCCACTTAAAGATTACACACACAAGCATATATAAATATATAAATATATAAATATATATATAAATATATATATAAATATAAATATATATATATATATATATCTATATATATATATATATATATATATATATATATATATATATATATACATATATATATATATATATATATATATATATATATAGATTATATTATTATAATTATATTTATATTTATATTTATATTTATATTTATATTTTTATTTATATTTATATTTATATATTTATATTTATATTTATATATATATATATATATATATATATATATATATATATATATATATATATATATATATATATATATATATATATATAAAATGGTAGATCTTAAGAAGCCTCAGTGTTACTAAAGTAGATTCCAAAAGCTCCTCTCGGTTGCCAACTCCTTATTTAGAATTTCGAGGAGATGAAAGGGCCTAATTACTGGTCAGGAGGGTGGCGGAACACTTCTGATGGTCAGAGCATCCGTTGTTATAATGCAGTACTTAGGGCTTTCTATCCTATCATCTCCTTCAGCTACCAGCTTATTCTGTTTTGTTTACGCCAATTCTTATTTAAGTTTTTGTTTAAGCGCATCTCGTCTGAGTGTTCGTCTCGAACATTCTCTGAACTGCTGTTTTGTTGATGCCAGAATGGCAAATTCCAGAGCCAGGGTCAAAGTAAACATTATACTCACCTTGGAACCTGCATGTTTTCATTAAATTGTATTTCAGTGTTGCCAATGATATCCATAGCATTCTTATGAGAAACACATTGATGCCACGGCAATGAGTTTCTCTATTTGTTTATTCACCGAGCACTGTTCGTTCACATCCACGCAAGGACTTCAGTAGCATTGCCAAGACTGGTGGTTCTCTCCACTTCCATTGCTACAGAAATAACGTTTCTTCTTTTCCCCAGAAACACTGTTTCGTTCGCGAGATTATTGTTATGAATTCATCACACATCCTATATATAATCAAGATTCATGAATTTTTTTACGCGGTTTACTGTAAAATCGTTGCTCTTTCTTTCGTTGATATCACTTTCAATTGATCATTACCTGTCTCTGTCTCTCTCTGTCTCTCTCTCTCTCTCTTTCTCTCTCTCTCTCTCTCTCTCTCTCTCCCTTATCTATCTATCTATCTATCTATCTATCTATCTATCTATCTATCTATCTATCTATCTATCTATCTATCTATCTGTCTGTCTGTCTGTCTGTCTGTCTGTCTGTCTGTCTGTCTGTCTGTCTGTCTGTCTGTCTGTCTGTCTATCTACCTATCTATCTATCTATTCATCTATCTATCTATCTATCTATCTATCTATCTATCTATCTATCTATCTATCTATCTATCTATCTATCTATCTATCTATCTATCTATCTATCTATCTATCTATCTATCTATCTATTTATCTATCTATATATCTATTTGACTGTCTATTTCTGATTGTTTTTTATATTATTTTCTGTTTTGGAAATATCTGTAACGATTTTTGTATATCTTTATTTACTTTCTACTACAATGACTACAACAAATGTGGACCTCATGTTGTTGTTGTTGTTGAGGGATCCAGCGGCCATGGGCTCAGAGCCCTTTGGCCCAGTACCATTTTGGCACTGTAATGCTGGGGTGACTGCGGACTTTCCTACCAACCCGGTCAGAAGCTAATCAGCATCATAGCTCCTTCCCATCCACAGAGGGTTCGTTATTGTCGTGGTTGAGTTAAAGTGTTTGTCGAGTTGGACAATTATAGTGAAATCGACAATGAGAGTGAACTGACAAAATTATAGATTACACAGAGATATTGTGTACATAGGATGAACTTGAGACCAACCTGGAAGAGGATTCATTAAAGTTATCTCTCTCTCCAAGCCTCAACACACTTATGTAGTCTAAGCACCACCCGCTCTCTCTCTCTCTCTCTCTCTCTCTCTCTCTTTTCTCTTGTCAAAAATAGACTATAGTAAGAGCTTGTAATATTAAGTGTGGATGAAAGGGTTGTGAACAGCGCGGTAATAAGTGAGTAAAATTTATTAAAGGTTCTTAAAGAAGAAAATGTACGGAAATAAGTATATCAGCACAACAACATAATAAAATGCATAAATATTCACATCAATTAACAAATCCAATTACACCAATGGACAAACAAATCACCAACACACACAAAAAACCCGCTGTTAAAAAAAACCTGAGAAATAAATAAACACAGCGCTCAGTCCTTCCGCTTTTGGGGAACCACGATCAATACTCCAGTTAGTGTCTTTATGTATATATCCTATAGGTGATGAATTTTCCCTAATAAATACACTGTAGGCACTATCCATGCACTGGTAGTTACACCCTAATAATGAGATATTTTGAAGATACTCTGTCTATATCCGATTGGCCGCTAATACGTGCGGGGTTTTAAATGACCCGAAACACACACAAGACGAGGTCAGTGTAGGACAAACGGTCCACGGCGCTATTATCCATCGCGTGAGAAATTTAGGCCTGCGTATTTGGTATTAAATCTGGTTTGGCTGGCTTGACTTTAATTGTTACCGAGTGCTCCATTTAAGCACAAAGTCTGGTGTTTTCAATTCTGCTAAAAACGCTGCGCTGATAGATATGCTGGAAGCCACTATGCTCTGACTGGTGATCAAGAGGGGAGTAGGAAACCACTACTGCCAAATACGACTTCAGAATTTATATGGCTCATTGTAAACACTGCGTGAGCTCATTTCCCATTAGAGGGATGGGCGTTGATAAAGGGTTGTATTTCAGGTAGGGGTGACAACTCGTGGTGCTAATTGCTTTCAGAAAAAAAAACGTGAGATCGAAGAGAATGTGACGTTCTTCGCCTGACTGGAATCCGGCGATAGCAGTGGTGTACCCTGAAACTGAGATCCAAAAGAAACGACTTTTACATCAAGCAAAATTACAATAACGTTATAATAAACAGTTATGCTCCACTATGGGATCTATAATTATGGTTGTCATTGCTATGATAGTCTCGGCTGTCTTTATCCGTGTGAGTCGCCCTCCTGTTACTTCCACTCTATCAATTATCAGCGTGCACCTGCATAGGCTAATATATTTTGTACACACATGTACCTGTCAGTAAATGTTCTGACAGCAAAATCTACTCCGTCCTTTCCAACTCAACATAAGGGATATCTAACCCTGTAGTTCCAGCTGAGTGAGTTTACATAAAAATACAGCACTTGATGAATACATGGAAAATGCAATGTTATTGCTATAAAAATACAGTTGTGACTTAAACATAAGATATAATTATATCTCCAGCTGGTGGCTGCTTTCTGGATTGCTGTGAAAGTTCTAAACTGGTGTCTAACTACACAAGTAGGCATATAACAATTCCACACAACCACTAGAAGTTTCTATCAGAAAGTAATAAGTGACTATCTCCTATAATTCAGTGTTATAGTGCCCGCGCATCACTATTCAGTTTTAAGCGAATAACCTACACCGCTGACATTTCCTTACAGTAATGACAGTTATTTTAGCCTACTCTTAACCCATGATAAGCACTGAACGGATTACTCTGATTCTTCGCCCAGTAAGCATCTGTTATCGTAAGTTTACCATTAACCCATTGTAAGCCATAACACAGGGAGACACGTACTGCTTAAGCACCCGTTTAACTAAGGCGGTGGACTGCGCTACATTATCACTGAACTAATTACCGGGAGAAATCACCAAAAATAATTCAAGTCACACTCCTATCACTGGCCACCAATTTGTGGCTGCTCTTTCCTGGAGCATCTCTATGAATGTACACGCGAATATCGAATGAATGATTGGTATGATAAAAGCATCCGTGAACTGGACTCGTAACTGGGCACTTCGAACCGTGCCAATGCAGACATGGGAGAACTCGTTATATTTACTGGCATCATAATTTATTTAGGACGAAATACGTTGACAACAACAGGTTACAGTACTTCAACATGGATTCCACAGAGCAAACATACATGTAGCATGTATAGGCATGGTATAGGCATCATATTAAATTCCTCACATAAGATAAGGGTTTGACCTTGCGTCAATGTCATGACCGTTAGGACTATCCAAACTATTAATCTTGGAATGAATATATTATTTCTATCCTATAATTCTGGTCGGGTACTTAAGTGGCTTGGTACCTCTGACATGGCAGATCCATGCATACTTGCATATAAAATAAACAACGAAGGTTATGTCCTAATACTTGGTTAACCTCTCTTCGTCGCCGTGACTCGTGCGACGGCAATCCACATAATATTACAAATCGATAATCCGTAACGATGAAGCCATGAATTCTTTACAATATTAAAATACTTTCGGTGAAAGTCCCCGTTGATCCATTATAGCACCCCTTTTTGCAGAAAGGTGCTAGCTAGATACCAATAGAGGATGGTGACACGAAAGTTCAAATAATCAATTAACTTCTTATCAAAATTGGTTCGGACTTACTGTTGCGTGCATATTTTGACGCACATATGACAAAAATCGATATGGCTATTTAATATGGGAAAAATATAGACATTCATTCATTTGTGTATGAAAATGCTGTCTATGGTAAAAGCGAGAGAATCCATGTTTGATTCACACTTTTGATTATAGGAGTAATCGTTCTTGATATTGATCCGGCGCATGGATTGCTCTTACGTTTGTACTTATTTTTTAGGGCCAGAAAATATATTAATTTGCTTATTATGTTTATGGCCTGAATTCATATGTATTACATATTATTAGTACAAGTAGAATCAGTCCTATATTGTATATTTTGGATGGGTAGGCGGGACTAGATTCTTATTATTCCGGTCTAGCGGAAGTATGAGTTGTCTTGACAAGTCGTGATGAGTTCCGATGTACCGTGATAATGGCGTGTACGCACTTTTCAAAGGGCTGGTAGATTGTTAAGGAAATATAATTCATGAAGTGGTTTTCTTCTAAAGGAGATGGTGTCTCTACTATAGTTTATGTTAGAGACTCTCCTAAGGTACGGTACAATGTATAATTCGGACTCCATGTATTGCCAGACCCTATTTTGATGATCTCATGTCGATTCGACCTAGATGGAACATTGTGCTTCGTATCGCTAGGGTCGTGTTTTGTATCGACAAAGATGACAGACTTTCCTACAGCGGTTATGGCTACGTGAATTAACCTGATCATCGTAGAGCTGTATGGGAACATTTATGAAATCATTTATATACCCATTATAAATTAACTCTGGCTTATATTCTCCTTCCTATGAATGAGTGAACGACAACTCAGGGAGGCGGCCATGTTAGATTTCGGTCATCATATGTTTTGATCACTGCCAAGAGAACAGATTATTTATCCTATTATCGGACAGTGACAGGGAGATCTCAATCTTGCTAGAAACCCCCTCTTTCGTGGTTTCATAATATATGCTACAAACTATGGACGTCAAGTAACCTTAGTTATTTACCGATCTGCCTTCACTGACGCGTTTAGTCAGATAGGGGGATGCGGCCATAATATATCATGACATTGAACTTTTGATGTACTGCCCATTATTTCTGAATGTGTCATGACTTCAGATCTGCTATGTGTACCTACAAATTGATATGTCAACATACCATGATGTACTCGTATGTCCCAGTGTGTACGTCTGAATAAATTGAGTAAACAAAGATTCCAGCAGTCTGCATTGGTGCCTTGTAGACACATGTGTATGAGTGGTTATATTGGTCAGCACACGAACAGTACACCATTCGCGGTAATCACACTCTACACTTCTACTTCATACATACACCATCCTGCGTCGGTTGGAGTGACCAAGTTTAGGGCCTGCTTCCCCTGGAGCCTTTGCCTTCCCTAACTCAGGACTAGGTGAGTTACCCATTTACAGCTGGGTAGACTGGGGGCATGCCTGATCTCAACAACACACCACTCTTCCTTACAGAGCATACAGACTGACACTTTACAGAGTGGAAAGAAGAAAAGAAACTTTACACTTACGTGTAGTGTAAGCCGACAATGGCTTCTACCAAGGAGTCATTGTTCCAGAAGAAGTCTTACCCCAACACTTACTTACTTACTTACTTAGACGTTCCCCTTCTACCGTGAGGTGTAGAGGTTTGGAAGAGAGAGCGCCAGACTATTCTATCGGCTGTCTTCCTCCTGGCCTGGTTCCATTCTAGTCCTTGGTCCTTCAAAGATTGTTTAATGTTGTCCTCCCAGCGGACTCTGGGTCGTCCTCGGGGTCTGGATCCTTGGCTCTTTGTTTCCCATGCTTGTCGTGGTAGCCGATCTTCTCCCATTCTGCAGACATGGCCAAACCATCTTAGTTGGGACTGTTCTACTTGGATCTGTAGGGGGTGGCATTTTAGGCCTTGGACATAGGTGGAGCGGTATACAGCAATCTTCGTTTTCTTACCAACCTCTCTCTTGCTGAGGAATCCTCGATTTATGGCCTGAAAAAGTCTCCCAGCTGCTGCTTTTCGAGTGGCCAACTCTTCTTTGATGCCTCCCTTTCGGTCTGTAATAGCTCCGAGGTATTTAAAGTGGTCAACCTGCTCCAGGACCTGTTCTCCCAGCTTAATCTGATGCCTTCTTTCTTCTCGTGATATCACCATGGATTTTGTTTTAGAGCTGCTTATGACCATCCCTCTCTTCTCCAGCTCTTCCTTCCAGACTTGCAGGTTGGATTGGAGATGTGCCTCTGATTTAGCAATCAGGGCAACATCATCAGCAAATGCCAGCTCTGAAATATAGACCTGTCTCATCTTCCAGTACCCCCACTGAATACTTTCTTGTTCTCTCCTTACATGCCTTGATGACATCGTCCATAAGGAGTATGAAGAGGTAAGGTGATAGGATATCACCTTGTCTTACACCAGTGGTGGTCCTGAACTCTTCTGACTTATGGTTTGCTGTCCTCACATAATTTCTGCAAGACTTGTAGAAGCTCTGTATAGCATGAATCAGAGGTGCTGGAATATTCTTCCTTGCCAAACAGTCCCAAAGTTTGCTCCAAGGGACCCTGTCAAACGCCTTTTCCAGATCTATGAAACAAAGATGGATCTCACTCTTATACTCAAGGGCCTTTTCACTCAGCTGTCTGAGTGTGAAGATTAGGTCTTGAGTACTTCGGTTTGCTCGGAATCCGCACTTGACCTCATCCAATTGTGGCTCAGCTAGGCGTCGGAGTCTCTGCTCTAGGATTTTAGAGTAGATTTTTCCAGGGACACTGAGAAGGGATATGCCTCTATGGTTTCCACACTGTCGGTTGTCTTCCTTTTTGAAAATTGGTGTTATGATGGCGATCTCCCAATCCTTTGGTATGGTCTTGTTGCACCATGCTGCCTGTAGGACCCTTAGGAGTAACAGGTCGCCTGATGCTCCCATGTACTTAACCATTTCTGGTGTTATACCATCATGCCCTGCTGCTTTGCCCATCTTGATTTTCTCCAGTGCCGCCTTCAGTTCTTCCATCTTTATGTCATCTTCATCACCATTTTCCTTCCTCATGTTCTTTAGGGTCTTATAGAACAATTTCTGGTTTTCTTGTGCATCTTTTTCTAGCTTTTCTCCAAATTCTTCCCAGGACTTCTGTTTTGCTGCTAGCACTTTGTTCTTTACTTCTGTTCTGAGTGTCACATATTCTCTATATTTTTCCATTTGTCCTGTTGTGTTTTTAGCTCCTAAGTATTGTTTCCATGCCATTTTCTTCTCTCTTATTTTCTCTTTGACTTCCTCTGTCCACCAAGGTGTCCTCTTTCTCTGGTTCCCAAGTCGGACTTCACCACATGCTTCTGCAGCAGCTGTCTTTATGATATCCTTGAATTTAATCCAGAGGGTTTCCAAGTCATCAGGTTGTTCTTCTGTGTTGCTCACCGCTGCAGCAATAAGCCCCTGATATCTGGTCTTAATTTCTGGCTCTCTCAGCTTGTAGGTCCTAATGCTCATTTCTCCTGCTCGTTTACTTGGTTTCTTGCGTGATGTTGAGCAGTTCCTAGGCTGAGCAACTCTTTCAGTTGTTCGTTTGATTGTTAGCAGGTAGTGATCACTTCCAATCTCTGGCCCCCTCCAGACTGTTGCATCTCGGACATATTTGAATGAGCTTCTCCGAACAATGGCATAGTCGATCACACTGACTTCTCATTCTTTGTTGGTTCACATCTAGTGTATGCATGTATGCGCTTATGGGGGAACTTTGTGTTTGTAATGATCAGATTCTGCTCACTGCAGAATCTAAGGAGTCGCTTTCCATTGTCATTGAGAGTATCTTCTCCATATCTTCCGATAACTCCACCCCATCTAGCATGGTCATTTCCAACTCTGGCATTAAAATCTCCGAGCATGATAACTTCATCTAGGCAGTCATCCACTGTCCTTTGAAGCAGCTCGAAGAATTCCTCCTTGACCTCTGCTCTCTCATCCTCATTTGGCCCATACACTATGACCAGGTTGACTATGGTTTCTCCTTCTTTTAGTTTCACAACCATAATGCGCTCTGAGACAAAGTTCCACCCCTTGATACTATCTTTTTGATTTTGGGCCACAATGCAACCCACACCCCCTTTAGCTCTTTCGGATATGGGTACACCACTGTAGAGCAGCGTGTTGCCATTGAGATCCATGACTCCTTGTCCTTTTTTCTTTGTTTCCGTTATAGCCAGGATTTCTAGTTTTGCTTTCCTCATCTCTTCCACCAGCTCCTCTTCCTTCCCATTTATACTTCTTGTGTTCCATGTTCCATAAGTCGTAGTCCGTAGTCCGTTCCAGTTCGTCGCCTTTAGAATCAGTCCGGTTTTCTCTCTTGTGTTACTCGTAATCGTGGTTTAAAGCAAACAGGTGATTGGCCTGTTGTGCCTTTGCATGGTGGAGGGGCTGCCTCCTTACGGCCTCCATGCAGGCCGCCCTCCTCCTTTTTCATCCGGGCTTGGGACCGGCATGGGCGGAGTTCTTACCCCAACACACTGGGTATATATATAAATAGGCAACAGACTCAATGTCTGGCATGAGATGCTGGCTTCCTTTTTCAACCTTTGACGTCATCTTTAACATGGGAATTGCTAATATATAAGACTAACATGAATTATACATATTATAAAAGATATCTACTTACCCCGAGATGACGAGAAATAGGCAACACAATCTAGTTCTGCTGTGCTAACATCTGCCTGTCTCTTTCGGTCATATACGGGCAGGAAATTTTACGAGTGTGCTTGACTGAGTAAACTTATCTAAATTTATAGTCTACCAGAGACGCCAAACCCCATCGTGTGTTCCCACGGATGTACGGCGTCTAACGTAATCCCGAGTAAGACAAAAGTTATTTCTAGAGAATACATCAGAGACAACAACCGCGAGAAAATGTCATAGATAAGATGTAATATTATTCAAGCACTCACTGCGGCGTTCAAGGGCCACAACACCAAAGAACGAATGTGAGTTTTGTCTCCCCTTGTTCCCGCTATGGACTTCAGCAGTATAGCGGTTCGCTTCAAAGAAACTATTACTCGCTGGAGTCAAACACTGTTACCAGCAAGAAACGTTCCCCTAGTCAGACCCCGCCAGGTGCAGCTTAGATAATATTATCTGACCGCGTCTGACCAAGTGTGAAATTTATATTGAAGGCCAGAACGAATTAAAACCGCAGGGTGGGGTCTGAGAGGGAATAATGGGCTTCCTAGGAAAAATCTGGAAGAAAAGAAAACTGCAAGTGCAAAAAAATCGAGGAAACCAGAACATTAAAAGATAAGAAAAATGGGACCTGTTGGTAAAATAAAATTATCAGTCAAATCTGTGACAGTTATGCAGAGCTTTCTTGCAACCCCAGAGAGCCTCCTAGACTCAGCGACATATTACACTAGGCCCACTATGCGTGCGTGCGTTCTCAATAGGTTTTAGACTCCCTACCCTGCAGAGGAGGTTATATCTATGAAACGATCACCGAGACATGCACCGGCACGAGCAGCCAGGCGCCGGACAGTAACGAACCTGCACAGGGGGCCTCAGAGGCGGTCAGTCAACGGCCAGCTATGGCCTTTGTTGTACTGTTTTGGCGTGGGTGCTGTGCCACGAGCGGGTCGGTTTTCTACCCTGCATGGGGCTATAGCGCCACAGCCCCCGCCTGTATCCGCCCGTGGACGTGCTGCGGTGGCGAAGCTATCGCCTTCACCGGTCTGCCGAAAGGACGTCATCTGGACGGAGACGCAGCTCTGCCCCATCTGGACTGGGAGGGCCCGGCACCCGGGACCACGCACAGCCTTTTTTGGGGCAGCGCTCGTCTGCGTGGAACTCATGAAATCTGCTAGACAAGTGCCAGAGAAACAAGAGATGAGAAGTAGAAGCTGTCATAGGACACACATTTAGACAGCCTGTTCATAGCATTACAAGACCCGCCTTTCTTCCGGCCTACCCAGACTAAGAGAGGTCGAAGAGGATTAATAAACACATGGAAAGGGAAAATGGAGATATAATTGTACGGGACCAATAAGATGTGGAAAGGTCTTGAACCGATGGCACAAGTCAGGGAAAGTTTTGACTTTGTTCCATATGGAGCTAAAAGATGATGATAATAATAACTGTAGTTCCGTGTAGCTCCGTGTAGTTCCGTGTAGCTCCGTGTAGCTCTGTGTAGTTCCTGGAGGTCTGTGATGAGACAAAGAAAGAATAGATCTACTGCTTCCTCAGGCATGTCGTAAAAGGCTAACTTATGTGAGACTTGCATGGGGCTAGTAACACCATTATTTGCAACAAATTGCTTCGGATACCCCCGCTGCACAAGCATGTGCTTTGTCTCATAGTTCTTGCAATATAGCTAACTGCATTGGTAGCTTCACGTTTCCGTAAGGCGTGGAAATGAAGGTATAGCCTTTCCTGCTTTGCAGTAGTGGTTCAATAGTGGCCAAAACCCAATAGTATCTAATAGTGGCTTAAAGGTATCTACCTGCGCACAAGATTACTCTTGGCAGATATGTAGATAGAAGTTAAGTACACTTCTACCTCAAAGAAGTATCCACAAGATATTCAGATAAGCGAAAACAATGCTGGCTGTTGCTGAGCACGGTAATTCTGTAATCTGCCGACAACTTTTATGAAGAATTTAAGCAATGGTTTATTCTATCTCGTTAAGCCCCACCACTGAGTTACTCAGTGGAATTATTATTATAATATAGCTCTGTTTAGAGTGTGCGTAGTAATTTTGACTGAGACAAACATGTAGTATATTTAAAATGATTGAATCGAAGTTAAATTTGTACAATTACAAATAACAAAATTTAATAATCACTTTAAGTTTAACAGTTTAAAAGAAATGAATAATAGTTAGTTACACAATGAAGTTTTCATCACTCAGATGATGGTTTTTGGATAAGAAGTTCAAGTAGCAGCATATAGGTTAACTTAGCTGCCAATGAGGATTCTAATCCTCCTCCTGATGGGTAGGTTTTTTGTACACTGCTGTCACTCGTCTCTGGTCAATGGTCAGGCGCCGCACGTTCCCAGAACGTCAAGGAGTAATGGCCAAGCTGGTCCTGCCTCTTATGATGATGTCTCGCACAACGTCAGTCCACTTCTACATCCACTTGGTTCCAGAGATAGTACTTTCTGCTGGTACCACCAATAACTGGTAATGGAAATAAAAACGAAACGCTCTTCTGAGTATGGCGTTTCCCGACACATAGTTATGTGACCCCCTCTTCTATTCTACCATCCCATGTCAGAATTTACTCTCGATGAGAATTAAATTTAATCCCTCGGGATAAAGCTTCCTTTACATTTAAACTGAATAGCTTTAGCTTTACATTACATTTAAATGAAAAGGTTAAACGTACAGATGTAATATGTTTTACATTTACACTGAGTGAAAAGCTTTGAAACTGTAAGTATTATTCTTAGAATGTACATCATTTCTTTCATCTTTCCAACCCTGCTCCATAGGGAACCTGGAACAACTTTATGCTTTTTAATTCTCTTTACGAAACTATCAATATATCGTGGTGGGTTTTGATGTTATGAAATATTGTTGATATGTTTCCTTATTGTACTGAATGAGGCCAGCTGTGAAGGTCCTTGATTCTAACAAATTTAGGGTTGAGTTATCAGAATACCTTTCTGCTACCACCTTATGGCCTCAAGCAGACTTATTCTTGACTAGTATGAATGATAGCTACGTCTAATGTCTAGGGATAAGCAAGTGTGGTGTGATGGTACTTTAACAATAATACACCTCTACACAAACAAGTATTAAAGGCTATGATTAAAGGAAATAACACCTGGGATATATTTGTACAATTAATAATTTTCTGTATGATTTATTTGGTCCTGAACCTAGTATTCTTGGAGCCGCGGTAGCATAGTGGTTAGTGCACTGGCTTCCTAGCGCAGTGGTCTATGGTTCGATCCCCAGATGAGGCGGAAAATTTTTAGGCCACAAACGGCTCCTGGGTCGACCCAGCCCCCAAATGGGTACCAGAGCTACTCTGGGAAGGTTAAGGCGGCCGGCGTGATGCCGACCACATCACCCCTCGTGTGACGACGGTCAAGATAATATGGGCCTAACACCATATTCCCAATATGCCTCAATGGGCGTGTAACGGGTTCCTTTACCTTTTTTTTTTACCTAGTATTCTTATGGTCAGGACTTTAAAAATGAAAAGAATTCAAGATATATACAAAATGTAAATTTTAGACCCACAGGGACAAGTGTCCAAACAAATACTGTTAAATTAAACTAATAGTGTTACTAAAATCTGTCTATTACTGGTTTCTAACACTAGATGGCTGTTTGGGATTCTTATAATCACTCCCAGTCTCTTTAAAATACACTGTCACTGTTAATTTCACTAGGGAAATATTTTATTTCTTGAATACAGGGGTATGCTGCTCGTATAGCTGATGTACTGTTAGGGTACCAGATATTTCACTTATCTGGCCCACTGGAACTGTCTGAATTCTTTCTGCCGAATGACCACTGCTCCAAAAGTAATAGGGGGAATACTGGCGACCCCTATCACTACTGGACTTCAAACTCCTCAACGGCTTTCCCATAGAAATCTGGCACCGGACTAGTGCCAGATAAAACCCAGAAATTCAATGAAAAAAACACAGGTACGTTGAATAGCAGATTCCAGATATACTGCTGGCTGAACTGTGATGCCTATACTTTCATATATATTTGCTTTAATAAGGCTAATCACTTTTCTTCAGAAATACACAACGTCCTGCTCTCGGGACTATCTTCTACAAATGGCGTCAAGCCTTTGAAATTTCTCAATAATATGAAAGGCTTTGGCCAATGAACGAACGACAATTTTGAAATTTGAAATTAAAAGCAAAAAACAGACTTGATTTTTGGACACTACCAAGTTTTTTTCCTCTCTCATTCTTAGATTTCTACTGCTAAATATATTTGGTGTTAAGCCATCCCATAATTTTTCTCCCCCTTTTCTGCCCCTTTCTACAACAGATTACATGTAACCTTTTCCTGCCTTTTTCAAGGACGCGACAAAATGTCAACGTTAGTGAAAGTAAAACCGATCATGTGTTGGTCTGTCTGTACGAACAAATACAGTCTTTTGTCTATAACTTTATTTCTATCTGTCGGATTTTTTGTTCGAAAGCATATTACCCATCAGGACAAGACCAGCTCTTAGACTAGCCAACTTTTATGATCATAAACCTAGTAATAAAGAATTCAATATATTTTCCATTTTGGTGTTCGTTGTTTTTCTAAGTTTCAACTACTTGAATGTTATAAAAATCGCCTCAGATCTTCCTTTTTCCCGATAGGAAGTAATTATGCGTGTGTGTATATATATTTTTTCCACAGTGTCTGTGGTTAGAAATGTATTGGGCTAGCGGGATATTTTTAAATTTTCAAACTTGCGACATCGTTTTCGACACAAGCTAACGGCATCGTCTCGCACTGTTGGCCCGAGTAGCTAATTCAAACCTCTAACACTTGACAAGCCGGCAGCAGGTGTCCGCTCTCTCAATCTTATGCGTTCGTGTGTTTTATTCTTTCTGTCTTTCCTGGAACCACTACGCTAGTAGATTTTTCAAATTTTTATCGTTAACCCTTGACGGGCGCGTTTTAAAGGCCAATACTACCAACGCGGCGATAAGATTTCTCACTATGTTCTGTCCTGCTTAAATCAATGCGTTTTCTGGCGCGGGGAAGAAGACGCGTTACAACTTTACTAATTATATTTCTACAGCTATTATTTTGACTTTAATATATATATAATTTATGATTTTATCGCTGTATCACTGTACTTTACCACACAATAAAGCAATCACCAGCTCGTGCTGAGGTTATATGGTGGTTCATGAATCATCATTCTAGATACTGAGGTTGCCAGCCTCAAATGAAATAGCGAGTTTTACACATTAAACTTCACATGGTAATATATACATATATATGTTAGTTCACATGTTAGTAATAAAATATGAAATGTAAATCACAACTTACGCCAATCTTGGCTACAGACTTATTGCTCAGATGAATAAAAGAGACGAATCGTTCTCTTACACGCGTCTGGGATGTCTTTAATTTTACAATAGATTCCCTCTCTAACTTCGTGTGTTTCTTCAGTTTCCTCGTCCCGGTGTTCTTTTTAAAATGTTGAGATTTTCCGTGCTTTGTAAGTCTTATTTGGTTCTCTAATAAAAGGTCCGGTTAACAAAAGGAATTCTGAATCTAGTATTCACTCTGGCGAGGTCTGATGGTATCTCGGCGACCGTGAAATTCACAGTGAAATAAAACTGCGAAATGGTCAGACTATATTCCCTCTCTTCCCACGCCTTTATTTCTTATGGAGTTAAATAAACGCTCCAATCATCTTCAAACCGGTCGGGTGTGGTACTTTCAAAATATTTCCAACATGGAAAAATTTTGCAAAGGTCACTTCTCCCATATATGGTAATATGCTGTCCGATGCCCTTGTGTACAAACTTACAGACAGATCCATGTCCATCATAATATTGTGACCGTGTTTTTCTGGCGTAATGACTCAGGGATGGTCGCTTGTCCCCTGTGTTTCGCCAGACAAACAAATCTGGTTCTATTCAGCACTCCTGCCCAGCACAAGCTTAGATAAACAAGCACCGTCGTTTGAAAAGATGGTCAGACAGATTATGCGATAAAATATTGTCGCTGACCGTCTAATAACCTGGCGTAACTTAAGACGTGAATGCGACATAATAAGATAAGAATTACTCCCGTAGCATATACTGCCATATGGAGTGGCGTGTTAGAGACTTTCCCCATGCTATGTCCAGCATAAAGAGTAAAATGTATGAAAGGGAAAAATGAAATGCCAAATAAAAGCGATCGGAGAGAAAAATAAAGAAGAAGACATTATACTGCCGTAGGGCTGGAGGTGTGAGAGATCACACAAAAGGACAAGGACAGACATTTCGTCACAGTAACAATGATAATGATGATGATGATGATTACTGTGATGATGACGGCAATGATAGTGGTGATGATGGTTGTGACAGGTAGGTTTACTCCTACTACTTAAGCTCGAATATCGCTACTATTAAGTAGAATATTGTATTAGAGACTAGCTAGTTAAATTAACACTAGTCAGGAAGGAATTACGTCATCAAATCTGGTGTTGGTATAGACAGCTGAAGATCGGGGGAAAGAAAAAGAGGGAAGTAAGTGGGGTTTCTGGTGGATTGGAAGGCAGCGGTAAGGTCGTCATGCTGGTTGTGTTAGAATTAGTAGCTAGAAAGTTTAACTTTATCATGTATACTTCAATGGATTGTTAGCACCTAGTACGGGCATAGACAAAAACAGTGTATTAAATGGTTTTCAGTGAACGAGAATACAGGTGTTGTGTGGTTTTTACGGACAGAAAGGTCAAAAACAGGCAACCTTCTGACATGTCAACATTTGGGTAACTAAACACGTGCACGCTTAACAGTGAGCTGATAGAGAAGTAAGTGGGTCATTTGTAGGCTCATACGGTCTCTGAACCGGCACAAGTTAACAAATACGCATTGCCTGCATTGCATATGATAAACAGTACTGCCAGCATAAGATATGAAAAACAGTATTGCCTACATTGTATAAGAAAAACAGTATTGCCTACATTGTATAAGAAAAACAGTATTGCCTACATTGCATAAGAAAAACAGTATTGCTAGCATAAGTCAAATAAACTGTGCTGCAAGCATTATATCAGAAAAAAACAGTAGTGCCAGTATTACATAATAAAAAGTAAATGGTGTCACCAAGGTTGAAAGTCTTCATCATACATGAGTTTCAAGAAAACCTGGGTTGAAAATAGAACATCTAGGAAATTACATCTCTTGCAAGAGCGAGTATAGGAACTAGATGACTTGGCCATCAGAACGGTCACACTTATAGAGTATTTTGGCGCAGTGACCAACTCATACCGGTGGAGACTTTCTTTTGTAATTTAGCAGAGTATTCTCCAAAGTGACACCACAGATCTCCCACCACTTAGTGACATACCTGTGCACCTTACCATTGTTTATTTTGTGAAATATCCAGTTCATCCCGTTGGGGACTTCGTTTCTGAAGATCTAGTCCTGTTCCCTCCATTGAAGGTTTTCTTTTATAATGGCTTCTCTACAACAAATGGAACAACAGATATTACTGTTGCAGCAATAAAACCAGCAGTTGCAGCAGCAAATACAACAGCTATCTCAACTACAAGCCGCTAACCAGCCTTTACCTGAATCTCCCGACTCTTCAGTACACGCTTTACGTGAAATAACCTCCACCCTTCATACAGTCAACCAGTCAGCCAATTTCCAACATATCCGTTCGCTGGTTACACCATTCTCTGTGGAACCCTCCAAGTTCCGCCAATGGCTGATCGACACAGAGAAATTTGCGTCTCTTATTTCGGCAGCATCCGATGAAGACTGCAAACGCATTGCGTTTTTGTCGTCTGAATCCTTGGTAACAGAATTTCTCCGACGTCGCTCCAAGACCTATCCTGGGGAAACTTTTTATTCCTTGAAGAAATAACTTGTTCGTCGATATTCTTCGATAATCGATTCCCAGCACGCTTGGACGCTACTCAGGCGCATTCGTCAAGATCGAAATGAGCCAGTTCCGTTTTTTGCTGATCGTTTGCTCAATCTTTCAGAGGATGCTTTACTGGATGATATGGACAAGCACCTTGTCGGTGTTTTTGTAGATGGACTTTCGTCAGACTCGTTGAAGTTGCATCTGATACGTAAAGATCCCAAGTCTATTAATGAGGCCATCCAGCTGGCTGTTACTGAAGATAATGTCAAACGTCGATTTCATCAACGACTTGGTCGGGATCCACATCTGGACGTGCCTCGTGATGAGGAGCCTATGGACGTTTCGCACCTCCGCCGTTCCTGGCATCGTTCTGCAGGTCAACCTCAACACTGTGATCTTCCATCAGGGCCTTCTTATCACCAACAGCACCTCTCAACTCAACATCAGTCTAGCCAACGTCATTCAAGTCGACCGCAACTCCACGGGTCTCAAATACATAATGTGTCCACACTGACTTGTTTTAAATGTACCAGACCAGGTCATATGGCCCGTGACTGTCGCCAACGTCAGCCACAGTATTACCAACAAATGCAATGGTCAAATACTCCAACCAGGCCCTCCCAACTGGGTCCTTGCCCATCCTTCAACCGCCGTCCATCTCACCCTCCTTCTCTAATGAGCCATGGAAACCCCTGGCTCGCCCGTTAGTCAGGAACGTTACGGGTGATTCTGCTCTTTACCAGGGTGGATGGAGTAGGTCCTTCCAGTCTTTTTCTCCGGATCCACAGTCTCGGTCTTCTTGTTCTTCTCCGGCTGTTTACGTTTTACGAGTTGAATCGGATCCTTCTTCCTGTCTTATCTCTGTTGGGAAGTTGAGTTTTCGTGCTCTTGTTGATACAAGGGCTACAGTCAGTCTCATTCATGAGCAACTGTTTAAGCGCCTTCGCAAGCATGCTTATTTTCATCGTACCTCTACACACATGGCTTCCGTTACAGGCCAGCCTTTACAGTCTATTGGTACTGCTGTCCTCCATTTCAAAAATCAGTTCGCAAGTTCTTAACCACCCTTTTATTGTTACTCGGGGCATGACACGGAATTTTATTATTGGTCGTGATTTTCTTCATTGCCACCGAGCACGTATCTACTTTGATCTCAAGCAGATACGTATCAGTAATGAATACATCCCTCTTCAGGATGATATTCATATTGTTTCGTTAGTACGTCTTACTGCTCCTGTCACTCTCAAACCAGGTCTCTCCATACTAGTAGAACAGTTGGTTGATACTGCCATCCTCGATGACCTTTGCCTCGAAGTCGTCGGTGGCATTGCTACTGTTTCAGCTACCCGGGACTTCCCCCTCATGCTACTTAACGCTTCTGGGAAGTCCACTACTATCAAGTGGCGTACTGATGTTGCCAAACTTGCTTCTTCTGCTTTTAGATCGAGTGTTTCCCATCCTCCTGGTTCTACTCACCACTTTGTTGCTCCACCACCTCCAGCATAAGATATGAAAAACAAAATTCCCTACATTGCATAAAAAAACAGTATTGCTAGCATAAGTCAAATAAACTGTGCTGCAAGCATTATATCAGAAAAAAACAGTAGTGCCAGTATTACATAATAAAAAGTAAATGGTGTCACCAAGGTTGAAAGTCTTCATCATACATGAGTTTCACAAAAACCTGGGTTGAAAATAGAACATCTAGGAAATTACATCTCTTGCGAGAGCGAGTATAGAAAATAGATGACATGGCCATCAGTACTGTCACATGGTGATGATGTGGGTGATGATGGTAATGATAGTGGTGATGATGGTAATAATGGTGATGATAATAATAATGATGATGATGATGATGATTATAATTGTGATAATTGTTATGATGATGATGATAATGATGGTGACAAAGATGATGCTGGTTGTGTATGATGATGATCGTGATGGTGATGATGGTGGTCGTGGCGATATTGATGGCGGTGGTGATAATGATGATGTTTGTGGTACGTGATGATGATCATGACCATGATGGTGATGAAGATGATGAAGGTGATGTTGCTGGTTTTGACGTTGATGGTGGTGGTGATAATGATGATGTTGGGTATGGTGGTGGTGATGGTGGTGATGGTGGTAATGATGATGATGATGATGACGATGATGAAAACCTTTTCATCAGTATTGTTACCCGTTACCTCCCTAACTAGCCTAGACCTTCCAAAAAATTCTTGTCAAGCCTTTCAGTCTTGTGCCATCCGTTCCAAACCTTTCCATTACGTGTTTAACCCTTTAATGTCTGTTTACAGTTCCCGTCTCCCCGTGTTTTTCTGTCACGCTCAACCTCTCTTCACCTAGGGATCCCAGAACAAGGACTGTCTTGTGATGCTATCAAAATGTTTCCTCAATGTGGATCTTATCCAATACCAGCCCCCTGTTCTCACGTTTTCTGTCAATGGTATTTGTCCAGTTCTTGTCACTGGCGTTGGTAATGTATCCTTTCCACAACTTCTTACTACATAACTGAGGAAAAGAAGAAAGCTGGGGTATATTGTAACAGCTGGAAAGTCTGAAAGAAATAGAGACTTGGGAAGACAAAGAGAGACGATATTGTAACAGCCAGACGATACTGGACAATTTGACATCATTGTATAGTGCGTTTCAAAAAGATTGGTCGACGATTGACTTCAAATATCTCCATATTCCTTGCACTGACAAACATGATTTTTTGCATGGGGTCTTATATTTTCAATGTCCCAAAGTTTTTATAAAATTCAATGTTGCAGGTAGTGTTCTTTTCTTGCAACGGCTAATTCCTTTGATCTTTTTTAACGAAGTAATTATTTTGTCCTGGAAGAAAATAATTTACCGTAAATGAAGGAAGTTGCATATTTTCGACATAGGCGTCTATACAATTCGAATGTTAGAGGGGTTTGTTAACTGATTACTACTTGAGGTCCTTTTTTTATTTCTTCGAAATATTTGAGAGAATAATAACGCCTATTCGTTGTAAATGTTACTTTTTATACTAAAACGTGAATGGATGCATGAAGAGGTGAAAGTACTGTGTATGTTAAAAATAGTAGTGAAATCGCGGAGATAAAAAGGAAATGAATTGGTTTATATATACACATAGATGGAAGAGAAAACATATAAAACATATAAGGTATTTACACACTTATTCTGAGTCAGACGAGTCTAACATATGGATGACTATTCTTGTCTGAACGAACGACAGTCCATCTTTTTTCCAATAGTCATTTTCCTCTTTTAAGACAAGGTCTTCACATTTACACCAATAATCTTTGTCTATCTGCGAGAGGGCGGCATATGTTAGTTCTTTCATATTGCATAGTTTGAAAGTTTTATTTTCACTGCCACCTGTCCTTTAACTTTTGCCCAAACGAGTTCAATTGGGTTTAAATGTGAGTGATAAGGTGGCAGTCTCAAACACATATGACCATGCTGTTGAATCAACTTGTCTATATGGAATATCTTGGTCTTTCGTGATTTCTTAACAAGGGACAGTAATTCAGGTTTCAGAAACCCCTCGTTAAATGGAATGTCTTCTTTTCTGAGCCAAATCTTTATAGCATCTTTTGTACTCGAAGATGTCGGGATTTTGTCTTCTTCTGCTCAGCGTTGTGGTATGATGCGTTGTCCATTATCAGACAGGATGGTTTGTCTAGGGACTGAAGAAGAGTATTTTCAATCCACTCTCTAAATGTGTTACCGTTAATCTCGGTATGATAGTCTCGGTTGTCCGTATAATTGGAAGTGAAAATAAGTTCAGCATTTTTCACTAGCCCATTATGTCTGCTGCCTGCATGTGCCATTATCAGACGTTGTCCTTTTCCACTAGGTACACATCTCTTAATCGCAATGCTTCTAACAGTTCTCCATAATGTTGATTTCGACACATCAATGTCATTGTGTGTTCTCAGCCGAATTTTCAGTTTTCTTAGTGTCACAGTTTCTTTGGAATTGAACATTCTACAAATCTCTCTTCTAATCACATCCCTGTCAAAACTATCTACTATTTCCTTTCTTGCTTGCGTCCTGGTATTGATTGAACTGAAAATTCCATTAGCTTTGAGTAATTGATGAAATGAGCGTTTACTTAAACTCAAAGCGTGAATAGTTCTCTTTTCAGGATTTGAGAGACTCCGATACAGTTTACCACGCTTAGCTTCTCTGCAGAAATATGTATACATCTTCACTGCCATTGTATGCAGTGTAAGGAACTTGACTTTCATACCCATTGTATTACAGACCTAGAATACCGCAAGATACGTCTATACACTGAAATACACAATCAGTAGAATGGTAACTGAACACACCGGAAGGATCAATGTAATGTTCAAAACAGTGCGGTTGTGAGCTGAAACACAGGTGTCACAGTGTGATTAACACAGCTGTGGACTGGCTGTGCTCCGCTGGGGGCGGGTACATAATGTCAGTTTTGTGTGAGAGGTCTCTCTCTCTCTCTCTCATGTGTAGTATTTCGAGGACTAAGGCATATGTGTATTTAATACAAAATACCCTGTGTCAGGTGGGGGCTCGTCCGGGATTTGAACCCGGGACCTCTCGCAAACCCTTTGTTCTGCGGACAGACACATCTTCTGTAGGAATTGGAGCTTGTTTAATGCAAGACCACCAGAGTACCTTACATCCAGTGATGTATGTGAGTCGGAAGCTGTTGCCGGCTGAGACTAGGTACTCCACGATTGAAAGGGAGTGCTTGGCAATTGTGTGGGCAGTTTCAAAGTTGTCCCGATATTTGATAGGTACACATTTTGTATTACAGACAGACCATCGACCACTCTCATTTTTACAGTCGTCGAAATCGACAAGCTCGAAGTTAACTCGTTGGGCTCTCTTACTGCAGCAGTACAAATTTACTGTTTTACCCCTAGAGGGTAAGCTCAACGTTGTAGCTGACACTCTGTCTCGTTTGTAGAATGATTGTTATTTTTCTTGGGTTTTTTCCCACACGATATTTAAGTGAGTATGTAAGATATGTGAAGACAAGAAGGATATGAATGTATACTTGGCTCAAAAGCCGGATGTTGGGTGTTTGGAGTGCGCCCAGCCGCCTTCCATAAGAAGAAAAAAAAACTTTGTTTTTTTTCCCGGGGGGGGGGGGGGGGGGGGGTAGATGTCACAGTGTGATTAACACAGCTGTGGACTGGCGGTGCTCCGCTGGGGGCGGGTACATAATGTCAGTTGGGTGTGAGAGGTGTTTTCATACACTTAACTTAACAACACGAGACTGCGAGGTCAGCAGGTCAGGGGTGAACGCAAGGGGCGTTCTGATTGGGCAGAGAAAAACAGAGAGAAAAAGCGAGCGAGGAGGTTTTGGGGTGATGATGGCCGACTCGTATTGTCGAATGCAAGAGGATACTTATTTGTGAGAAGATAAGGCATTCGGTTATCTGAGATTTTCATCAATGTGTTACACTTCGCTAACTACATATATTGTTGTGATTTTGTGGTGATAATTATTTGAATACATTAGACAGAGTTGGGAACATTGCTAGTGTTCGTTATTATTTGAATGTGTTCCACTCCACCCCTCTCTCTCTCTCATGTGTAGTATTTCGAGGACTAAGGCATATGTGTATTTAATACAAAATACCCTGTGTCAACAGGGAAAATCACGTGAAATACGTTCAAGATGTTAAATCGAAATAGCTCACAGATATGAAGGTGTAAGCTCTGTCAATACACGGTTGGACTAGGAGGTGGTCGATTTTGTATACTTTAAATAAAGAAAATTTAAAACCATAAGTTTGTTAATGAGGAAAAAAATGTCCCTCTCGGGACATAGCGATCATTAGGTCATATGCAAAGTTGCAACAATTACGATCAAGTGGTTGCATAGATATTGAATATTAAACAGCGGCAAACATTGTGAAACGCACTATAACAGCAGAATTGATCAGAAGTACTTGTGACAGGAAGTTGTGGAAAAACGTGATCGCTTACGCTTACAAGAGGAAGACTACAACATCTACCACAACGTCTGTTTTACTCAAAGTTATTTTGTGAAAGAAATATAATGAAAAGACACATTTTATTTTCAAACTCGTTTTATTTTTGAACTGTTGAGGGCACTATGACTTAAGTTTCTACTCTGATTAATATAATTCCTACATTTATTTATTCTGTTTACACATTCATCAAAAAATCAAATTTAGTTAACTATCCTGGCTATCCTTGTCTTGTTTACTTACAAATTGTGTCAGCATAGCGCTAACTACCTGAAATTCAGCAAATTGTCAAGGGAGGCTATGTAGAACTATTTTCACCTTCCTTCATCATCATCATCTCAAAATACATAATTCTCGCCGTAAGTACTTGGTCGGTCGGTCGGACTGTCGTTCGGTCAGTCACATTTTGCACACCGTCATTAGCGCACTTTTTCTATTTTAGAGGGAGTGCATTAACGAAAGTTAGTCACAGCTAAGGGGGTGCAATTTTGGTTGAAAGTTAGACAATAATTGTATTGTTTCCCCTTATATGTACTCTTGCGAAAATAGAAAAAAAAGTGCGCAAATGAAGGTGTGCATGAACAGTTTGATTATGGAAAGAAGCCAACAACACGATTGATAAGCAGTACATGAACTGGCGTTTCGTCAAACTTCAAACGTTGCTCTCAGAGGCAGTAAGTCGACCAAGGCTTCTTAGAGGCGGTAAGTCGACCAGGGCAAGATTTTAAAAGATGCACGAACAATTGCGAGACATGCTCTCATAAAAGAAATGTTAGTTATTTAGTCAATTTACGGCCCATTAGATCATTATTACTGCTCCACATGTCATTTATGTTGGGTTACTCATGTCTTCATATTTAATACATCTATATAATTTTCACTACAAATATCTAAAGGCGGTCGTCTGCAATGAAATGACCACAGTAGTGATAGTACCGTCTGTAATACATGTAACAGAAACAACACGTTATAATTAAAAACCTGCCTATTTTGGATGGTTGTTGCTAGTTTAGCAATAACTGTAAACTAGTTAAAGTGCCTGTACTAGGGAATTTACAAGGCGGTACGGGAGTGTCACGATGCCCCCCCCCCCCCCCTTACCCGTCCCATCGCGCATTACCGAATGTACTTATACGAGACTCAGTTTAATGGTACTAAGTTGGATCGCACTCTACTGTCCACTAGTTATGTTCGCTGTAGCATGACACCCAAATAAAAAATCTCATATTTGTGTTTCTGTCATCTGACATCTTACAGAGGTAATTGTATTCTTTATTCTATGTTGGTATTACCTCAGGCGTGCAGGACATGCAAATATTTATTCACTGTTGGTATTACCTCAGGCGTGCAGGACATGCAAATATTTATTCACTGTTGGTATTACCTCAGGCGTGCAGGACATGCAAATATTTATTCACTGTTGGTATTACCTCAGGCGTGCAGGACATGCAAATATTTATTCACTGTTGGTATTACCTCAGGCGTGCAGGACACGGTAATATTTATTCACTGTTGGTATTACCTCAGGCGTGCAGGACACGCTAATATTTATTCACTGTTGGTATTACCTCAGGCGTGCAGGACACGCTAATATTTATTCACTGTTCGTATTACTGTCGTAGATTTTTGATAGGAGAATTAAGACTTGGGGTGGGTCCCTTCTGAATAGGTTGGAATGAGTGATAGTCACAGTGTGAGATAGAAAATACAAAATAGATTTCCACGAGTGAGGTGGTAGAATTGGGATAGAGGCTGTCTCTGAGAGCGAGAAATCTTCTCTCCCCCTCTCACCTATCTTCTACGACAGATCTAGAGTAGTCAGACAGTCTAACACATATACATTAAATATATATATATATATATATATATATATATATATATATATATATATATATATATATATATATATATATATATATATCCACTCACGTGCACGCACATTCAAGTGACGACAGGTAGACACACAGACGTGGGAAACTATAACAAATGAGTATATAGATATTTAGAACGAGCTGACCAACATGCTGATTAATTTATTGTTAAGTTTATTTATCATTGCAAACTTACGTCACAACATGTAAAATTTCATGAAAAAAAAACATATACACAAAGTCATAAACAAATCAAGGAATGCTACAAGAACTGGTAGACCCACAGTTATGATCTTCCCTCGATGGATAGCCCACAGTCCCGTTAGGAGAAAGATGATAGCACAAAGAATCCCAGATACATATGATTGAGTCTAAGAGTTTTCCCCGTTTAAGGTATGAACAGCCCTGATACTATAATCTAGTTTAAGGGAAAATATTGTTAGCAAATCAAACTTGCATGAAGAAAGTTATGACAGCAAATAGGTGCCAAAATACAACGGTAAAAATAACACTCAGACCTGCGTTCACTCTATTCATTCAGCCGTGGCCACGTGCGCACATTTATACTTACAGCTTTGATCGCTGCCTCTGGGAACATAATTTTTTCTAGGACCTTCACACAGACCCGTAAATGCAGTCTCGACCAAGAAATCCCCAGTTCCAAAAAGACGTACTGAATTCTCTGTCTCAGGGAACGATTCCTTAGGTGTTCTTATTTTTCGGATGTCTGTTTAAGTCACATAAAATTTGTCCAGGCACGAAAGTTAGCGGAGCACAGTGTCACTAGCGTAGGTTTCTAAAAAAATGAGGAATGTCAGGTCGGGTGCCTTATCTCAGTATATGACTATATTTGGTCACCACACTACTAGTCAAAACTCTGTCGGAATGTTACTGATATTTTGCTTGTCACAGCGGGCTGATCTGTACTTAAGTGTTATTCTGGAAGAATTAATTCTGGCGCGATAGGCCTTTTACTTCATTTAACTGTTACAGTTCATGTAATGAAAGTGCTTAATTTCTTCACAGATAATGTTCACGTACTAGAACGCTGGCAAAGTTTGGGTACCACAGTATTCACTGAATAAAGAAAAACACATGAAATATTTTACATATTATGTACTCAATATAACTTACATTTTAAAACTGCAAGCGTATAGCTTGACTTATCATTTAAAACTTCCCGTGAAATAAGCTATATATAACAATCAATCATCATGAATTAGGAATACCTACGGATTCCGTCAACACTCATGAGGCATCTACCATTTATAAGTTAGTTTAGAAAAATTACTCTCGTCTGATTATTTAGCAGTTAAAGTTAATTCCTTATGGCTACATGGCTTTAAGCTAGAAATTATACTTTATTCTGTTTTCCACTGTAACTCATCAGCTAGAGAAATCTAACCAACTTATAACTTATTCACTCTGCACACAAGAACTCGGGAAATAAAATAAGCGATTTAACACTTAATAACTTCACAAAATATTAGATATAATATATTACCTCCAACCAGAATTACAGGCGATAGCACAAACTACAATTATATGCTTATATTTATTGGTAGTCTAGAAGTTCGGCAACATTGTTGCCAAGATAAAACTAAGACTTCGCTATACAGCTTATTCTCTTAGTACGAAACGTCCTGTCTACTGCGAATTTAGAGGACTGAATGAAAATAAAGTTTAACATTCTGGTTATATCTATGAAACAAAGAAAGGATCCCACTATTTCCAAAACCAACGCAATCTCTCGTCTTTCCTAACACTACGTAACTTAGACGCATACCATGAACTGACACTCGTGCGCTTTCACACCTCGCGCGGACCAGGCAAACCGTGAGTGCCTTGTCAGCTGGGATTTCCAGACAAATGTCTCAAACTGCGTCGAGGAGATGTCAGTTATCGCGCCTTTCTGAGCGTTCAGCCGACACCACTCGTTGTGGCAGGTGAAAATGCAGACAAATTTGTCGCCTATATGTCTGGCGAAAGCGAATATTCACAGTTTACGTCTACAACGCAATAACCTCCCGAGCCTGGCATCTACGTAATAACCTCACTAGTGCATTTCTAAATGAGAAACTAAACCCGGCGAAAGTTAGAATGGGAAAACAGTAATGTATATAGTCGCAGGGGGGTAGGGCTGGAGTGTGTAAGGGATAGTACTTCACGGTGAGAGGCAGTCACTTCCTCTTTTTGAGGATGACTTGGATCCTATTTGGTTCCCCCACTCCAGTTCAGCTCATGTATGGCTCCTCGAGTCTGCTTGTGTACGGCAGCGCCACCCCCCGGGCAACGGCTTTGACTGGCCGGCAGAACTACATGAGTAAATTGAAAAAGGGAGGTCCCCCTTAAACAGTACACACAACTGCTGGCCGAACGGGCGGATGATCAATAATATTTTGACAACGGCTTCTAGGGCAGGAGTCGGAAAGGCCTGGTATCGGGCTGAGGGCGCACCATGGACTGTAATGGTAAGCGGCCAGAACCATCCAGAAAGCAATGGCAAACTATTGGATGTACAATGCCAAGAAATCCATAATGGCTAATCTGAATACTTCACTAAACGTACAGGAACATTGGCTCCTAAATACCATCGCAATAAGGAAGCTGAAATTTTTCGGTCATATAAAAAGACATAATAGCCTGGAAAAAACAGTGATGGAAGGCATGGTCCCTGGAAAAAGGGGAAGGGGTCGACCTAGACGACGGTGGACCCAGGACATCACAGAGAGTCTGAACTTGTCTTTGGCTGATGCAGGTCGACTTGCCCAGAATCGTGATGCGTTCAGAGCAGCTGTAATGGAGACAACGTTCTGGAAAGAATACGTCACATGATGATATATATAGTCGCAAACGTACGAATGCGAAAAACACAGGAAAAAGGATAGAAATGATAATAACATAGAGGATACGGGTGAAAGAAGAAGAAGAGGATATAGGCAATTTATAGATCATACATGTCTACGTGACAATTACCTCAAGCGTACAGGACATGCTAATATTTATTCACTGTTGGTATTACCTCAGGCGTGCAGGACATGCTAATATTTATTCACTGTTGGTATTACCTCAAGCGTGCAGGACATGCTAATATTTATTCACTGTTGGTATTACCTCAGGCGTGCAGGACATGCTAATATTTATTCACTGTTGGTATTACCTCAAGCGTGCAGGACATGCTAATATTTATTCACTGTTGGTATTACCTCATGCGTGCAGGACATGCTAATATTTATTCACTGTTGGTATTACCTCAGACGTGCAGGACATGCTAATATTTATTCACGGTTGGTATTACCTCAAGCGTGCAGGACGTGCTGATATTTATTCACTGTTGGTATTACCTCAGACGTGCATGGCATGCTAATATTTATTCACTGTTGGTATTACCTCAGACGTGCAGGACATGCTAATATTTATTCACTGTTGGTATTACCTCAGACGTGCACGGTATGTTAATATTTATTCACTGTTGGTATTACCTCAAACGTGCAGGGCATGCTAATATTTATTCACTGTTGGTATTACCTCAAGCGTGCAGGACATGCTAATATTTATTCACTGTTGGTATTATCTCAGACGTGCATGACATACTAATATTTATTCACTGTTGGTATTACCTCAGACGTGCAGGGTATGTGTTACGCACGGATCATTATTATTTTTCGTTTGTATAAACATTTTTTGATATGTATGATCATTTTTTGACTGAAGTGTGTATTATGTTTTCTATGGTCAAAGGGACATAATCCGAGTTATCGAAACTACAATTTTTTAGGAGTTGCCTTCTCTTGTATAGAGACACGTTCGGTCTATAATTTCTTGAACGAAGCGTGACCACATCTCCTTATTTGGTAGTATCAGTCAACTATGGTAGATGTCTGAAACCTTTCTTAACGCTTCTTTTCATGACCATAAAAGGCGCGACTGTGTAAGACTTTTATCTCGAATGTTCTTCGAATCGTCTTATTGTGAACGGCAACTCAGAGATTGTCGTTCTGCGCATGTCAAAAACCGGGAGTTCGTTCTGTGTGTTCCGCCCAGTTGGGGAGTTTAGAAATGGTTTAAGAAGCGAGCAGACGCAACTGCGTCTTGTGATTCTCTGAGGGAAATACAGTGTCTTAGTGAGTTAGTTAGCTAACTAGACTATTTCCCAGTATTATGCAGCCTGCCTGGAGGCATATGTTCATGGTTGATTTTCCGAAATAAGGTAATTCCTCTTGTATCGAACTTTATGCTATCATCTAGAGGTTCGTCATTTTGTCGCCTATTTGCTCGCCTGTGTGATGCAAAATGGAGAGGTACTTTGACTAGGATTAAGTCACCAGTATCTGTATACCTGAACTAGTTAAATATATATGGGTCGCTCTAGACCAACAAGACTGTTGTCTGTGTTCCAGGATTCGTTATATCAGAGATCACGTCCAAGTCAGATGGTTAGACTTAGGAACATTATAAAGGTCGAGCTGACCTGTAGCCCATGTATGCTATTCACGTGCAGACAGTGAACGGACTTATTGTATACAACTGATCTGCTAGCATCAGAATGGGAGCATTTATTATTGTTTATGAACATTGAAGATCTGTAGCTGACACTGTTGCAGAAGTTATAGAAATTATTATTATTTATACAGCTTCACGAACTAGCACTCGATGATTGATGAATTTCTGAATCTATTGAACTGTGATGTCTTATGACGCATATATACAACAGCTATCATTGCTGACTACAGAAATTGTTTTCAATGTGCCATATCATCTTGCTGAACTCGTTAACCATGTTGATGTCATAAGTATCATGACTGTTTTGTGGCGTGCAATAAATGAAAGAAACTTATACAACGAAGTTACCCTTTCTATGACTCTACACGTCATGTTGCCTGTGTGATAACCCTGTGAACTGTTCCACTACCACATACACAGCAACATCCTAAATCAGAGAAGACACCTACATCTTACACTTTAACACCAGGTGTCGATAAGGGTGGCAAGTTACCACTTCAGCACAAATCCACCCTTATCATTTTTGGTGGCCAGAGCTGGTTCTATCATCTGATATTTTGGCGCACCATATCATTGTTGGTGGCCATAGGTTGGTTCACTCTGATTCCAGCTATCAAGGGGGTCAGCAAACCCAGACATCATCATCATACTAGATACAACTACAGCATCAACTACCACCTTACAAGAAATTTTATTGAAAGTATCCGGATTTTCTGACAGTTGCTGATTTTGAAACTACCCGGCGCTGCTCGGCAATATTGAAGTTTATGTAAAATTAGAAGGACAAGTACCGAGCGAATGGATTTCCTGATCTGGTGAAAAGAAGGACAAGTGCCGTAACAACTGTTCCGGTCTCAGGGGTACTGCTGCGGGTTCAGAAGGTCAAGTGCCGGTTAAATCAATTTAGAAGATTCAGAAGGTCAAGTGCCGTAATAACTGTTGCAGTATTAGAAGCTCTTTTCCTTCGTCATGGCTGTTTATGGGAGCAGAAGTTAATCAACGTTGGATCATTATCCTCAGAATGCTGATTACATCCTGTTCTGCACCGTGCTGACGCTGGATTTATAGAAGTTAAGTGGCCTGTTTTGTTTGTGAACTGTGCCCTTATGTTCTAACTGAGCCTTCTGTACTTTCACACTTTCTCCTATTGTTTTCATGATACATGTTTATATGTTATATGTTATTTGTTATTTGTATATTTATATGTTTATATTTCAGCGGGTTTTCTCGGTTGGGCGGAGTCTTGCAGTAGAAGATACCACGTCACAGAGGTTCTACTGTTAGCGTTTTCGTTAGGGACTGTGCGAATTTCCTACAGTGAAATTTGCTAGCGACAATCGTTGCTATATCTGTTTAGTTGTGACGAGTTGTGCTTTATTTTTGTTTCTTGTATATATATATTTTTTTTCTTTTTTCTTTTCTCTCTTTCTTTGTGTTTTTAGTTCGATTTCGATTGTTTGTATTTGTAGGTCTCCCCTTTGCTATTATTCAGTTCTTTACGTATATTTTTGTGTATACACTGTAGCGTCATTTGTTAGTCATATCTTCGCATATTTCTTTTTAGTTTTGCTGTTTGTGTATTTGACTTATGCGAATGTTTTCGTATTGTTTGATCTTTGTTGATTGTTTACATTGACTCTGATCTTTGTTATTGTTTACATTGACTCTGATCTTTGTTATTGTTTACATTGACTCGGATCTTTGTTGTTGTTTACATTGACTTTGATCTTTGTTATTGTTTACATTGTTGGTGACCTTTGTTATTGTTTACATTGTCTTGTTATTGTTTACATAGTTCTTGCATAGTTAGCTTTCACTATTGTTGATATATGCTCATGCACTATTGGTCTATAGTGCACTTATCATAACAAACTGGTGTTTTTTGCTTATGCACTATTGTAGTGCAGTTATGATAAATAACTGATGATTATGCACTGATTTGGGTAGTGCACTGTTAATTAAGAGGTGACTTGTGATATTATTATACATTTGATAATACAAGTTGGTGTCAACTCCTGTTTCCCACAGAGATTGGGTTCAACATAGAGATTATACAAGCACTTTATTAAGTCTTGTTGCTATTTAACATTGAAATAAGATAATTAATTATTTCAGGTTCTGTACTCACATTTCGGACATCATGTCTACATTTGAGTACTTTATTGAGCAGGGTAAAGCCCTTGGGAAGACAGGTGATAAATTAGAAGAATTTGCGACTGTTCAATATGCCAAGGCATTGAAGTCGGAAGAAAAGAAAATGAAAGAACAAACTGAACAAAAGAGAATAGAGGCTGAAATAGAACAAAAGAAACGGCAGATGCAGGTGGAGGAAAAAAGATTTCAAATGGAAATGGAAAAACAAAAAAGAGAAGCAGAATCTCAGGAGAAGAGGCTTCAGGCTGAAGCGGAAAATAAGAGACTTGAAAAAGAAGCTGAAAATAAGAGACTTGAAAAAGAAGCTGAAAATAAGAGACTTGAAAAAGAAGCTGAAAATAAGAGACTTGAAATAGAGGCTGAAGAAAAAAAGTTACAGGCCCAGGCTGAAGAAAGAAAGGTACAGGCTGAGGCTGAAGAAAGAAGGTTACAAAGAGAGGCTGATGAGAGAAAAGCAAAAATGGAACATGATGAAAAAGTCTTAGCTTTAGAGTTAGAGAAGTTAAAGTTATTGAACACTGGTAATGCTAATGAGGCAAATAAGGTGTCAAATAAGACTAATGCTAAGGATTTCAAGCTTAATCTACCAGCATTTAATCCCTCAATCGATGATATAACATTTTATCTAGATAGATTTGAAAGTGCATGTAATGTGCAGAATATCGATAAAACATTATATGTGTATCATCTGTCCAAGATACTTAGAGGTGATGCTTTGACTTTGTTGAGTATGGTAGATGTGCCTGACAAAAACAACTATGAGGTTGTCAGGGCGGCATTGTTAAAGAAGTACCAACTTAACGAGGACGGATATCGTCTTAATTTTAAAACCATGTTACCAGAAACTGGAGTTGAATTCTCTGAATTCATCTCAGGCATCCGTCTTACTTTTTTACGATGGGTTGAGTTGTCTAAGACAGAAAATACATTTGAAGCTCTTATGGATTTACTACTTAGAGATAAGGTTATGTCTTCTGTTAATGAAGCTTTTCTATCTTTTCTTCATGAGCGTAAGCCTAAAAACATAAAAGAAATGGAAGAATACTGTAGCCAGTATATGTTACTGCGCATCCGCACATAACCATTAGTAACTCTAAGGTGAAAGAAGGTCTGCCAGTTGCTTCGGCAGCACCTTATGGCCCAAATTTTATGCGTAAATTTCAGGGTACCCAGAAAAATTTCAATAAAAAGAGTAATCGTAATTATGCCCAGAACCATAGTGATCAATTCCAGGGTGATTCTTCTTCCCAGAACTGGAGACAACCTAATACTACACGTTATTCTACTCCGGTTAACTTTAGAAATTTTCACAAAGGTAATCGGTACAGAGGAAAATATTTTATGCAGAGACCTCAATACCAAGATAATAGAGGTTCTCAACAACATAGAGATAGTAATGACAGTTATGGAAACTGGAACTCAAACCAGGATAAAAATTACAGTAGGGACTTTAATGATAATTGCAGAGGCAATAATGGTCGCGGTAGATCGCAACATAAGAGAAAAAGATATCAACAGACAAACTCTGTTCAACAAGAATCTCAGGGAGCAGATAAACAGGTTAATAATGATAAAGACCATAATGCTATCGGATGCTCATCTTTTGATTTTGGTAGGGCAAATAAATGTATCCAATGCAGTACTTTATTTGATCCGAAAACCGTTAGTACTTTAAGCTGTGGTCATCCTTTGCCCGCTCTTCCTGCTAATGTTGCTCATGATGGGAGAGGTTCTCTTATATTACATAAGGGGCTAGTAAATAGTAATCCAGTCTCAGTGTTGTTTGATTCTGGATGTACTACTGTCGGCGTTAGGCAATCTCTTGTAGATCCATCCTGTGCTACAGGAAAAGTCATCAAATGTGTCACATTTGGTGGCACGTTAGAAAAGTATCCTACTGCTATAATACACATTGCTACTCCTTTCTTCACGGGAGAGGTCCACGCGTGTCTACTTCCAAACCCTATTGCGGACCTTATTATTGGTCGTATTCACGAAGTTAGGGAATGTACCCCACAGCAGATTGCTGTTTGGGAAGAGCAAAACATTGAAGCTACCAATGCGGTGGTCACAAGAGCACATGCTCTGGATCCACCTCAAACTTCATTAACTAATAATGATGAAGTAAATGACCAAGATAGTCACTTGACTATTACACGTGACTCATTTATCAAATTGCAAGAAGAAGATCCTTCTTTACAAAAATTCTTCATTCTAGCAAAAAAAGGTGATCCTAATCAGAACACTAATAGGAAATCTTGGATTTCTATGAAGAACGGCGTACTTGTACGTATGGTACAAGACTCGACTACGTCCACTCATTCACAAATTCTTGTGCCTAAGAGCATGAGATTGCAAATATTGCAACATGCTCATGACTCGCAATGTGCTGGACATATGGGTTTTTCCCGTACAAAGTCGAGGGTTCTTGCGGCTTTCTTTTGGCCATTTGTGAGCAAGGACATACGAATGTACTGTCGCTCTTGCAAAGTATGTCAGGAGGTCAAATCTAAAGGACCACGACATGCTGCGCCTATCCAGGCTGCTGACATTCCTATTCGCCCTTTTCAAAAAAATGGCAATAGATATTATCGGTCCTTTTAGAATTAAGTCGGCTAGAGGACATCAATTTATCCTTACATGTGTCGATATGTGCACACGTTGGCCAGAGGCAATACCTCTCAAGAGCATCTCAACTGCTGATATCGCAGACGCTCTTTGGCTGATATTTTCTCGCTTGGGGTTTCCCGGAGAAATATTGTCAGACCATGGCACTCAACTTATATCAGACACTATGTCACAGGTAATGTCTATGCTACACATTAAAAGGTCTCTCAGCAGTATCTATCACCCAATGTCTAATGGGTTGGTCGAACGTTTAAATAGGACTCTGAAAACTTTACTTGGTAAAATAACTGAGGATCATCCTCAGGATTGGGACAGGGTCTTACCCGCGGCTCTCTTTGCGTATAGAGAGGTCCCCAATGAACATACGGGGGTTTTCCCCTTTTGAACTTGTCTTTGGCGCGCAACCGCGCGGCCCTATGTCTTTACTTCACGATCTAATCACTGCCGATAATATTAGCGATGAGACTCAATCTTCTTATGAGTACGTCATTGCTCTTAGGCAAAAGATCATCGAGGCATGCAAACTAGCAACTTCGTCTTCAGAATTTGCTAAAGAAAAGGCAAGGCAGTTTGCAAATAAGAATAGATGTCTACGACAACTTTGTCCAGGTGACAAAGCTCTCGTTCTACTTCCTTCAAGGGAACAGACTTCTAATTGCATGGAAAGGTCCATATGCAATAGTCTCCAAAATTTCTGATGTCGACTATGTTGTCGATATTGATGGAAAGCATAAAACTTTCCACATAAATATGCTCACAGAATTTTATGAAAGACCTGACTATTTGCAGCCTATTTTCCAGGCTACGGACAATTCACAAGCAACTCGTGGTCAGTACTCATCTCTGTCAGTTATACAGGATGAGGAAACTACTTTTTCTGATGTCAATCTTCCTCTTTCTATGGTCCCACTTTATTCTACGGAATCTTGGAAAAACGTGACCGTTTCTCCAAATCTTTCCGCTGAGGAACATCGACAAGTTTCTTCGATGTTGCAAACATTTCAGGATGTTCTTACAGACATCCCGGGACACACACATGTCATAGAACATGACATTGTGCTAACTGATCACAATCCTATCAGAGTCAGACCATATCCTATACCTATTCATTTCCAGTCTCAAGTCGAAAAAGAGTTGGATGAAATGATACGTTTGGAAATCATTGAACCATCCACTTCAGCATACTCTTCGTCTATGGTTATTGTTCGAAAGAAGGATAATAACATTCGCATTTGCGTAGATTATCGCAAATTGAACCAAGTTACGAAGTTCGATGCTGAACCTATGCCTTCATTAGAAGAGCTACTCAATAAACTTTCTAATTCTAGATTCTTTACCAAACTAGATTTGTCTAAAGGTTATTGGCAAGTCCCGCTAACTGAACGTGCCAAACCTTTTACAGCTTTTTCTACACCTAGGGGTTTATTCCAATGGAATTTCATGCCTTTTGGTCTTATGAACGCCCCTGCTACATTCGTACGCATGATGCGGCGAATTCTCGCATATCGTACAGATGTCATAGCATACCTAGATGATATCTGTCTATTCAGTGATTCTTGGGAAGATCATTATTTGGGTTTATACGAATTACTGTCTACTCTTCGCGAGTATAACTTGACTGCAAAACCCTCTAAAGCCTTTATAGGATTTAGCGAGATTTCTTTCCTAGGTCATCGGGTTGGTCATGGTCTTTTAAAGACAGAGGACCACAATGTTTCAAAAATACTTAACATTTCGGTCCCTAAGACGAAGAAACAAGTAAGGAGTCTATTAGGTTTGATTCAATTCTACGGACGATTCATTCCGAATCTGTCCTCCATTATGGCACCGCTTTCTACTTTATTGAAGAAAGGGTCGCCTAATCTGATCCGCTGGTCTAAAGAATGTCAATCCTCATTGGACCAGGTTAAAGCCCTATTTTCATCTCCACCTATTCTTAAGTTACCTACTATTGAGAAGACTTTTGTTCTTCGAAGTGACGCCTCGTCAACAGGGATTGGGGCAGCACTAATGCAGGAGTATTCTGATACTTTGCATCCGGTGATGTATATCTCTAGGAAATTAAACGCTGCAGAAAAGAATTACTCGGTTTTAGACCGTGAGTTATTGGCTATGGTATGGTCTATTCTGAAGTTACAAAGATTTCTCCTAGGCGCACATTTCATTGTGGAAACCAACCAGAAAGCGCTTACTGCTATTCAGAGCAAAAACTTGAAGAGCTCGAGGTCCACTCGTTATGCCATAGCTCTTCAACCATTTCATTTCTCGGTTCGAGCTATCCGTGGTTCGGATAATGTAATGGCAGACATTCTGTCCAGATGTCCACACGATTCCACATGATTCTTCTGTCATATATATATATTTCCTGATATACAGTCCAATGTTATAATGACATGTTAGTAGATTTTGTCTCACTTTTTTTTTTTTTGAGGGAAATTTATAACATTGTACCATGTAATTATCTAAGAAGGCTTAGTTAGTGATATACGGGCCAAAAGATCACTCGGCCACATTTAAATAAATTATTTTCAGGATTGTATTAAGAAATTTACCAGTTGTCTTTAAGATTTGTGTTATTGATATTTTCGCAGCACATCATTGAAGTCTGCGAGTTTATGTCCATTGTGGAACTTTGAGGATATCAAGTCCTGTCCTACATTGGGAGCGGATGATGTCCACATCTTCTTCTATTGAATGTTTTGTGTCACCGAAGAGCAACACATGTATTACTTATTAATTACTGTTACTTTATATAATGTAATAATATAGTGCGGTATATTAGTAAATTACACCGCTATTTGCAACACATTGTATGATAACACATAATATATTTAATTTCATATATTGGTATGAGTATAATTTGATTGTCATTATGTTGTTGCCATCATTGTGGCGTGTGTTGGTGGCACCTTCCTGGAATATATCAGCGTATACTTAGATAAATTTTTTCTCTAAGGATCTGAGATATGATCTCAGTGTCGCTCCATGCGTTGAGCTAATTTGTTAGGTATATATCCACGCATCATACGTGCGTTAGGAGCCTAGATTTTTTCCGGCTCCAGGATTTAAAAAAAAAATGTTTCATTTTTTTTTTCCAGGGAGGGTGCGGTAATGTTACGCACGGATCATTATTATTTTTCGTTTGTATAAACATTTTTTGATATGTATGATCATTTTTTTGACTGAAGTGTGTATTATGTTTTCTATGGTCAAAGGGACATAATCCGAGTTATCGAAACTACAATTTTTAGGAGTTGCCTTCTCTTGTATAGAGACACGTTCGGTCTATAATTTCTTGAACGAAGCGTGACCACATCTCCTTATTTGGTAGTATCAGTCAACTATGGTAGATGTCTGAAACCTTTCTTAACGCTTCTTTTCATGACCATAAAAGGCGCGACTGTGTAAGACTTTTATCTCGAATGTTCTTCGAATCGTCTTATTGTGAACGGCAACTCAGAGATTGTCGTTCTGCGCATGTCAAAAACCGGGAGTTCGTTCTGTGTGTTCCGCCCAGTTGGGGAGTTTAGAAATGGTTTAAGAAGCGAGCAGACGCAACTGCGTCTTGTGATTCTCTGAGGGAAATACAGTGTCTTAGTGAGTTAGTTAGCTAACTAGACTATTTCCCAGTATTATGCAGCCTGCCTGGAGGCATATGTTCATGGTTGATTTTCCGAAATAAGGTAATTCCTCTTGTATCGAACTTTATGCTATCATCTAGAGGTTCGTCATTTTGTCGCCTATTTGCTCGCCTGTGTGATGAAAATGGAGAGGTACTTTGACTAGGATTAAGTCACCAGTATCTGTATACCTGAACTAGTTAAATATATATGGGTCGCTCTAGACCAACAAGACTGTTGTCTGTGTTCCAGGATTCGTTATATCAGAGATCACGTCCAAGTCAGATGGTTAGACTTAGGAACATTATAAAGGTCGAGCTGACCTGTAGCCCATGTATGCTATTCACGTGCAGACAGTGAACGGACTTATTGTATACAACTGATCTGCTAGCATCAGAATGGGAGCATTTATTATTGTTTATGAACATTGAAGATCTGTAGCTGACACTGTTGCAGAAGTTATAGAAATTATTATTATTTATACAGCTTCACGAACTAGCACTCGATGATTGATGAATTTCTGAATCTATTGAACTGTGATGTCTTATGACGCATATATACAACAGCTATCATTGCTGACTACAGAAATTGTTTTCAATGTGCCATATCATCTTGCTGAACTCGTTAACCATGTTGATGTCATAAGTATCATGACTGTTTTGTGGCGTGCAATAAATGAAAGAAACTTATACAACGAAGTTACCCTTTCTATGACTCTACACGTCATGTTGCCTGTGTGATAACCCTGTGAACTGTTCCACTACCACATACACAGCAACATCCTAAATCAGAGAAGACACCTACATCTTACACTTTAACACCAGGTGTCGATAAGGGTGGCAAGTTACCACTTCAGCACAAATACACCCTTATCAGTATGCTAATATTTATTCACTGTTGGTATTACCTCAGACGTGCAGGGCATGCTAATATTTATTCACTGTTGGTATTATCTCAAGCGTGCAGGGCATGCTAATATGTATTCACTGCTGGTATTACCTCAGACGTGCAGGACATGCTAATATTTATTCACTGTTGGTATTACCTCAAGCGTGCAGGGCATGCTAATATTTATTCACTGTTGGTATTACCTCAGACGTGCAGGGCATGCTAATATTTATTCACTGTTGGTATTACCTCAGACGTGCAGGACATGCTAATATTTATTCATTTTTGGTATTACCTCAGACGTGCATGACATGCTAATATTTATTCACTGTTGGTATTACCTCAGACGTGCAGGGCATGCTAATATTTATTCACTGTTGGTATTACCTGAAGCGTGCAGGACATGCTAATATTTATTCACTGTTGGTATTACCTCAGACGTGCAGGGCATGCTAATATTTATTCACTGTTGGTATTACCTCAAGCGTGCAGGGCATGCTAATATTTATTCACTGTTGGTATTACCTCAGACGTGCAGGGCATGCTAATATTTATTCACTGTTGGTATTACCTCAAGCGTGCAGGGCATGCTAATATTTATTCACTGTTGGTATTACCTCAGACGTGCAGGGCATGCTAATATTTATTCACTGTTGGTATTACCTCAGACGTGCAGGACATGCTAATATTTATTTACTGTTGGTATTACCTCAGACGTGCAGAACATGCTAATATTTATTCACTGTTGGTATTACCTCAGACGTGCAGGGCATGCTAATATTTATTCACTGTTGGTATTACCTCAGACGTGCAGGGCATGCTAATATTTATTCACTGTTGGTATTACCTCAGACGTGCAGGGCATGCTAATATTTATTCACTGTTGGTATTACCTCAGACGTGCAGGGCATGCTAATATTTATTCACTGTTGGTATTACCTCAAGCGTGCAGGGCATGCTAATATTTATTCACTGTTGGTATTACCTCAAGCGTGCAGGACATGCTAATATTTATTCACTGTTGGTATTACCTCAAGCGTGCATGGCATGCTAATATTTATTCACTGTTGGTATTACCTCAAGCGTGCAGGACATGCTAATATTTATTCACGGTTGGTATTACCTCAGACGTGCAGGGCATGCTAATATTTATTCACTGTTGTTATTACCTCAAGCTTGCAGGGCATGCTAATATTTTTTCACTGTTGGTATTACCTCAGGCGTGCAGGACATGCTAATATTTATTCACTGTTGGTATTACCTCAAGCGTGCAGGACATGCTAATATTTATTCACTCTTGGTATTACCTCAGACGTGCATGACATGCTAATATTTATTCACTGTTGGTATTACCTCAGACGTGCAGGACATGCTAATATTTATTCACTCTTGGTATTACCTCAGACGTGCAGGACATGCTAATATTTATTCACTGTTGGTATTACCTCAGACGTGCAGGACATGCTAATATTTATTCACTGTTAGTATTACCTCAGGCGTGCAGGACACGCTAATATTTATTCACTGTTGGTATTACCTCAGGCGTGCAGGACATGCTAATATTTATTCACTGTTGGTATTACCTCAGGCGTGCAGGACATGCTAATATAAGGTGGTGTAAGAGGCTGTAAACCCCATCATTTAAGGCAAATTGCCACATAAACCACTCATTCAAGAACACGTGACTGCTTGGTGCAGTCTTTCTGTATGAACCAACTTCAGCGGTGGCTCTGTGCTCCCTACGGAGCAGATAGGAAAATGGTGATTCATTATGAATTACGAATACGTTTTTTTTTCTTTTGTTTTTTTTGAAAAATGGAATTATAATATAGTCATGTAGGAAAACGATCAATTTCAAAAAAGCAAATATTTGTATTTTACTTTGAAATGTTATATTTTTAAATGTTAATGTTTTTATTTATTTCAATATTTTAAATTACAAATTTCGGCGCCTTCCCCAACTCCACACCCCTCGCACCGACCCTGAATTAGCACGTGCGTTACAGGCGCCCTAGATTTTACTCGTTACGTTTTGGAAATACCTGTAGTTTCACCTTTTTACACCGGTAATTCTTCCGTTTAATAGGCTAGTGGGATATGAAGCAAAAGCTGGGGAATTTTTTATAATGACTTTCACGATAGTCGAACTGTTTACCCACTTGAGACCACGCGTTAACGTGTACCTACTGGTGTCGATAAGACCCAGACAGGTCCATCTCTACGGGAAATCGCTGCTCACACGTGGCCACCCGAACGTTCTTCTTCAAGTATCCTGCGCAGGGACATTACTGATCATGACTTTCTAGTTTCCTATCTGTAGTGCTGTTTGTCTATTTTGGTTTTAACTTCATTCTATGCCATTACAATAAATACAGAGAAACTATTCAACCAGTGTTGTGGAGTCGGCCAAACATTTTTCCGACTCCTGAAATTTTAGAAGTCCGATTCTGACTCCCGGCTGCGACTAGTTTTTTACCTAGTCATAGGGCATCAAATTCGGAATCGGATTCCGGACATTATTTTCCAGATTCTGACCCCACTAAAAAGACCGACCTCACAACTCCGCTCCACAGCCCTGCGTACAACACTCGTGAATGAAACTTAAGACGGTCTTCAGAAGCGTAAGGAAGAGATGGAAAGAAGTTGAAGGATGACACAAGATTGGAGTACGTGGCGTAAACTGACTGAAAGCCTATGATCCCTAGGTAAATATATGGTAATGATGATGATGCCTTTGTAGTAACTGTCCATACCTTCTCACAGTCACGAATCTGGGCAGCCTGAACATAGAGGTAGTTGTCACAGATGGGATTAGTGCCGCAGTAATCATCCACTTTTGCCCCCCCCCCCCCCCCCCAGTTAATTTTTTCCTACATGAACGAAGGATTCACCAGTGCAATTAACACGTAAGCCATCTGGCAATTAAGCCCTAAGTGAAACAGAGAGCGAAGCGCGGAGCATGGCGTAATAGATTCTTTGATCAGGGGAACACGAGATATTCAGTCTGAGACGGACCTTGGATTGTAAAACATTCAGGGAAGTAATTACGTAGCTGATATTCGGCAGAGGCGGAAGAGGTGGTAAAATTACCTTTGATTTAAGAATCGGACGGCAAATTGGCTCGGGTCTGGCAGTAGGTGTGACTTTCGCATTAGAGAACGATTGAACTAAATTTTTCAATATATACCATGTCTCTTCGATAGCCAGGATCGGTTGCCCAGAAATCTATCGGAATTCACTAGCTCGTTATCTTAAGATTTCTCGTACAGAGTGAAAATTAATAGATTCCGTGGAGTGTTTCATGTTTCTGATTGCGGTAATTTATATACTAGATTTGAAGTGATTTAGTGTGTTTAAAGTTTTCAATATGCATTTCACTGAGATTTTCTGTGCTAATTAAATAACTTATAGCTAACTTTCCAGCCGTAAAGTAAATTTAATTACTCGCTATTTTTCCAGTAAGAGATGTTTTAAATTGACTAGTACACACATTAAATAACTGTCTACTGACGGCATATATTATTTACTTCTATCCTTTTTATGTAATTTTTTTTAATGACTAGTGTTCATATCACGCGTTAACAGAATGATAGGATTAGCTAGACACGTGTGTTTTAAATCTCATTTATAACAGAGTGGTGTAGAGGTCCTATTTTTAACACGTGTTAGATATGATATTGATAATTTGGTTAAATGTTTATATGTTTTTTTCCTAAAATATAGGCTGATCAAACCTGAGTACCAGCGGCTTATTTTCGTATGGCCATAGGAACTTATGATCATAGTTAGTTGCTTATCCTTTACAAGACGTGGCAATCAACCCCAGCTTTTATTGGCTGTTTGTGATTTTTCTAGGCAATTTTTTTCATTCAGTAGTTTGCCATTGCTTTCTGAACGGTACGGCGCTTATACCATTGTTAAAAATCCACACAAAGCGATCTGCTACCAAACCGCCTGCAGCAGGTTTCGAACCTGGTATATCTGGATTATGAAACTGCGTTCATATCCATTAGGCCACAGACGCCACTTGTGATCATACGAACTTATAATATTATAAGCATCCAAGAATATTTAATATTGACGAGCTTCTTGCTGCTACCTGTGCGGTCCAATTTTCCTCATTTCCATGAGAGAAAGCAGAATGGAAACATTAAATTATAATATTAACTGGACCAGAACTATTACCAGATTTATTTATATCAATCTCATCAGCCAGCTGCGGAGAACTATAGTGTCAGCAACATCTGTGTAACTTAACCTAGCGTTTCAGCCATCTGAGGCTAACCAACCTAGGAACTGTATATGTTCTATTCATCCTACATCGGCGATCACCACGCATGAACCCTACTCCAACCAACTGAAGGCATAGATAACTTATTGTATCCAGGACAAATTAAAACACCTACTCTAGCGACTCCTGTGAAATTTGCAGTCAGCAACTACGGAGAGTCTGGGGCTAGATTTGGCAAAACTAAAATTTGACACTTAATAGTATCATTACTTATTAGTGTATTTCCTTGGAATGCCTGCGACAACTACTGGGGTAAGCATAGTCTGAAAGTGGCCACTGCGTGTATGTGATTTGAATGAACAGAGAAAGAAACTTATGTCTTTTATTAACATCATATACTTATATGATTTCTTCTTTTCTTTTTTGTTTATCTCAATAGTCTGATTAGTCACGGGATAGATTACATTAGGAACCTATTCTTTTCCCATCCTGACTATTTCATCACTTATTGTTACCTTTTGATCTTTTGGGTAAATTAACCTCTGTTGGGATTGTCCTTTCTTTTCCTTTACCAGAGGGGAGAACCTATTTGATTAATTTCCATTTTGTCTGTAAACCATGGATCTCTTGATGCATATGATTTATGTTGTGATTTTTCTATTTGATAATAAACTTTATTAAACCTTAAGTTATCGTGTCGGTCAACCCCTATTCACTATATGTTATCCATAGTTTGTTTTCACGTTCGTGCGTATTTGTCACAGAATTGTGTGCATGTGAGTGCAGTGTAACTTGTATTTTCGTACAAGGAGAGGAAGTGCGTCTGATTTAAATATCGTCGTCCAGATAGGCTGGATTAGATAAATTATTCTATCCAGAGACTGTCCTTTCTCTTACACGATCACCCTCGTGATAAAAACTATATCTTACCCCTTACTTTCACATTGTCATCACTATCACCTCTGCTCTGACAGGGCTATAAACATCTATTACCTATCTGATAATCTATCCACGACAGTAGTCAAAGGCAGTTACTGCCGTAGAGGAATGAAGTGTTAGATATTTTACTTACTCAGCTTTATGAGGTGTCGTTTTCAGTTCCTTTCCTTGCTGCTTTTGCCTTCCCTAACTCACAACCAGGGCTATGTACCCATTTATACCAGTCGGAGTCGTGGAGTCGGTCATTTTTAAGTGGAGTCGGTAGACATTGCTCAGACCACGACTCCAAATTTTTGTGCCATATGACCAATACAAACCTGTAGTCGAAGTCGGGCTTCTAAAATTTCAGCAGTTTGAGTCGGAAAATATTTTGGCCGACTCTACAACCCTGATTTATACAGCCTGGTAGATTGAAGCATGTCGTGATCTGGTTTGAACCCGGTCCATTTGCCTCGATAACCTAGCAACAAAATCCCAACTTGTGACTTCATAATTCCCAGCTTTGTACTTTCCATGTTAGTGTATTATGAATTCATTTCAAGATCTGTATGTAATAATTTTAATCGGGACAGGGAGAAAATAATGTTTTTTTTAAAAACTTATAAGTTGTTTTTTAATGGTGTTTTGAATACATGGATGTGATTACATCTCCCGTTAACGCCCAGTGAAACATAGTAGTACAGCTGATGATAAACATATGTCTCCTATTTTCGTCTTGTTCAACTCTAAACATTATGATTCGCTTCCTCTGGTTGCCTCTTGAACTGTCTGGCTCCGTGTTATCGTTAGTCGCCCTATGTTTCCCTTCCGCAGCGGGTTACCTGTCTAAAGTAGCAAGTCTGGTTGTACTGGTTGGTTGTACCTGGACGTATGTCCTGCTTATTTCCTCTTATATCCTTAATATCCACCTTTATTACTTGTTGCTGGCTTTGTTATTACTATTCAGAGATGGTTTCATGTTATTGCGAAGATGGTCCAGCGTCTGTTAAGACCCGTCTGCTGTAGGTGTCTAGCTTTGACTGCAGGCCACTTATACCGCTCACTTGTTCCACTGATAGCACCACCAAGTGGTACCACCGACTAGTATCATGAAAGAAGAAAGAAATACCCTCCTGAGTATTGGGTTTCCTGACACAAAATCAGGTGTTCTCTCCCGCCTACCTTTTTCATTACACCATCCCATCTGCCTCAGAACTTTACCCTCTCTGAGCATTAATATTAATCCCAGTCTGCGGAAAACATTCATTACATTTATATTGAATAAGTTTACATTCACATTTGCACTGGTTGAAAATGTTAATATAATAGGTATGTACATCATTTCAATCATCATCCACTGTAGCGTGAGGTCTTTATTGTATACAGCAGCGGTTTTCAACCTTTTTGAGTCCATGGCTCCCCTGACCAACTACATTCTTTCTGCGCCTCCCCTGTGGTATAACTGGTAAAAACTCTAGCGATGTTTCGACATTTAGCCTAACTTTTTTTGAGCAGGAGAACTTTGGAAATGATTTTAAACAAAGTAATTTTTTAATGTAATTTTAAAAAAATGCAATTGGACAATCTGTGAAAAAATTACACGTACAAGAAAAAATATACAAAACTTGCACTTTGTAAACCCTTACTATAAAAAAGAAAACAGCACAGATAAAGTAGTTTCTTTCTAACATTTTTAAAAATTTTTGTCTGAAAATCATTCACTGATATACTGCACTCATGATTCAATCTCCATAAATAAAAACTTGTACAGTAAAACTTAAAAAAAAAAATATGATGAATAAAGTACCAGTCACCTCAGTGTGAAACTTGAGCTTGCTTGTTGTTACACAGCTTGTCAAATCTTGGCACCAGTTGAGATAAGCTACCCTCATCTCCTTCTCCACATCAAGTCTTGATCTGAACTTGGTTTTTATGACAGCCACTGCTGAAAACCCGGCCTCGCAGAGATAGGAGGTTGCAAAAGGAATTAATATCTTCAGTGCTCTCTTGCTCAAGCTTGGGAACTCCTGTTTTACTGAATACCAAAATTTTGGCAATGCCATGGATGGAAACTTCGCTTGTAGTGAAGAGTCTGATGAAAGTTCTATCAGTTCTTCCTCTTCTGCAGTATTGAAGTCCGAAGGAGCATCACTACTGAAGGGATTTTGAACCCACTGAAACCTGTCACAGTTTTCAGGAAAGTATTTTTCAAAATGAACTCACCGTGTTACCTACTATGGTCGCGCGAGGAGAATGCGCGGAAAGTTGATAGGTGGGTTGGGGGAGCGGGACATCAAAGGCTGGCCAACATCAAAAGTGAAATTTCTCCGGGGTCACGCAGGTTGACAAACACCAAATATGAAATTTCCCACAGCTCTGTGTTCTCTTTACAGCTAAATATTTAAAAAAATCCACGCCCACCCACGGAGGCCCTGACCGTCAGTCATGGCGCCCCAGGGGGCCACCGCGCACAGGTTGAAAACCGCTGGTTAGTACTGACAATACAGAAATATAATTTCTGCAGGAAAATGGTGAAGTCCCAGTGTATGAGAGAACCGCTGGTATCACAACTTAGTTACGACTGTGAATGATCTGCGTTGCGCACTTTTTTTTTTGGCGCGAGTTACTATTTTGAGTGAGACCGACCGACGTAACATACATCTGTAATTATGTTAGTTGGGATTACAACAAGTCTTTTTTTCCAATTATAGGAAAAAAATTATATCAGCATTGCTGTTAATCAATTATAGAAAAATTATATCAGCTGTGCTGTTAATCAATTATAGAAAAATTATATCAGCTGTGCTGTTAATCATGTCTCTGACTACGCTAAATCACTTTTTCTTCATGGACAGTTAATTGCTCACACTTGCCGACGGAAATGGTACTAATGTGTACTCATCTCTTAAAACAGTTCTGTCCTTCTTAATTGATGCACACAACACTTCTTCGCTGATGATCGTTCCTTTAAACCACTCAAGACTGAGGGGGACTAATGATGTAGCTCCGATACAACCACTATGCTCATGCGAAGTTCCACAGCAGGATTGACCTGAACGTACGACCTCAGGTTTGATGAAACAAATAAACTTGTAACAAGGATAAATAGGAAGTAATTTCTGTCATCAAGCCCACTGTAGCAAAATCTGCGAGAATAAACGCTCAATTCAGTAAGATTTAGGCATAAAACGATAATAAATACATTAGCCCGCATGTGTCTGACGGTTGGCATCTTCGACGCCAGCAGCGCTGCTTTTTGCACAGTGCTAAGCCTATAGACCGATTTGACGGTAAAAGTCTGACACGCTTTAGTTTCGTTTTCGAGAAACACTACTAATATTTAACTTTTGCCCGATCTACTGCATACACTTTGTAGTCTAGCCTTATAATTAACAATTGGCGGAAGCGTGCCGCAAAATAGCTATCTGAAGTAACGCTTTCTGTCAACTGTAACGCAAAAATTTAGTAGAAATCCTTACATTGTTTGGTAGTATTACACGATACAATACTAATTAGTAACGCAAATTCTTAACCCGCCCCGTCTACACCCCGCTTCGCTGACACAGTCTGCAATGCATATACACACAATGCGGAAAAGCCAGCCATGGCAAAACCACGCAGACAATTTTATTTCCTCCTAGTGGTAGCATTTCTGACGTAACTAAAACAAGTTAGTTATTTGAAAAATACATGTTAGCGAGATGAGGGAGAGGAAAGATGGCGGACTTGTGTAAAATTTTATTTGACGATTGACGATGACATAAATTGGAAATTTTAAACCATTATGAAGTTCCCCATAAAAATTATATGATAGTATGACGTAGAGTTAGCTGAGTAAGAATGTACTTTAAATAATATGATAGTCCCAGAATTAGATAAGTTATTGAAGAAATACTAATATCTAAGGACACTCGACCAGACAGACTGGCGTTCCTGCTTATGTTTTTTTTTGGTAACGTTAAGGGGACGCGAGCTTGGGAGAGGCAGGGCGGTACATTCAGATTCGCTTGAGTAAAAAGAGTATGACTGAAAAGGGGAGCGGTAGGAAAAATGTAATCCTAAACGAAACATCTTTTTGTATTGGGCATGACAAAAGCAGACTGGCCAATCGACCACCAGACGCAGAAATTATTCAAAATTATTTTGGTTTTTCATACAAACTGCTTTTGAATTCAAGTAGTCGAACGTTTCGATTGGCCAGTGCTAGTAAATATTAGCAAAAGGCTTTGACTATTCATTGCCAGTTGAACTAAAAATTGTATTCAGATACGCTGAAAAACAGCTGTGTTAATTCTAAACTTAAATAAAGAATAAATTCACAGTCTGTGCAGTTCGGAGGAAGCTGAGGCCATTTCTTCACACAGTCAGCGTCATTTGTATATATATTTCTTGATTGTGGTAAGGATATTTTATGAAATTTAATATGTTTGGTCCAACTACAAAGTTAGATACTGCTATTGGAAAAAAGTGAAGGACATGTCGGAAGCAGACATTGTTGAGTCCTCACATTAAACGGTATCTAACTGATGTATGTTGTTATGATTATGTTGTCATATTATTGTATTAAAATAGATTAGTAAGCCTCTGTGTTCAATGAACACTGTTTAACATGCCTGAAGCAAATATATTTGAAAAGAAAAGAAGAGAATATCATATCAAAGGAAATGTGGTTACGCCACATTATTGTATTGATGAAAAGTATGTAAACGTACAGTGGCGTATCTACTATAAGGACCTGAGGTGTGGTCACAACAAGGTGGGAGTCCTGTACAATTCGGGGCGAGTGCACTTGTAAGGCACGCGAGGCTGACCCCATACCCACGTAGGAAATTAAGTGTTAGAATAAGTGATCAGAGATAAAAGGCCAGGGTGTCCTTTTGTTGCAGAGGGTCTATGTTCCTGCTGCCGGCTGGTGACAGGAAACCTGCTGAGTACTAATAAACGCCAACCAGTCTCCAACCAGACTTATATGCTGTCGAAGACCAGTAGGAGCTTTGGCGAGTGGTGAAATTGAAACTTTCTGCAACTACACATTGAAATATCTTACAACAAGGACTCCCAGGTGATGAGTTAGACATCTGGGGCATCTCTGACAGTTTCTTGTGTTTCAAAATATTACACAGGACGTTTATGGGGGTAGGATGAACTACAGCCCTCATCTACAGTGACTCTCCTTTTATATGAATAAAGTGAATTCTTTTAATATTTCCTACAGGAAAGACATATAAATAAATACATAATAACTTTTTTAGTTATTGGGCAAATTGTCCCAACATTTTAATTGTTCTTTTCTGTAAACTATCTTGTCCTTATTTTCAAAGACCTGTCCACAAGCTATGAATGGACAGGCAAAATAAATTGTAAAGAAAAATTGTTAAAGAAACACTTAACTGCTAGTTTTATTATCTTCTTTATAGAAACTTAAAGTGTTTGACTGTTGTGTACCATCATTTCATTTCTCCCCTAGACACTAGGTACACCATACACTAGAGCCAGAAGAGTGACCGTGTGAGACCTAGGGAGGTAGCGGTAGGTTTTCTGCACATAATTCATCATCATCATTTATAGAGTCAGAGACCTACATGTGCTTGACCTCACACGGTTATAGCAGACCTCTTTTCATTCTTTTAGGATACCATCATAACCTCCCCAGCAAAATCAACTTTGCTACATAAATTGGGGGCTCGTCCGGGATCTGAATTTCACATAGTACTACATACATCGGGGTCTGGGGTTTAACATTAACAACAGTATAAATTTCCCAGGGAATCCCCATATATTATTACCCAAGATTTGGGAAGTGAAGAAAGTGTCAGAGCCCAGATTTAATTAAATAAATTTATATTTAGTTAGAGATTTAGTTAGAACATTTTATATTTATCAGAATGGCAGATCTGGCCAAGTTTCGCTCTGCGGCTGTACAGACTGCTAAAGAGATGGGCATGGATGGACCAGAGTTGGTTCAACATGTAACTTCAGAGGTGGATAAATTTATTGCCAGAGAAGATAAGAAGTTAGAAGCAAAAAGAAAGTTAGAGGCTGAAAAAGAAATTAAGAGGCTGCAGATTGAGGCTGACAAGGAGGCTAGGGCATTGGAGGCTGAGACTAAGAAGTTACAGATGGAGGCAGAAGAAAAGAGATTGACTGCCGAAAGGGAGGCAGAAGGAAAAAAGATTGACTGCCGAAAGGGAAGCAGCAAAGGAGGAGAAAAGATTACAGAGGGAGCATGAGCTACGACTAAGGGAGTTAGAATTTCAAGGCCATGCTCCTGAAAATGGTGCCAGCCCTTTTGCCTCAGATGCCACTGCTAGTCAGGGAGCCTCAACCTCAGCTATGGGTTTTCATGTAGACCATTTTGTTGAGAAAGACGATGACATCGAAGGGTATTTAAGCAGGGTTGAACTTTTAGCCACTACGTATGGGTTAGAAAGAGAAAGATGGGGGGTAAAGTTGTCTCAAGGACTTCGGGGAACAGCTTATGAAGTGTTTTCCAAAATGAGCAGGGATGACCAAGACAACTATGACATGTTGAAGCAAGCTCTTCTGTTAAGATACGAAAAGAACGGAGAGTTTTATAGAAAGAAATTTAGGAATGCCAGGCTACTGTCGGGTGAGACCTATCACCAGTTCTCCGCCCGGTTGGAAACGTATATGGAGAAATGGGCTACTTTGGGGAAAACCAAGATCTCAAAGAGATGATACTCATTGAACAAATGAGAGAGTCCATGGCTCCAGACATGAGAAAGTTTCTCATGGAACAGGGTGCGGAGAGGCTGGGTGAGATAATAAATGTCGCTGAGAGGTATCAGGCAGCCCAGGCAGAGGTAGCTGGCACAAAGAAGAAATAAATAGATCAGTGTAAGGCCCCTCAAACCCATAATAAATTCGATAACCGAAATAAGCAGAACTTTGATAGGCCTCGAAATGAGTTTAAGAATAGACCTTCACAATTCAATGATAGAAGGAATGATGAAAGAAAACCTTTTAACCAAGGAAAGAGGTATTGTAAAAATTGTCGGATGGACAACCATAACACTGAAAATTGTGGAAGGAGACCTGTAGTAATGGCCACGCTTCAGGTCAGGTCGACTCCTAAAAAAGAGGAGGAACCACCAAAAACAATGTCTCGTAAACAGTGGAGAAAGGCACAGGCTGAAGATAGGTCACTGAAGCCGTGTTTTGAAAAACTCCATACCCCTCCAAGGAAAGGAGACTTCTATTTGGATGATGGACTGCTTTGCAGGGCGGATAAAGCAGGATTATCCGGGTGTGGACAGGTAGTAGTGCCATCGAAATATAGGGCACGAATTATGAGACAAACACATGTTCTAGATGGTGAACACCAGAAGATGGGTACCACATGCCAAAGAACATCGGTTGGATATTTCTGGCCCGGAGAAGTTGATGACATAAGAAAATTTGTCGAGGACTGCGAACAGTGCAGCGAGAAAAATTCCACAGGGTGGAAAAATAATAACCAAATGCAAGAGAAGCATTATGGCAAACCGGGACCAGAAAATAAAGAGGGAACACCCACAAGTGGGAAAAGGAATCAGGACCTAGAGACGCCACGGGGCAAACTTAGACCTGGAAAGAAAAATAATTATAATAAAGTGGACAGAGGGGAATGGGAACACCCGTTTCACAGATAGTCTTCGCTCAAATGTTTTACTATGGCCACTATGCAGCGAGTACAAAGAACTGTTATACCCCAGAATAAGCCGACGATCCCTCGGTCGGACTTATGTAAACTGGAGGACGAAAAAAGAGAGCGACGTTCTCTAAATTTGAAATTGAACCTGAGGGGAGACAACCCCAGGAAACAAATAGGTAGTGGTAGATTCTTGTGTGGTGACACAAGAAAGAAACGTCCGCAAAACAGAGCTTCCAATGTAAAAGACCTTACAGGTGCCATGAATACTATGTCAGAAAAATTAAAAGTCCATATGTAACTTTGCTAAGGACCTGGACGGATGAGAAGGCAGAGGAGACTGTTACCTCATCATACCAATATGTGAACGAACTGACCCCTCGTTTAAAAACTAGTTGGAAACTGGCAAATGAAAGTTTGAGACAAGCCAGGAAAAAGCATGCTGCTTATTATAATAAAAAAGCGAAGGATAGAGAACTTACTGTAGGGGAGAAGGTACTTCTTCTATTGCCAGGCAGCAACAATAAACTTCAGATCGGATGGCAAGGGCCATATACAGTTTTGGAAAAGTTATCCAGAACAAATTATAAGATAGACAAAAAGGGAAAGGAGAAAGTCTATCATGTGAACCTTTTGAAGAAATATCTGGACAGACAAATCCAGGAGGGAACACATTTAATGGCCTTGTCTATCGCAACCGAGATGAAGAATGAACCTCTCTCCTCGGTTGAATATCCACTGAAAACCAGTGAAACGTTTGCACAGGTGAAAATCAGTAATCACCTGACAAAGGGACAGAAGGAGAAGGTTCAACAGGTCCTTGAGAAACATACAGATGTGTTAACTGATAAACCGGGACACACAAATTTGTTGTCATATGATATGAAACTACTAGACCCAGCACCCATCTGTATGAGGCCTTATTCTATTCCGTTCGCTAAGGAAAAAGCTTTGAAAGAGGAGATTGATTATTTGTTAAAAGAAGGGATTATTTCTCACAGTGAGTCTCCTTACAGTTCCTGTGTGGTTTTGTTGCGGAAACCATCAGGAGACCATAGACTGTGCATAGATTACAGGAAACTGAATGCTGTCACAGAAGGTCAGGTGGATCCATTACCTGATACTACTCAACTTTTTGCCAATCTGAACAAGGCAAAATATTTTTCTAAGGTGGATCTTAGCAAAGGCTATTACCAGATTCCAGTAAAGCCTGAGGTTCGACCTTATTTGGCCTTTAGCACCTCGTAGGGTCATTATGAGTTCAATATGCTACTATTTGGTTTGAAAAATGCCCCGAGTGTGTTTTCTAGGATGATGCGAAAATTGCTAGATCCCCTGAAAAATCCATGTATTTCGAATTTTAAGGATGATATCCTCATTGCTACGGAAACATTTGAGGAACACGTTACCTCTTTGAGTATGCTGTTTGATAGACTCAGAGAGGCTAACTTAACCGCTAGGCCAACAAAATGATGTATTGGTTGTAAAGAGTTGGAATTCTTGGGACATACAGTACATCAGGGTAGCATGACCCCTGATCCCAAGAATCTGGAAAAATTAAAAAGAGCACCTAGACAACAAACAAAAAAAGATGTGCAATCTTTCGTGTCTCTGTGTGGTTTTTACCAAAAGTATATCAAACATTTTGACTCTATATGTGCTCCTGTGACCGATTTAACTCGCAAAGGTCAACCTGATACTATAATTTGGTCAGCACAGTGTGAATTGGCTTACCAGGAGTTAAAAGAGAAGCTTACAAGCAGGCCAGTGTTGCAATATCCTGACTTGACTAAAGAATTTATTGTGAGAAGTGACGCAAGCAATGTAGGCATGGGCGCTACATTATTGCAAAGGTCCTCCTCACAAGATGGGGAATTGAACCCAATCGCTTATGCTAGCCGCAAGTTGAACAAGGCGGAAAAAAATTACTCAACCAGTGAAAAAGAATGTCTCACTTTAATATGGTCTATAAAGAAATTCCAGATTTATTTATATGGCAGGACATTTGTGGTCCAAACGGATCATTCACCCCTCGTGTTCTTGTCACAGGCCAAGCATGAAAATTATACATTATTGAGATGGTCTCTCTTGTTGCAACCATACTCATTTCTGATAGAATACATTCCCGGCCCTTTGAACGTTGGCGCAGACTTTTTGAGCAGACATCCTTATGATGAAGATCAGAAAAACGAGTAAGACTTCATGGAGCTAAGTTATCTCGCATATTATAACCTGCAAATGAATGCATGTTTTAGGATGGGAGGTGTGTAGCAAAATCTGCGAGAATAAACGCTCAATTCAGTAAGATTTAGGCATAAAACGATAATAAATACATTAGCCCGCATGTGTCTGACGGTTGGCATCTTCGACGCCAGCAGCGCTGCTTTTTGCACAGTGCTAAGCCTATAGACCGATTTCACGGTAAAAGTCTGACACGCTTTAGTTTCGTTTTCGAGAAACACTACTAATATTTAACTTTTGCCCGATCTACTGCATACACTTTGTAGTCTAGCCTTATAATTAACAATTGGCGGAAGCGTGCCGCAAAATAGCTATCTGAAGTAACGCTTTCTGTCAACTGTAACGCAAAAATTTAGTAGAAATCCTTACATTATTTGGTAGTATTACACGATACAATACTAATTAGTAACGCAAATTCTTAACCCGCCCCGTCTACACCCCGCTTCGCTGACACAGTCTGCAATGCATATACACACAATGCGGAAAAGCCAGCCATGGCAAAACCACGCAGACAATTTTATTTCCTCCTAGTGGTAGCATTTCTGACGTAACTAAAACAAGTTAGTTATTTGAAAAATACATGTTAGCGAGATAAGGGAGAGGAAAGATGGCGGACTTGTGTAAAATTTTATTTGACGATTGACGATGACATAAATTGGAAATTTTAAACCATTATGAAGTTCCCCATAAAAATTATATGATAGTATGACGTAGAGTTAGCTGAGTAAGAATGTACTTTAAATAATATGATAGTCCCAGAATTAGATAAGTTATTGAAGAAATACTAATATCTAAGGACACTCGACCAGACAGACTGGCGTTCCTGCTTATGTTTTTTTTTGGTAACGTTAAGGGGACGCGAGCTTGGGAGAGGCAGGGCGGTACATTCAGATTCGCTTGAGTAAAAAGAGTATGACTGAAAAGGGGAGCGGTAGGAAAAATGTAATCCTAAACGAAACTTCTTTTTTGTATTGGGCATGACAAAAGCAGACTGGCCAATCGATCACCAGACGCAGAAATTATTCAAAATTATTTAGGTTTTTAATACAAACTGCTTTTGAATTCAAGTAGTCGAACGTTTCGATTGGCCAGTGCTAGTAAATATTAGCAAAAGGCTTTGACTATTCATTGCCAGTTGAACTAAAAATTGTATTCAGATACGCTGAAAAACAGCTGTGTTAATTCTAAACTTATATAAAAAATAAATTCACAGTCTGTGCAGTTCGGAGGAAGCTGAGGCCATTTCTTCACACAGTCAGCGTCATTTGTATATATATTTCTTGATTGTGGTAAGGATATTTTATGAAATTTAATGTTTGGTCCAACTACAAAGTTAGATACTGCTATTGGAAAAAAGTGAAGGACATGTCGGAAGCAGACATTGTTGAGTCCTCACATTAAACGGTATCTAACTGATGTATGTTGTTATGATTATGTTGTCATATTATTGTATTAAAATAGATTAGTAAGCCTCTGTGTTCAATGAACACTGTTTAACATGCCTGAAGCAAATATATTTGAAAAGAAGAGAAGAGAATATCATATCAAAGGAAATGTGGTTACGCCACATTATTGTATTGATGAAAAGTATGTAAACGTACAGTGGCGTATCTACTATAAGGACCTGAGGTGTGGTCACAACAAGGTGGGAGTCCTGTACAATTCGGGGCGAGTGCACTTGTAAGGCACGCGAGGCTGACCCCATACCCACGTAGGAAATTAAGTGTTAGAATAAGTGATCAGAGATAAAAGGCCAGGGTGTCCTTTTGTTGCAGAGGGTCTATGTTCCTGCTGCCGGCTGGTGACAGGAAACCTGCTGAGTACTAATAAACGCCAACCAGTCTCCAACCAGACTTATATGCTGTCGAAAACCAGTAGGAGCTTTGGCGAGTGGTGAAATTGAAACTTTCTGCAACTACACATTGAAATATCTTACAACAAGGACTCCCAGGTGATGAGTTAGACATCTGGGGCATCTCTGACAGTTTCTTGTGTTTCAAAATATTACACAGGACGTTTATGGGGGTAGGATGAACTACAGCCTTCATCTACAGTGACTCTCCTTTTATATGAATAAAGTGAATTCTTTTAATATTTCCTACAGGAAAGACATATAAATAAATACATAATAACTTTTTTAGTTATTGGGCAAATTGTCCCAACATTTTAATTGTTCTTTTCTGTAAACTATCTTGTCCTTATTTTCAAAGACCTGTCCACAAGCTATGAATGGACAGGCAAAATAAATTGTAAAGAAAATTGTTAAAGAAAAACTTAACTGCTAGTTTTATTATCTTCTTTATAGAAACTTAAAGTGTTTGACTGTTGTGTACCATCATTTCATTTCTCCTCTAGACACTAGGTACACCATACACTAGAGCCAGAAGAGTGACCGTGTGAGACCTAGGGAGGTAGCGGTAGGTTTTCTGCACATAACTCATCATCATCATTTATAGAGTCAGAGACCTACATGTGCTTGACCTCACACGGTTATAGCAGACACCTTTTCATTCTTTTAGGATACCATCATAACCTCCCCAGCAAAATCAACTTTGCTACACCCACCTATTCCTAGTGTATATGGGATGAGCGTGTCTCATGTGTCTTTATATAGGATGAATGACAACATGGCTCAGTATGATTTAGCAATAGCGAGACAAGACAGGTGTCTACTTGCAAAACATTCTTTCTAATAATTCAATACATGAATACATCCAATAATTTGTACATCTAGGTATGATGCAATCGTTTCCTTCCACCTATAATATACAGGGCAATCTCTGATAAGTGCTATGCTGGCTGGTAAAATATATCCTAACAATACTGTTGTAGTTAAATGAGTCCAAACAAAGACTCTTAGGTTATATTCAGTTGGTTTTTTTCTTCAGCAATCATACCAGGAAATACAATCATTATACCTGATTCCATAAAACATAATCATTATACATGATACAGTCATAGTAAAACTAAAATCCTAAAGTGATATTAATAATTTACAGGTGTCGGTTATTTTCAGGTGTTTTCCTTCTTCAACAGTCATACCAGGAATTACAATTATTATTCTTGGTACTATAAAATACAATCATTATACATGATATAGTCGTATTAAAACCAAACTCCTAAAAGTGATATCAGTTTCACAATTATTTACAGTAAGTTTACATACTCTCTAAGATTAATACAAGCCAGATTTTGACTCGACTTAGTGAAGCAAGCCTGCCCGGCATGCATGTAAGCAGGAATCAGTTTTGGCAGGCAGCTTTCTCTTCTCTAGTCTGTCGTTCTGGCTGGTCTTCGTGTTTGTGTGTAGATTTGAATAAAAACGCACTCATATATATGTAGACGCAGGTAGATGCGAATGCGTAAGGGATCCCGTTGATTGGTTTGCTGCGTTTTAGTCTTTTTCGATTGCAGGGACACCGCTGATTGGTTAGTTGCGTTTTAGTACTTTTCGTTTTTCAGAGTTCCGAACCAACAGTGTTTTATGCATAATTTATTCTGTCAGCCGCCATCTTGCGTGAATCCGTGACTTCGCGTAATTTATTCTGTCTCAGTGTCTGCCAGCCATCTTGCATGAATCTTTGAGCGCGGATTGCCTGTGCATATTTGTATATCGACTTTCTCGTTGGCATACCTGAGCCGCAACCTAACCTAGTGTATTTAACTAAGCAGTGGGTTTACAAACAACTTTACGACATCCACTCCCTGCTTCTTGGGACTACCTCTGCTTTTGGTTCTCTATGAGAAACCCGCATAAAGAAGTCACTAGCTCTTGCAGTGGTGGTTCATGAACACATCACTCTATATGCTGAGGTTGCCAGCCTCGTATGACTTGGTCATCCACTAGCAACTGTCACATGTTAATGAATGCAAAATACAGAAATACAAAATCTACAACTTACTCCAAATATCTTTTGGAAATACCGACTGACTTCTTGACGACTTGAAATTCACAGTGCGGGAAACTCACAAGGTGCTAAATTATAAGGCAACATTCGGCCCACATCCAGACTGCTACTATATGATATATAGCAAACATTGACAGGCCAAAAAAACATTGATAACAGCTTGGTCCGACCGAGACATTCCCAGAGATAGTAAAAAATCGACTGTGGTCATCCGAAGGTTGTTTACTTATTAATCGGCCGCACCCATGCACGGTCTGGCAGGAAAATGTGTTACACATTAGTAAACCACACTTTTCTCTACTGATCCCAGGTGTCAATATGGGTTCAAATTAAAGGGATTGATTACCCTAATCAGTAAAAGGAGATCGCTGACTAACAAAATTTGAAGGAAGGGAGTGTAAACAATGAATCGAAAATACCAATTACTGTCAGAGGTGGGAAATACTAAAGTGAAGAGCCCAGAATGAATTATAGGATGGCACAGGTAAATGTGACGTTTGAGGTTATCCTGCCACACAGTGTGCAATGAAGATGGTCCTTAAAACCTAAGCAAATCAAATTATTATACTCGTATTTAGGTCAATCTTCTTCAACTTATATCAGCATTATCCTTACGTTTTAGATCCACGAGGAGCATAGGCCTTCTTAAACATTACGCCACATTTGCCATGTCCTTTCCCGTCCGCTCAAGCTACATTCATGCCTCCTTCATCCATTCCATTTTTATCTTCGGTTCTCTTCTCCGTGTGTTTTCGGGCTTCCTTTTCCTCTTGTACTGTGGGAATTTCACGCTTAGTACAACTGGGATGGGGGAGGGTGTCGTATGGTGTATATTTGGGCAACTACAATAGCAGTTTTCGCTGTAAATAGCCTATGAAATATTATGAAGAAGATCTCCCGAAATTGGCTCGTAAAGAAAGGATAGAGACCTATCCGTGATAAGGACAAGAAGAAGAGAATGCGAATGCTTTCCACTGGACAGTGTTTTCTAATTAATTATGGAAATAGTTCTGTTTCCCCACGACCTTAGCTTCTGCCCTTAGATCCCGTAACAGAAAAAGCCTCCAACCTCATCTGAATGTAGAACTTTACCTGTATGTAAACAATTAACACCGACAGCACGAGTGATACATTAACGATCTGGATAATGATCAAACGATTATTGGGTTTATTAATTAAATATCTACACATATAGGGTTAGTAGTAATTACAACATGATGATGGTGAACGACGATTCACACAAAAACACGCATATGAGATATTAATATTCTAGTTAGTTAAATAGAAGAATGAACCTATGTGAAGCGAAATAATGATGAGATGTGATACTTGTTACCAAAATGATGAGTAATCTACACAGTCCATGTGTCACTAATTGCTTCTCCCGGGTAGGATGAATCACATGTATGCATAGGATGTCCAATGTAGTTATAAGTTATTTTGAGTGGGTTATCTCTAAGACGCGGACGTTCTGATGAGAACTTTTGTGATACTGAGAACGTTGACGATATACAGTCCTTCTGTGTTTGACAATATCTCTGTTGAGTTGATAACAAGTTGACAGCTATCGTATGAAAAATGTATGTTGTCTAATCTCTGAAGGGTACTGACCAGACTGGAGATCGTCACGGAATGATCTTGGTATGTAGACTCATCTACTTGAGTATGTACGCTGGATTCTTAAGATACACTTTGGAGTAAGCTGCACTTGATATCTGTATATCTGACTCAACTTGTGACTATGGAGTCTGCTTCATAAAATGCGATTAGGAGTGCGTGGCACTTGGTATAAATATGAGAATCAACTTGTAAATACAGAATCTTGCTTCTCAAAATGCGCTCTTGTGAGTGAGTTGAACTTGCTATTTGAATATTTAATCAACTTGTGAATATGGAATCTTGATTCTCAAGATGCGCTCTTGATAAAAGGTGAATACAAATGCTGCGACCACCTTGTAAATGTGGGCGAGACTTCTTCCTTCTTAATTGAGGACGTTAAGAATGTCTTAAGGCGAATTCTGCTATCCAGACGTACACTGTGCTAGTTTCTTTCTGGTTAGACGTTCAACATGTAATATGTCGACTTATACTTCTGGTGGACTGAAGACACACAAAAGTCTTCGTAAGTATTCACACTTGATATCAATGGTTGACTTTATTTTATACTACTCCTCGCTAATGATGAGTACAATTCTCTAGTAAACATGTATGTCCTGAGATGCATCTGACAAGTGCTAAATATATTGCGCATGAGAGTATGGGCACATATAAGTCTGTATGATGACCTAACAATCTAGATGAAGATGAAGTATGAACTATCAATTACCTCCTATCGTCTTAGATGAAAATCTTTTGATTTAATCGTTTACGAGAAGAATTAATTGAAAACTGTCTTCGCACAGTTAGCTATGATGCTAATTAACTTAAAGCCTAAGGAAAATTATTAATAGTTTTTAAAAGATTCACTAACCTCCTTTTTCCCATTTGCGAATTCCTTTAAGAACACTATGAATTTCAGATATATGAATTTCAATATCCACACAGGAATTAATACGTCTAATAAGGGTAGGCGTCTGTGATATGTTCTACACCACACTGTACTGAAACTGTACTGATCTCTAATGAACTCCGCAGTACATTATATTCCTAAAACGCCCATATGTTCCCAAATCTTGCCCGTGACGTGAAACTCCGCCTCTAAACCAATAGCGAGGCATCCATCTTGTGGCTCAAACTTTGGATCTCTCTTGTCCCCTGTCAGTCTAATAGTGCGTGGGCTCTTCGCCACAAACTTTCAATGCCGTGCGGCATGACAAACCGGAGTTTGACAATTGGCTTGCCAATGCAAAAAAATCACCCGCCTTCTAACTGTCACAAAGCCCTCCGCGTCAACTTTGTTTTCCCATGCATGCGGCGACTCTTTAATCTCCCTGTTTCATTTCTAAGATTTATATCCTTCTACCGTCGGCTACCATCTGGAAACAAAGGTCGTAGTCCATGTCACGGGCCTTTTGATGTCCCACGCCCGGAGTCTATTGTTTGCGTGCATCCATTATATTGTGCGCGATGACCGTAGTTTGTTTAAATAGCGGTTTAGCCATGAATAGACTACCATGTGGTGTCAGCAGCGTGTCTTCTAAAATATCCAATACCCCAAAGGGGTATGACTGACGATATCTGCACAGGGACCTACATATCAAAAGAAATCATTCTATAGCCAGGTGTGTCTCCCAAGATTATGACGAAACCAGATGTGATTAACAATGTGGGAACCTGAACCAAAGGAGCGTTAACTTACACTTTAGATACAAGTCGCGAGTAATAAAGATTACAGTTTAAAGTCCAGTCGTAATTAAAGATTACTTGTACAACGATGAAAGAGCAAATGTGATTGAAAATGCAAGAAAAGAGAGATGATGGGAAAGACAGCGGTAAGAACTGGCGCTCGTTTGTCACAGGAAGAAAAGGGGAATAAATATCTTCTTCTTCTTCGTACACTCTAAGATGCCTACTTGAATCTTTTATGTTTTCAAAGAAAGCAGTGGTCAGCTTGAAGCTATGTGCATCTCCATAGAGTTTTTTTCAGGAATGGCACTAGTGACGGTCATATGTGCTTTCTCTATTCCACATATGTTGGGAATCTTTGTAGCAGATGTTCAGCAGTCATTTTATCAATGTCACAGTTACACTCATCGGTAGTTCTTATTTTTAGCTAGTTGAATATGTGGTATCCCAATCTGTTGTGGTCTGTGCGGAGTCTGAAGATTACCACTTGTTCTCTTCTGCTCAGCTGAAAATATGCATCATATTTTTTTGTGTGGCCTGGATGCTCTGCTTCCCAGTTGTTGCTATATCTGCTTCTGATAAATGCTGGAGGGATATTTCCACCGTATATCCATCTTCTCTGTCTTATCTCTCGCAGTATCAACTGTTGCCTGGCTCTCTTTCTCTAGGTTGCATGTATCATTACATCCAGCCATTTGATATGAATCATGTGATAGAAGCATCTTTAATTACAAGTAAATAGAATCCAATAAAAGGTAATAGCAAAGCAGCTTTCGACACATTAAGAAGACTATCAAAACCCCAACAGCCCAGGGTAACTGTCATAGAAGATAGCAATGGGGTCGACCTCTTTGCAATCTACGTTTTGCTGATGATATCGATCTTATAGCAGGAATAGAATCAGAACTTCAAGACCTTACCTCTAGACTGGAGAAAGTAACAAGAACGTATGGGATGGAAATTAATATAGAAAAAAGCAAGATATTTGGTGAGTAGCCATAAGAAACATGTTCCGACCAACATTATCACTTAAATGGGCAAAAGTTAGAAGAAGTGAACACCTTTAAATATCTGGGGTCCACTATAGGTAGTGATGGAAGATCAAGTAAAGAAATCAAGACAAGACTTGAGATGGCCTCAGCTGCCATGACAAGGCTGAATTTGATCTGGAAAAGTAACATCAGTTTTCCTGTGAAGATCAAGTTATACAAATCCCTTATATTATCTATTTTCCTGTATGGATGTGAGGGCTGGACACTCACTGCAGAAACGGAGCGAAGGATTCAGGCTTTCGAGTATAAATGTTATAGAAGAATTTTGCGCATTTGCTATAAATAGCACAAAACAAATGTCTATGTTAGAGAGAAAATAAACACGTCTGCAGGCCACCAAGAACCACTTTCGTCAGTAGTGAAACGGTGAAAGCTTGCCTGATTTGGGCATGTAACTCGTCATGACTCCCTTTCGAAAACGATCCTCCAGGGAACAGTCGAAGGTAAACGGAGAAGAGGAAGGCAAAGAAAATCCTGGGCTGATAACATCAAAGAATGGGCAGGGCACGGTTTTTCCACACTTGTACGCATTGCTGAGGATACAGAGCAGTGGAGGACCCTGTCTGCTGATACTTCCACCATAGCACCCCAACGACCCATGACGGGTTACGGGTTGAGATGATGATGAACAGAATCCATCCATATTAGCAGACGCGAGAATACGAAGACAAAGAAGCAGACACGAGAGATGTAGAAAGTAACCAACTGGTCATGCATGCTGACGTTGTCCTAATTCTTAGCCGAAGTCCCGAAGTTTAGATATTTCTTTCCTTCACATGTTTTAATTTCTTTCTTCCAGCAACGATCTTCATCAAGTTTCTTGCCTGTTGGCGTTGGTGATCAAGTATGTGTAAACTTTTATTACAAATAAGGGAGGGAAACCTGAGGCCTGTAAACAGTAAATTAATATGAAACAAATATAAAGGTATGTTATCAGGCACTCACAGGAAATAAAGAAGTAGAACACCAGACAACAGAAAAACAACAGACATGAGTGGCTTACCCAGGATTTGAACACTGGACCTTCCGTGCGACAACCCCGCCTAGCCATGCAAGCGAATCGCACTATCCGCTCTGCCATCTACGCATCATCAAAAATGATGTTTCAATGGCAGGTCAATAGTGCGAACCACAATACACGACACCAGAAGTCCTCCATGGGCAGTTCAGCCTATTAATGACGCAATCACTTCTGTTGTATTTCTATCAAGCAGTATAGGCCGAATCCAACAAGACCCTTAGGACCTTAACACTGTGTCCAGTAAATGATAGTAGACTAGAACAGTGAGAACAGGATAGTGGGTAGGTTTGGTATTGTACAAACATTTATTACAAATAAGGGAGGGAAACCTGAGGCCTGTAAACAGTAAATTAATATGAAACAAATATAAAGGTATGTTATCAGGCACTCACAGGAAATAAAGAAGTAGAACACCAGACAACAGAAAAACAACAGACATGAGTGGCTTACCCAGGATTTGAACACTGGACCTTCCGTGCGACAACCCCGCCTAGCCATGCAAGCGAATCGCACTATCCGCTCTGCCATCTACGCATCATCAAAAATGATGTTTCAATGGCAGGTCAATAGTGCGAACCACAATACACGACACCAGAAGTCCTCCATGGGCAGTTCAGCCTATTAATGACGCAATCACTTCTGTTGTATTTCTATCAAGCAGTATAGGCCGAATCCAACAAGACCCTTAGGACCTTAACACTGTGTCCAGTAAATGATAGTAGACTAGAACAGTGAGAACAGGATAGTGGGTAGGTTTGGTATTGTACAAACATTTATTACAAATAAGGGAGGGAAACCTGAGGCCTGTAAACAGTAAATTAATATGAAACAAATATAAAGGTATGTTATCAGGCACTCACAGGAAATAAAGAAGTAGAACACCAGACAACAGAAAAAACAACAGACATGAGTGGCTTACCCAGGATTTGAACACTGGACCTTCCGTGCGACAACCCCGCCTAGCCATGCAAGCGAATCGCACTATCCGCTCTGCCATCTACGCATCATCAAAAAATGATGTTTCAATGGCAGGTCAATAGTGCGAACCACAATACACGACACCAGAAGTCCTCCATGGGCAGTTCAGCCTATTAATGACGCAATCACTTCTGTTGTATTTCTATCAAGCAGTATAGGCCGAATCCAACAAGACCCTTAGGACCTTAACACTGTGTCCAGTAAATGATAGTAGACTAGAACAGTGAGAACAGGATAGTGGGTAGGTTTGGTATTGTACAAACATTTATTACAAATAAGGGAGGGAAACCTGAGGCCTGTAAACAGTAAATTTTGATGATGCGTAGATGGCAGAGCGGATAGTGCGATTCGCTTGCATGGCTAGGCGGGGTTGTCGCACGGAAGGTCCAGTGTTCAAATCCTGGGTAAGCCACTCATGTCTGTTGTTTTTCTGTTGTCTGGTGTTCTACTTCTTTATTTCCTGTGAGTGCCTGATAACATACCTTTATATTTGTTTCATATTAATTTACTGTTTACAGGCCTCAGGTTTCCCTCCCTTATTTGTAATAAATGTTTGTACAATACCAAACCTACCCACTATCCTGTTCTCACTGTTCTAGTCTACTATCATTTACTGGACACAGTGTTAAGGTCCTAAGGGTCTTGTTGGATTCGGCCTATACTGCTTGATAGAAATACAACAGAAGTGATTGCGTCATTAATAGGCTGAACTGCCCATGGAGGACTTCTGGTGTCGTGTATTGTGGTTCGCACTATTGACCTGCCATTGAAACATCATTTTTGATGATGCGTAGATGGCAGAGCGGATAGTGCGATTCGCTTGCATGGCTAGGCGGGGTTGTCGCACGGAAGGTCCAGTGTTCAAATCCTGGGTAAGCCACTCATGTCTGTTGTTTTTCTGTTGTCTGGTGTTCTACTTCTTTATTTCCTGTGAGTGCCTGATAACATACCTTTATATTTGTTTCATATTAATTTACTGTTTACAGGCCTCAGGTTTCCCTCCCTTATTTGTAATAAATGTTTGTACAATACCAAACCTACCCACTATCCTGTTCTCACTGTTCTAGTCTACTATCATTTACTGGACACAGTGTTAAGGTCCTAAGGGTCTTGTTGGATTCGGCCTATACTGCTTGATAGAAATACAACAGAAGTGATTGCGTCATTAATAGGCTGAACTGCCCATGGAGGACTTCTGGTGTCGTGTATTGTGGTTCGCACTATTGACCTGCCATTGAAACATCATTTTTTGATGATGCGTAGATGGCAGAGCGGATAGTGCGATTCGCTTGCATGGCTAGGCGGGGTTGTCGCACGGAAGGTCCAGTGTTCAAATCCTGGGTAAGCCACTCATGTCTGTTGTTTTTCTGTTGTCTGGTGTTCTACTTCTTTATTTCCTGTGAGTGCCTGATAACATACCTTTATATTTGTTTCATATTAATTTTATGTGTAAACTTCCTTCTCTAGTACTATTGATCAATTCTATTTTTGATGTGTTTCCATACCACGGCTTTAAACTGTCCACAGTCTTCTCTCTTTGTCGTACTCTACATATTTTTCCCTTCTTTTTTCCTGTTGCCACGATGTACTGCGGCTTCCTTCTTCTTATAACATATCCAAATAAAGTGGATTGCTTCTTTCTAACCTGAGGAATAAGCTTTCTTTGCCCATTGGCTTCTTTCAGGACATCCTCACTGCTGTAACGATACTGACGTTAGGTCAGTATTTGTCATCAACATTTCCCTTTTTTGTCCCTGCGGAGCAGACAGCCAACAGCACAGCTGCAGGAAGCCTGTAACACATAATTCATAGGATATTGTAGCAGTGCCTTCCGCAGCTATCTATCTTACATAATAAGGTTGCAACCCCATGAAATCAATCAAAATCATTTAGCTCCCCAAAGGGCAGTGGTCTTCAACAAACATATGCCAAGTTCTTTCCTCGCCTCTCTCATCATTTTCACTTCTGTCTCCAGTTTTCTTCTCCATGTGGTTTTTGGTCGACCTCTGCTTATCTTACCCTGACTTGTAATGCTATCAACAGGTTTCCTCAGTGTGTGTTCTATGCATCGCCAGCGTCTTTTTCTCATCTCTTGTTCCACTGGCACTTGTCTGGTTCTTGTCATCAGTTCGACATTTGTGACCTTGTCATACTACGTATTTATATCCTTTTTTCTATGCAAGCACCCATTAATGAAAGTCAGTGCCATTTTGGTCGTTGTATTTGTTGTTCTCCATGTTTCAGAGCCATACAATAGTATTGACTTCACATTTGAGTTGAAGATTCTTATTTTTGTGTTGGACGTGATTTCTTTTGATTTCCATATGTTTCCCTATGCAATGAAAGCTCCTCTTGCTATTTTGATATCTTTGTCTGTTTCTCCAACTTTGTCTATATTGCTGCCAAAATATGTGTACGATTCTATATCTTGTAGTCAACCTCATGCACATCATTATATTAGGTATCATACGAGATACCTGAAGGACAGTATTTCTATTATATCTATGTATCCTCAGACACATTCTGGAACCACACCGGGAATGTGAGCTGTGTACAATGTTAAATCGTCTTCTCCAAGGGGAACAACTATTTTTATTGCTGGAGACATAAGGGAGGTAAATGACGTGACAACGTAATGATCTTGTCTGGATTCACTCGTCTACTCAGCAGGCTTTAGGCGTGTTGATTGCTTCCATGGTGATTTGTAGCACAACAAACAGTTAGTACAGACGAAGATTATGATAATAAAAGCGGCAAGTGATAGCCAGACTGCACTTGGAGAAAAACTCCTGCAAGCGGTTGGCTCAAATATCTTGGTGGGGCAACAAAGAAATAGTTTTAGGAATAGACAGCAGCATAGACAAAGCTTTAGGAATAGACAGTGATAGTATAACAGGAGGACGGAAAGCTTTCATTCATCATTTTCATCATTATTATCCTTTGCGTTTCATAAGATGCTTGGAACAAGCACTACAGCTTATATCTTGCAGTAGTGGTTGATGTGGCAATTTGTATTACATGAAAAGGTTGACATTCCTGTTCAAAACTGTATATTACTGACCTTCTACGACATGCCTGAAGCAGCAGTTATCACATAAATCTTTCTTTATCTCTTGAGAGACCCACAAAAACTTCTCTTCTTCTTCCGTCCTTAGCCACCGACCGTCAAAGCAGTCAGTGGCCATTACGCCTAGTGGCATCTTAGGGCAACAGCAGATAGGTTTTCTTTGCCATTGCTTCCCATCACGCCTAGTGGCGTCTTTAGAGCAACGGCAAATCAACCCATTTGCTGTTGTTTCCGTAATGGAAGTGACTGGTAAACGGGTGATCGGCCCGTTGTCCACAAAAACTACAAGGGACGAACTTCCATTTGTTGTGGCAAAAATATGGAAATCAAAACAAGTCAAATCCTACATAAAATTTATAATTTTCTTCTTCTTCGTCATTCTCTCTCAAATAACCACATCTATGTCTCAAATAACCACATCTATGTCTCTAATAAATTTGGCAGTCCGTCTCAGGCTTTACTTGTCACCCTACATGCTCTCCCTCTAATGGGTTGGAAATGGCCATGCTGCCGTCCTGTTCCCCACTTGAAGACGACAGTTTTGAAGTATTTGTTCTACTGTGTGTTTGAATGTTTGAAGTATTTGTTCTACTGTGTGTTTGAATGTTTGAAGTATTTGTTCTACTGTGTGTTTGAATGTTTGAAGTATTTGTTCTACTGTGTGTTTGAATGTTTGAAGTATTTGTTCTACTGTGTGTTTCAATGTTTGAAGTATTTGTTTTACTGTGTGTTTCAATGTTTGAAGTATTTGTTCTACTGTGTGTTTGAATGTTTGAAGTATTTGTTCTACTGTGTGTTTGAATGTTTGAAGTATTTGTTCTACTGTGTGTTTGAATGTTTGAAGTATTTGTTCTACTGTGTGTTTGAATGTTTGAAGTATTTGTTCTACTGTGTGTTTGAATGTTTGAAGTATTTGTTCTACTGTGTGTTTCAATGTTTGAAGTATTTGTTTTACTGTGTGTTTGAATGTTTGAAGTATTTGTTCTACTGTGTGTTTGAATGTTTGAAGTATTTGTTCTACTGTGTGTTTGAATGTTTGAAGTATTTGTTTTACTGTGTGTTTGAATGTTTGAAGTATTTGTTCTACTGTGTGTTTGAATGTTTGAAGTATTTGTTCTACTGTGTGTTTGAATGTTTGAAGTATTTGTTCTACTGTGTGTTTGAATGTTTGAAGTATTTGTTCTACTGTGTGTTTGAATGTTTGAAGGGTCAAGGTAATAGTAATGTGTGGTTCTAAAACATCGGAGAACAACAAAAACAATAACCAAAAAGATTCAGGATTCCATAAATGTGTGATTGCTTAGAATAAATGGTTTAAATTTGTATGATAAGATCAACAATGTTAACCTGGTGAAAAAAAAAAACATAACAAGTAACAGTGTGACAAAAGGTAGGGAAAAGATGTTGGTGATGATGACGAACCGACTAACAACATTATAAAAGGGAGCCGCGCTGGTGTAGTGGTTACCAAACTGCGCTGGCGACCGGGTGACCCAGGATCAAACCCGGGCGAGGATATTTGAAGATTTTCGTCGACCGGGATTTGGACTGGATTAACTCGAGACCTGGCGAGTACATTTGAAGAAGTGTCGTCGACCAGGGACTGGCAACTCCTGGGCCGACCCAGCTCTAATGGGTACCTCCGAAATCGGCGAGTATCTGCCTGAATGGCGAGGGACACCTGTCTCTGTACAAGAAAAAAAAGGGATACTCACGTAAAAATCAGTCTCAGGTTAGACATACTAACCTGAGATTTCGCGTAGAGTAATTTCATATATCGGTCATGTCCTACGAATGCAAAACAACAGAATACCACTACAGGCGCTCACTTGGGTTCCTGAGGGTAAGCGGAAAAAAAGGAAGACCAAAAGAAACACTCAGAAGAACAATAATAAGAGAAGGAAGAACGTTGGGCCTAAATAATGTGCAAGAGCTAAGAGGAGTGGCGTCACAACGAACAACCTGGAGAGCACTGGTTTCTGCCTTATGCGCCGTGTTTGGCGCTTAAAGAATTTATTATTATTATTATTATTATTATTAGCGGGCGTACGCAAAAAAAAAAAAAAAAAATTATAAAACAGTCATTTTTTTTTAAATGCAGAGACTAAAAGATAACACAAAAGGGAAGGGAAACAGGCATAAAAGGGATAAAGAAAGCATGCAACATCATTAACATACCTTTATATTTGTTTCATATTAATTTAGATGAGGTGGGCGTGATTTCTTAAAGGCCTATGCCCAACCGGGAAATGTAAGATATGAAAGGAATAATCAATCAGTGAATAAACAATCAGTGAATTAACAATCAGTGAGATAACAATCAGTGAATAAACAATCAGTGAATAAACAATCAGCGAATACACAATCAGTGAATAAACAATCAGTGAGATAACAATCAGTGAATAAACAATCAGTGAATCAACAATCAGTGAATAAACAATCAGTGAATAAACAATCAGTGAGATAACAATCAGTGAATAAACAATCAGCTAATAAACAATCAGTGAATAAACAATGAGCGCATAAACAATCAGTGAGATAACAATCAGTGAATAAACAATCAGTGAATAAACACACAGTGAATAAACAATCAGCGAATAAACAATCAGTGAGATAATAATCAGTGAATAAACAATCTGCGAATAAACAATCAGTGAAATACACAATCAGTGAATAAACAATCAGTGAATAAACAATCAGCAAATAAACAATCAGTGAGATAACAATCAGTGAATAAACAATCAGTGAGTTAACAGTAAATAAACAATCAGCGAATAAACAATCAGTGAATAAACAATCTGTGAGATAACAATCAGCGAATAAACAATCAGCGAATAAACAATCAGTGAATAAACAATCTGTGAGATAACAATCAGCGAATAAACAATCAGCGAATAAACAATCAGTGAATAAACAATCAGTAAGTTAACAATCAGTGAATAAACAATCAGTGAATAAACAATCAGTGAATAAACAATCTGTGAGATAACAATCAGGTACCAAGTCTTGCTAAGCTTAAAGCCATCATTGTTTATGTCTCCTTGTCTCCTTGTTGGAATGGTCTCCTTGTAGGAAGCCTGTACCAAGTCTTGCTAAGCTTAAAGCCATCATTGCTTATGGTCTCATCATTGTTTATGGTCTTAAAGCCATCATTGTTTATGGTCTCCTTGTAGGAACCTGTACCAAGTGTTGCTAAGCTTAAAGCCATCATTGTTTATGGTCTCCTTGTAGGAACCTGTACCAAGTGTTGCTAAGCTTAAAGCCATCATTGTTTATGGTCTCCTTGTAGGAAGCCTGTACCAAGTCTTGCTAAGCTTAAAGCCATCATTGTTTATGGTCTCCTTGTAGGAAGCCTGTACCAAGTCTTGCTAAGCTTAAAGCCATCATTGTTTATGGTCTCCTTGTAGGAAGCCTGTACCAAGTGTTGCTAAGCTTAAAGCCATCATTGTTTATGGTCTCCTTGTAGGAACCTGTACCAAGTGTTGCTAAGCTTAAAGCCATCATTGTTTATGGTCTCCTTGTAGGAAGCCTGTACCAAGTGTTGCTAAGCTTAAAGCCATCATTGTTTATGGTCTCCTTGTAGGAAGCCTGTACCAAGTCTTGCTAAGCTTAAAGCCATCATTGTTTATGGTCTCCTTGTAGGAAGCCTGTACCAAGTCTTGCTAAGCTTAAAGCCATCATTGTTTATGGTCTCCTTGTAGGAAGCCTGTACCAAGTCTTGCTAAGCTTAAAGCCATCATTGTTTATGGTCTCCTTGTAGGAAGCCTGTACCAAGTCTTGCTAAGCTTAAAGCCATCATTGTTTATGGTCTCCTTGTAGGAAGCCTGTACCAAGTCTTGCTAAGCTTAAAGCCATCATTGTTTATGGTCTCCTTGTAGGAAGTCTGTACTAGTCTTGCTAAGCTTAAAGCCATCATTGTTTATGGTCTCCGTGGCTAAGCTTAAAGCCATCATTGTTTATGGTCTCCTTGTAGGAAGCCTGTACCAAGTCTTGCTAAGCTTAAAGCCATCATTGTTTATGGTCTCCTTGTAGGAAGCCTGTACCAAGTCTTGCTAAGCTTAAAGCCATCATTGTTTATGGTCTCCTTGTAGGAAGCCTGTACCAAGTCTTGCTAAGCTTAAAGCCATCATTGTTTATGGTCTCCTTGTAGGAAGCCTGTACCAAGTCTTGCTAAGCTTAAAGCCATCATTGTTTATGGTCTCCTTGTGAAGCCTGTACCAAGGAAGCCTGTACCAAGTCTTGCTAAGCTTAAAGCCATCATTGTTTATGGTCTCCTTGTAGGAAGCCTGTACCAAGTCTTGCTAAGCTTAAAGCCATCATTGTTTATGGTCTCCTTGTAGGAAGCCTGTACCAAGTCTTGCTAAGCTTAAAGCCATCATTGTTTATGGTCTCCTTGTAGGAAGCCTGTCCCCAGTCTTGCTTAGCGTAAAGCCGTCATTGGTTATGGTCTCCTTGTAGGAAGCCTGTACCAAGTCTTGCTAAGCTTAAAGCCATCATTGTTTATGGTCTCCTTGTAGGAAGCCTGTACCAAGTCTTGCTAAGCTTAAAGCCATCATTGTTTATGGTCTCCTTGTAGGAAGCCTGTACCAAGTCTTGCTAAGCTTAAAGCCATCATTGTTTATGGTCTCCTTGTAGGAAGCCTGTACCAAGTCTTGCTAAGCTTAAAGCCATCATTGTTTATGGTCTCCTTGTAGGAAGCCTGTACCAAGTCTTGCTAAGCTTAAAGCCATCATTGTTTATAAGCTTAAAGCCATCATTGTTTATGGTCTCCTTGTAGGAAGCCTGTACCAAGTCTTGCTAAGCTTAAAGCCATCATTGTTTATGGTCTCCTTGTAGGAAGCCTGTACCAAGTCTTGCTAAGCTTAAAGCCATCATTGTTTGTTTATGGTCTCCTTGTAGGAAGCCTGTATCAAGTCTTGCTAAGCTTAAAGCCATCATTGTTTATGGTCTCCTTGTAGGAAGCCTGTACCAAGTCTTTCAAAGCTTAAAGCCATCATTGTTTATGGTCTCCTTGTAGGAAGCCTGTACCAAGTCTTGCTAAGCTTAAAGCCATCATTGTTTATGGTCTCCTTGTAGGAAGCCTGTACCAAGTCTTGCTAAGCTTAAAGCCATCATTGTTTATGGTCTCCTTGTAGGAAGCCTGTACCAAGTCTTGCTAAGCTTAAAGCCATCATTGTTTATGGTCTCCTTGTAGGAAGCCTGTACCAAGTCTTGCTAAGCTTAAAGCCATCATTGTTTATGGTCTCCTTGTAGGAAGCCTGTACCAAGTCTTGCTAAGCTTAAAGCCATCATTGTTTATGGTCTCCTTGTAGGAAGCCTGTACCAAGTCTTGCTAAGCTTAAAGCCATCATTGTTTATGGTCTCCTTGTAGGAAGCCTGTACCAAGTCTTGCTAAGCTTAGCAAGCCATCAGCTTTGTTTATGGTCTCCTTGTAGGAAGCCTGTACCAAGTCTTGCTAAGCTTAAAGCCATCATTGTTTATGGTCTCCTTGTAGGAAGCCTGTACCAAGTCTTGCTAAGCTTAAAGCCATCATTGTTTATGGTCTCCTTGTAGGAAGCCTGTACCAAGTCTTGCTAAGCTTAAAGCCATCATTGTTTATGGTCTCCTTGTAGGAAGCCTGTACCAAGTCTTGCTAAGCTTAAAGCCATCATTGTTTATGGTCTCCTTGTAGGAAGCCTGTACCAAGTCTTGCTAAGCTTAAAGCCATCATTGTTTATGGTCTCCTTGTAGGAAGCCTGTACCAAGTCTTGCTAAGCTTAAAGCCATCATTGTTTATGGTCTCCTTGTAGGAAGCCTGTACCAAGTCTTGCTAAGCTTAAAGCCATCATTGTTTATGGTCTCCTTGTAGGAAGCCTGTACCAAGTCTTGCTAAGCTTAAAGCCATCATTGTTTATGGTCTCCTTGTAGGAAGCCTGTACCAAGTCTTGCTAAGCTTAAAGCCATCATTGTTTATGGTCTCCTTGTAGGAAGCCTGTACCAAGTCTTGCTAAGCTTAAAGCCATCATTGTTTATGGTCTCCTTGTAGGAAGCCTGTACCAAGTCTTGCTAAGCTTAAAGCCATCATTGTTTATGGTCTCCTCCTTGTAGGAAGCCATCATTGCCTTGTAGGAAGGTTATACCAAGTCTTGCTAAGCTTAAAGCCATCATTGTTTATGGTCTCCTTGTAGGAAGCCTGTACCAAGTCTTGCTAAGCTTAAAGCCATCATTGTTTATGGTCTCCTTGTAGGAAGCCTGTACCAAGTCTTGCTAAGCTTAAAGCCATCATTGTTTATGGTCTCCTTGTAGGAAGCCTGTACCAAGTCTTGCTAAGCTTAAAGCCATCATTGTTTATGGTCTCCTTGTAGGAAGCCTGTACCAAGTCTTGCTAAGCTTAAAGCCATCATTGTTTATGGTCTCCTTGTAGGAAGCCTGTACCAAGTCTTGCTAAGCTTAAAGCCATCATTGTTTATGGTCTCCTTGTAGGAAGCCAGTACCTCATTGTTTATGGTCTCCTTGTAGGAAGCCTGTACCAAGTCTTGCTAAGCTTAAAGCCATCATTGTTTATGGTCTCCTTGTAGGAAGCCTGTACCAAGTCTTGCTAAGCTTAAAGCCATCATTGTTTATGGTCTCCTTGTAGGAAGCCTGTACCAAGTCTTGCTAAGCTTAAAGCCATCATTGTTTATGGTCTCCTTGTAGGAAGCCTGTACCAAGTCTTGCTAAGCTTAAAGCCATCATTGTTTATGGTCTCCTTGTAGGAAGCCTGTACCAAGTCTTGCTAAGCTTAAAGCCATCATTGTTTATGGTCTCCTTGTAGGAAGCCTGTACCAAGTCTTGCTAAGCTTAAAGCCATCATTGTTTATGGTCTCCTTGTAGGAAGCCTGTACCAAGTCTTGCTAAGCTTAAAGCCATCATCATTGTTTATGGTCTCCTTGTAGGAAGCCTGTACCAAGTCTTGCTAAGCTTAAAGCCATCATTGTTTATGGTCTCCTTGTAGGAAGCCTGTACCAAGTCTTGCTAAGCTTAAAGCCATCATTGTTTATGGTCTCCTTGTAGGAAGCCTGTACCAAGTCTTGCTAAGCTTAAAGCCATCATTGTTTATGGTCTCCTTGTAGGAAGCCTGTACCAAGTCTTGCTAAGCTTAAAGCCATCATTGTTTATGGTCTCCTTGTAGGAAGCCTGTACCAAGTCTTGCTAAGCTTAAAGCCATCATTGTTTATGGTCTCCTTGTAGGAAGCCTGTATCAAGTCTTGCTAAGCTTAAAGCCATCATTGTTTATGGTCTCCTTGTAGGAAGCCTGTACCAAGTCTTTCAAAGCTTAAAGCCATCATTGTTTATGGTCTCCTTGTAGGAAGCCTGTACCAAGTCTTGCTAAGCTTAAAGCCATCATTGTTTATGGTCTCCTTGTAGGAAGCCTGTACCAAGTCTTGCTAAGCTTAAAGCCATCATTGTTTATGGTCTCCTTGTAGGAAGCCTGTACCAAGTCTTGCTAAGCTTAAAGTTATCATTGTTTATGGTCTCCTTGTAGGAAGCCTGTACCAAGTCTTGCTAAGCTTAAAGCCATCATTGTTTATGGTCTCCTTGTAGGAAGCCTGTACCAAGTCTTGCTAAGCTTAAAGCCATCATTGTTTATGGTCTCCTTGTAGGAAGCCTGTACCAAGTCTTGCTAAGCTTAAAGCCATCATTGTTTATGGTCTCCTTGTAGGAAGCCTGTACCAAGTCTTGCTAAGCTTAAAGCCATCATTGTTTATGGTCTCCTTGTAGGAAGCCTGTACCAAGTCTTGCTAAGCTTAAAGCCATCATTGTTTATGGTCTCCTTGTAGGAAGCCTGTACCAAGTCTTGCTAAGCTTAAAGCCATCATTGTTTATGGTCTCCTTGTAGGAAGCCTGTACCAAGTCTTGCTAAGCTTAAAGCCATCATTGTTTATGGTCTCCTTGTAGGAAGCCTGTACCAAGTCTTGCTAAGCTTAAAGCCATCATTGTTTATGGTCTCCTTGTAGGAAGCCTGTACCAAGTCTTGCTAAGCTTAAAGCCATCATTGTTTATGGTCTCCTTGTAGGAAGCCTGTACCAAGTCTTGCTAAGCTTAAAGCCATCATTGTTTATGGTCTCCTTGTAGGAAGCCTGTACCAAGTCTTGCTAAGCTTAAAGCCATCATTGTTTATGGTCTCCTTGTAGGAAGCCTGTACCAAGTCTTGCTAAGCTTAAAGCCATCATTGTTTATGGTCTCCTTGTAGGAAGCCTGTACCAAGTCTTGCTAAGCTTAAAGCCATCATTGTTTATGGTCTCCTTGTAGGAAGCCTGTACCAAGTCTTGCTAAGCTTAAAGCCATCATTGTTTATGGTCATTGTTTATGGTCTCCTTGTAGGAAGCCTGTACCAAGTCTTGCTAAGCTTAAAGCCATCATTGTTTATGGTCTCCTTGTAGGAAGCCTGTACCAAGTCTTGCTAAGCTTAAAGCCATCATTGTTTATGGTCTCCTTGTAGGAAGCCTGTACCAAGTCTTGCTAAGCTTAAAGCCATCATTGTTTATGGTCTCCTTGTAGGAAGCCTGTACCAAGTCTTGCTAAGCTTAAAGCCATCATTGTTTATGGTCTCCTTGTAGGAAGCCTGTACCAAGTCTTGCTAAGCTTAAAGCCATCATTGTTTATGGTCTCCTTGTAGGAAGCCTGTACCAAGTCTTGCTAAGCTTAAAGCCATCATTGTTTATGGTCTCCTTGTAGGAAGCCTGTACCAAGTCTTGCTAAGCTTAAAGCCATCATTGTTTATGGTCTCCTTGTAGGAAGCCTGTACCAAGTCTTGCTAAGCTTAAAGCCATCATTGTTTATGGTCTCCTTGTAGGAAGCCTGTACCAAGTCTTGCTAAGCTTAAAGCCATCATTGTTTATGGTCTCCTTGTAGGAAGCCTGTACCAAGTCTTGCTAAGCTTAAAGCCATCATTGTTTATGGTCTCCTTGTAGGAAGCCTGTACCAAGTCTTGCTAAGCTTAAAGCCATCATTGTTTATGGTCTCCTTGTAGGAAGCCTGTAAGAAGTCTTGCTAAGCTTAAAGCCCAAGCTTAAAGCCATCATTGTTTATGGTCTCCTTGTAGGAAGCCTGTACCAAGTCTTGCTAAGCTTAAAGCCATCATTGTTTATGGTCTCCTTGTAGGAAGCCTGTACCAAGTCTTGCTAAGCTTAAAGCCATCATTGTTTATGGTCTCCTTGTAGGAAGCCTGTACCAAGTCTTGCTAAGCTTAAAGCCATCATTGTTTATGGTCTCCTTGTAGGAAGCCTGTACCAAGTCTTGCTAAGCTTAAAGCCATCATTGTTTATGGTCTCCTTGTAGGAAGCCTGTACCAAGTCTTGCTAAGCTTAAAGCCATCATTGTTTATGGTCTCCTTGTAGGAAGCCTGTACCAAGTCTTGCTAAGCTTAAAGCCATCATTGTTTATGGTCTCCTTGTAGGAAGCCTGTACCAAGTCTTGCTAAGCTTAAAGCCATCATTGTTTATGGTCTCCTTGTAGGAAGCCTGTACCAAGTCTTGCTAAGCTTAAAGCCATCATTGTTTATGGTCTCCTTGTAGGAAGCCTGTACCAAGTCTTGCTAAGCTTAAAGCCATCATTGTTTATGGTCTCCTTGTAGGAAGCCTGTACCAAGTCTTTTAAAGCTTAATTCCATCATTGTTTATGGTCTCCTTGTAGGAAGCCTGTACCAAGTCTTGCTAAGCTTAAAGCCATAATTGTTTATGGTCTCCTTGTAGGAAGCCTGTACCAAGTCTTGCTAAGCTTAAAGCCATCATTGTTTATGGTCTCCTTGTAGGAAGCCTGTACCAAGTCTTGCTAAGCTTAAAGCCATCATTGTTTATGGTCTCCTTGTAGGAAGCCTGTACCAAGTCTTGCTAAGCTTAAAGCCATCATTGTTTATGGTCTCCTTGTAGGAAGCCTGTACCAAGTCTTGCTAAGCTTAAAGCCATCATTGTTTATGGTCTCCTTGTAGGAAGCCTGTACCAAGTCTTGCTAAGCTTAAAGCCATCATTGTTTATGGTCTCCTTGTAGGAAGCCTGTACCAAGTCTTGCTAAGCTTAAAGCCATCATTGTTTATGGTTTCCTGCTAAGCTTAAAGCCATCATTGTTTAGTGTAGAAAGCCTGTACCAAGTCTTGCTAAGCTTAAAGCCATCATTGTTTATGGTCTCCTTGTAGGAAGCCTGTACCAAGTCTTGCTAAGCTTAAAGCCATCATTGTTTATGGTCTCCTTGTAGGAAGCCTGTACCAAGTCTTGCTAAGCTTAAAGCCATCATTGTTTATGGTCTCCTTGTAGGAAGCCTGTACCAAGTCTTGCTAAGCTTAAAGCCATCATTGTTTATGGTCTCCTTGTAGGAAGCCTGTACCAAGTCTTGCTAAGCTTAAAGCCATCATTGTTTATGGTCTCCTTGTAGGAAGCCTGTACCAAGTCTTGCTAAGCTTAAAGCCATCATTGTTTATGGTCTCCTTGTAGGAAGCCTGTACCAAGTCTTGCTAAGCTTAAAGCCATCATTGTTTATGGTCTCCTTGTAGGAAGCCTGTACCAAGTCTTGCTAAGCTTAAAGCCATCATTGTTTATGGTCTCCTTGTAGGAAGCCTGTACCAAGTCTTGCTAAGCTTAAAGCCATCATTGTTTATGGTCTCCTTGTAGGAAGCCTGTACCAAGTCTTGCTAAGCTTAAAGCCATCATTGTTTATGGTCTCCTTGTAGGAAGCCTGTACCAAGTCCAACTTAAAGCCATCATTGTTTATGGTCTCCTTGTAGGAAGCCTGTACCAAGTCTTGCTAAGCTTAAAGCCATCATTGTTTATGGTCTCCTTGTAGGAAGCCTGTACCAAGTCTTGCTAAGCTTAAAGCCATCATTGTTTATGGTCTCCTTGGTTTATGGTCTCCTTGTAGGAAGCCTGTACCAAGTCTTGCTTAGCTTAAGGCCATCATTGTTTATGGTCTCCTTGTAGGAAGCATGTACCAAGTCTTGCTTAGCTTAAGGCCATCATTGTTTATGGTCTCCTTGTAGGAAGCCTGTACCAAGTCTTGCTAAGCTTAAGGCCATCATTGTTTATGGTCTCCTTGTAGGAAGCCTGTACCAAGTCTTGCTAAGCTTAAAGCCATCATTGTTTATGGTCTCCTTGTAGGAAGCCTGTACCAAGTCTTGCTAAGCTTAAAGCCATCATTGTTTATGGTCTCCTTGTAGCCTGAAGTCCTGTACCAAGTCTTTGCTAAGCTTAAGCTTAAAGCCATCATTGTTTATTGTTTATGGTCTCCTTGTAGGAAGCCTGTACCAAGTCTTGCTAAGCTTAAAGCCATCATTGTTTATGGTCTCCTTGTAGGAAGCCTGTACCAAGTCTTGCTAAGCTTAAAGCCATCATTGTTTATGGTCTCCTTGTAGGAAGCCTGTACCAAGTCTTGCTAAGCTTAAAGCCATCACTGTTTATGGTCTCCTTGTTCACAGACTCGCGTGAACTTCACAACGCTGTTAGCTGAGTACTCAAACTGAAATGCCAAGTGTAGCCCATCTTACAGATCCTGTTATAGTAGCCCCCCTAAGTGATAATTGACTATAGGGTTGATACGCCCTTGAGGTGACAGTCCTCGGCTGATTTTTGTTGTTGTTTACCTGGTTTTTGCAAACTTGATCATAGTTATATGGAGATGAAGCTGTTGATTCCTTGTAATTACCAGAAGTGCTTAAGCTTGATAAAAATCTCTTTGGTGATGTAAGCATCTTATATGTGGTTACGACACTTATTTCTTTAATTACCATGCCAATAAGCATATAGTGGGGTCTTCTATATTTGGACATGCACCCTAATATAACCAACGGACCCTGTGTCTAGGTTGAGCGGCGCGCGCCTCGCCAAAACGAGGTAACTTTTTTTTTAAAGCCAGCTGAAGTTTGCGATAAAGTCTCTTCAGAACTTCCGGTCTCCAGCATTGTTTATTATTGCTGTTTATGACCTCTGTCCATGCCATGATGTCAACCTGTCCATCTTCTCTTTTTAATTGTCCTTTATCTTTTTCCTTCAATCATTTTTGTTGTCACTACATATTCCAGTTTTCATCTTTTCATCACATCCCGAAATAAAGAGAACTGCTTCATTCTATTATGATTAATACGCTTCCTACGCACACTGCCATTTCTCGGGGACATCCTTGTCACGGTATTGTTTCTCGTGCTCTGCAGTGATGGTCCAACAATGGCCATAATTTAGAGTAGGAACTGAGGAACTTTAAAGGTATCTACCTTCGCTCATGATTACTCTTGGCAGAGTTGTAAACAGATGGATGGTGATTCTATTTTTGGGAGTCTTCGCAGGATATTTCAGAAATCAAGCACAACGCTGAATTTATCACGGCTACTGTGAGCTTTGCATCTGCCTGTCCCTCCTATGAAGAGAAAGATATATTAGCTCGTTTTTGAGCCCCCAACTGAATTATTCAGTAAAATATTACTTAAGTAGCTCTGCTGTATTTATATTTAAGATCACTGACTCACATGTGTGCACTTCTCTCTGTAATAATTAAATCAACCATTAATTTGTTAATACATATAACAAATTTAATATTCAATTATAGTTAAACATCAGTAAATAAATATGTGATGTGAAGAAATTTACACTATAGAGTTTTTCCTCATCGAAATCTTGTGAGGGTGTTTTGAATTGGTGGTGAGAATTATTTTGTTTTGGCCAGATAGATTAAAATCACTTATCTGGCCAGATGATGGACTGATTTGCTGACTGCTCCGTCAGTTGTAGACTTGTGTTGTGAGGGCACGTCCCTGGCGTAGTTGCAGGTGTAACCGCTCCTAACGTCCAGGCAAGGATCTTCACAATCCGTCAAAGGCAGGCATCTAGCGTCGACCACAAGCTCGTGTTCCAAAACTCGTATAAAGCTGGTATCACACCCTGGTATCTCCAACTTGTACCACCTCCGGCGTCATTGAACACTTGTCGGGAACCTCCTCCCGTTAATATTTAGAGAGGCATGATCTCCCTCTCTCCTCTCCAGAATGACTGATGAAAGGGGCCCTAGTTGACTATATATATTTTTTGCATCTGGCTGTAGATCTAGCAATGTCGATGGCACTCAATTCTTCACACACCGACGATCTAAACCGCTTAGGGGTTTGGCCTACTGCTTTAATGTGGCAGTATGTAAACAATTCAAGGCAACGTAGCCTGTTGTGTATTGGGCCGTAGGAGCCAAGCGCTCCAATTTCTAGGCAATTCCACGCTGAGGCATAAGTTCCTCTCGTCAGGAGAATTCCTAATGCCTCTCCGTCTTGCAGACGTAACTAGGGACGCCCGTTGCTTTGCGCGTACCCAGTTTTCAATTACAATGATGTCTCTTGCATCCTTCTCCGAGAAGGCAAAGTCCGTTGCAGGCTTAGGGTTACCTACAACGCCGTGAATCCATGAAAAAATAACAACATATATACAACCAATTCACTACAACCATAACTTAACAACATTACATACACAAATATTAATATACACCCCGTTTTCCCATACCATAATAAAAACTCCACTTAATACAAGCCCTCATGCTGTACCTTATTTCTGCCTTGGGTCAGACTTAACAGTTCACCCTTTCCCCTCTCTTTCACAGACAACAGCTTGTCTCTTGCGCTTAACACAGACGCGGGCTGACCTGATTGCTTCTGAGGCCAGCTCGTGACCTAGGCAGATACGCGTCACAACACCGCTTCGCTGTATCCCAATATTATAACTTTACTAAATAATTCCCCAGCACTATTCTTATATTAAAGGCAGCCCATGGAAGGTTATCAAAATAGCACAAATATTTACACACAACTGCATACACCATATATCATAATACTAAACACCCTTAAACAACCCCCCTCCCCCCGTATCCTTCTGAGCTAAATTATATACACATGGCCACTTAGGCACACACACACACACAAATTCGCGTACAAACGCTTCTATTTTATCATAACCTAATGAGGTTACCCTGAACTCGTTATTACGTTACACAATGCTTACGTCAGGCCTAAGCCCCTATACTCATACAGTTAAATATATCAAAACAGCGCCACTATATACAAGAAACGCGCTCGCTATACATCGTATAATTATCCACACAACTTACACTACCCTGGCTATAGCATTTAGAAGTCAGGTAATTGATGGCAACTACAGACTAATAAATTAAAAGAATCCCATTAGAAGGCTTACTCTGTCTTGCTAAAAACCCTAAGTCAAAGTTCCTTCACATCAACTATCTAATTCTAAGTATATACAAGCAAGACTTCAGAATATCCCTTCAGGCAAACTGAATTTTTTTCTGACACTATTCACGGCAATAAAATTCCAGGACTAAGAGACGACTAACGAACCAGGGCCTGTTTTATCATAAAAACTCTATGATACAACTTAGGAACACCTGCACGAGAAGACAGACGCGATACGTAATAGATCTAAAATTATCTCCAATAAGATGCAACTTACTCTAATTTGACGAAATAACAGGACTACCTCCTAAATTAAAATCGAAAACAATCGTAAAGGTTTTCCTGAAACAGCATAACATTATCTTAACATCTGACAACAGTTACCACAGAAAGCCGCTACCAATCGCCAAGCGAACGCCTGAAATCGGAGATCAAAGGACTGGTTCCGTGAGCAAACACGAAGAAGGTTCGCTCCGATAAAGCAGACAACAGATATGACTTACATAAAATCACCTCATCACAGACCACTTACTAGTCCCACTATGCATGTATAATGAACGCCAGGACGAAACAAAGCCGATTACCGCCGTGTTTTTATCTAATGTTACATCAATTTACTGACCGTCTTCCTGCACTATTCCCGCTGAGAATGAAACAAAATAGATCAAGCAAAATGCGGATAGAGGTTACCCCACCCCGGAAAGAAAGGGATGGTGGTGGTGGTGTTCCTGCAATTATTAGAACCATGACAAGAAATGAAAATATTTTAAAAAATCAGATAACCTGAGAAAATAATAAGAAGGGAAAAGAACAATAAAGCAACGGGGCGAGTTAAAAATAAAAAAATGATCAGATAATTTGTCACAATAAGAAACAAATGTGTCTGCTGAGTTGTGGTTTCCTGACACTAGTCAGGCACCTTACCTGCTATCCGTTTCACCAAACCTTATTTTTTTTCAGTAATTTTACCCTCCCTGAGCATCAATGATAAACCCAGTTGATAGAATGTCAAATCATCGTTAATTCAGGTAATCTGACGGGGAAATATGTGCCTGGACAGCGGAAAACGATTTTGTCTGATTTAAGAATGTTTTAATATACATATGAACTAATTAAAATGTTAAGATAATAAATATGTACACGATGATGACATCATCATCCATTCCCTGCTCCACTTGGAGCCTGTGGCTACCTCTGCTTTTGGTTCCCTATGAGAGAGAAGAAACGCATGAAGCAGTCACCAGCGCTTGCTGTGGTGGTTCATGACTATCATTTCCATATGCTGAGGTTGCAAGCCCCGTATGAACTTGTACAACCACCAACAAGTTAAACGTGTCAAATTTAAAATATAAAATGATAACATGTATGTTACAACTCACCCCGTATCGGGTAATATTTTTCTACAGACGTCTATCACAAGTAGAGTTCGAATAATGTCGAGCCACAGGTATTGGGGCCGTTTTACAGATAGTCCAGCATTACTGTACTTTAATGATAATTCCACTATTATCCTTGTTACGGAACTTGTTCCGAGTAAAATGAGCTAGATTTCGTGAAGCATCTTTCTGTCTAATATTTGGTGTATAAATTGGACGGACACTTAAGACAGTGCGTAGGCACATAAATAACTTGAGAGAAGTCTGGGTCACAGATCCACACATAAAATCTTCACAGCATAGTTCTGGACATCAGTAACAATAGTTCAAAATACGCGCATCAATACATTATGTCGTTATTCATTATAACGTACTGGCAGCCACTGCATTCTATTAAGTGCGGCATTCACTCCTCGCACATATATCTCTATGGTCTGCATTCAATCTAAGTGCGGAATTCACTCCTCGCACATATATCTATATGGTCTGATCACCAGACATCCAAGTTCCTCCAAAACTTCACAGCGCGGGAAAACCACAACGCGCTTATTGTGTCGGTACACACAGGCTTTTTATCGAAGCTCCTGTTAGGCTTTCAAACACTAGAACAGCCAGGGTCTTATAACGTAGACCTCCTCTAGGCGCGGGAAAGCAAACAACGCGGTCCAACAGTGACCAAACGCAAGAGTATCTAAAATGGGTCGTCGAAGGTAGCTACCTTCGCACAAGATTGCTCTTGGCAGAGATGTAGATAGAAGTGTAATGAAGCTTCTATCCTAAGGGAGTGTCCACAAGATAATTCAGAAGTCAAGAACCATGCGGCATAGGGCTGAGCAATGGTTAACTTATATCTATATGTCGCCTTTTGTGAAGAATTTAAGCAATTGTTTAGCCCGTTTAAGCCCCCAGCTGAGTTAATTCAGCGAATTTCCTCTTATAATGGTATAGCTCTGTTTAGAGGTAAATATATGTCTAGATATATATGTATATTAAATATTTTGGCGCTTACGTTTGCTTTCGTACATATAAAAGCTGAACCGACTACGATTGTTTAGTTTTTAAAAACAACATGCAATAAATTTAACAATGAATTAGTCTTTAACAGTTAAATAACGAGGGAATGATGAATTTTGCTGTAAATACAAGTTTTCGTCACGGAGACGTAGGTGAGGATTTATCAAAGTCCGTTGCTTTCGCCTTTTTTTTACAAGAAAACATAACTCTAGGTGAGGCATGTCGCCGTGGTTTTCGTCATTTCTTGGCGATTAGTGTATTTCTCTCACACGGGTGACGTAGTAACTTCAGTACTTCGAACCGTCTGATAGCTTGTAACCACATGTAGTCTTGTACAACGAACTTTTCAGACGAAATAGAAAACAAATGCCTCTACTTAGTACATTTGTGGGCTGCCAATTAACAGGCGCATTCTCGCTGTCCACCCACCGATGTTAGTCTCTAAGAAGAATTAAATTGCCGAGTACACAGTGTAGCTCAGGGAAGATAAATAAAATTCACCATATTCCTCTGGGTATTAACTGGGAAAATGTGTCTGGACAGCGCGAATACTGACTTGCCTGAGTGTCACGCATTGCCTTCCTTACTTTGCAGTAGTGGCCCAACAGTGACCAAAACTCAAGAGTATCAATATTGGCTTCCAAGGTATCTACCTGCGCGCAAGATTACTCTTGGCAGAGATGCAGATAGAAGATTAATGACACTTCTACCTTAAGGGAGCATTCACAAGATAGTTCCAGAAGTCACGAACAATGTTGCATTGGGTGAATAATTGTTAACGCATTATATCTGGTCCGTCGCCTTTTGTATAGGGTTTAAGCAATGGTTCTGGCCCGTTAAGCCCCCAGTTGGTGTAATCCAACGAATGCCGTCTTAAAAGTAATGGCTCTCTCTCTCTCTATCTCTCTCTCTCTCTCTCTCTCTCTATATATATATATATATATATATATATATATATATATATATATATATATATATATATATATATATATATATATATATATATATAATTAAATAGTCTTGCTCATACGTTTGCTTTCATACTTCTAATGACTGAATAAACAATTATTTGTTTAGTTTAAAATAACGTACAACAAATTTAATAGTCAATTAGTTCAACAAGTTAAAATAAGGATTAAATGGGGGTGAAAGGTAAATTAAATTTTTCCTCACAGAGGTTGGATCGGGGAGCTATCAATGTCCGTGTTTTGCTGTTGCCTGTGACAAAAAACCTAACTCCAGATTAGTCCTGCAGCTGTGGTTAATTAATTCTGTGATAACGGAAGCCTTCTCCACACTCTCTTCCACTGTGGGCAGTTAAGTAGGATGCTTTTCCCTCACATTAGCGTCATGAATTCCACAAATCGCATGATGGCTTGTTACCACGAAGTTTAGACAAATAGGAAGAAACAAATGCTTCGTAAGTACATTCGTTCGCCGCAAACTAACAGGCCCATTGTCATGCGCTCCACTCACCAATGTTAACCTCTCAGAAGAATTAAATTCCCGAGCACACAGTGTAACTGTGACGTGTAATGGAAAAGAGTCTGCAGTAATCTGACAGCATATTGTAACCTCATAGCAGCTCTGTGATTTGCTAGCTAAAAACATGCATTATACTGTCTGTCTTTACTTACACAGCTTACTCTTTTGTCCCCGCCTCTTTTTCTTTAACACGAGCTGACACTGTGTTTACAAACTTCGTGACCTGTCAGTCATAACAGCAAAACAAATCAGGCTTTGTTTACCTCGTCCACCCACGCGAGCTCATCTGTCAATCATAATACCTCTCAGACAGACAGTACGTGAGAGAGACGAAACACAGACTCTTTTGAAGTTTTTACTCAGGGAAAGTTTTGAATCCCCTGTGCTCTTCGATCTCGAGACACGGGCATTTTGAAAAGAAACCCGTTAGCCGCAACGAAAGCCTCTCATGTCGGTCAACAGCGCCAGACGAGAGATTCTGGTAGCCGAATCGTAAGCTTTCATCTTGAGAGCTAGTGTCTGAATTCTTCGTTCCACACAGGAGCGCGAAATTAACAAAACTAGAGATCAAAGAAATCCTATGGTATATATTGCTGTTTTTCTTTAACCCAACTATCAGAAGTCCGTCAGAATTGAATAGTCTAGCGCAGTCCTAGAACCAGTTTTTCTTTTTGGAATAGTGTTGTATAGTGATTGATTCGTGGAGATTTTCTATCTGAATTTTCTGGTAAAAGGATAATAGTGCTAATGATATTGAAAAGTGATAGCTTTTAACATTTATTCTTCACTAGATTTTTCTCGCTAGTAAAACGAGTGAAATAAAGTAACGCGTACCGATTTCATACCAGATATTAAATTAAAATGTTAAATCACGCCACCCGCTACCCACATAACTTAGACGGTAATTACGTTAACAACGTAGGCAGACGCGACGCTTAATTGTTACAGGAGAGAGATAAACTCAACGGTTTAGCTGACCGGACTTATAGGCATTAAAGCGACTGATAGTGGGAGTAAAGAATACACGTTATATTTCATTTTGTATATTTGTTATTATAGTGTATTATTATTAATACCATACGACAAACTAACAGACGCCGACAATTTAATAGCTATTTAATGACAGGCGATCATTGTTTAGGTAGCGCGTATGAAGAAATTAAATAATAATTAACGTTGTACGCTGACCGCCAGCGACGTCTGCTAGCGTGTAGGCGTAAGGAAACACCGTGTGCCTTTTAAACCTAGTCAGGACTGACGGAGTGGTGATGAGATCGGCTTGTCCCCGTCTGTGTGTACATATAGTAGTAGCATTTTTTCCATAAATGTTTTCTTGTATTCTTCGCAGACCAGATCAACAGGGCGTCCAGCGGCCTTTTGTTTTGTTAATACTTACTTAATCTTTCCCCTTCTACCGTGAGGTGTAGAGGTTTGTTTTGTTAATTTTCTCCTTTACTTGGCTTGTGCGTTACCAATTTCATTTATGAACGTTCACTCGCCAAATGGTATTTGAGAACAATAAAATTTAACACTGGACTTACCAAATCCAGATTTATATTTTTACCAGCCACAGTGGTGTACATATAACATTATTATTGATCCCCAACTCCTGACAGTCGTAATTCAAGTGGAGTATATCTCTAGATACATACGCTGTGCCGAATCGGCGCTCTAACACAGAGTTGGCCGATAGAAAATCCATCAGCATCATTTGTAGCATTTTTAGCAAGCAGATGTTTCCCAATACTGGAAGTATTTCCCGGTGAAAGGGTGAACCTCAAGAACTCCCACAGTTTTAACTATGTATAGTAGCAATTATAACCAGGAGAAGCACCATATTAGGCGTTCACCTCACTAGGTAATTTCTGGAGATGAACTGGGGCAAATTTGGATCTGCGACAACTGGGGTGACCGAATATTAAGTGAAATAGATAATATATTCATGGACTAATTATATTACCAAGGTATATTACAGACCTACCATACCAGGCAATTAGGTAAGAGTGTGAGAGTGGCCACTGTTTGAGAGAGTGTGTGAGTGTTTTTCCTTGTTTGCTGGAAACTATCCATTTATCTGATTTGTCTAAATTTTGTTTACTTTACTGGGTCTCATAGAGTAGCAATACTGTTCATTCTGTAACAGAGTGCTAACAATCAACCTTTGGGTTAATAATTTTGGGTTTTTTCCTCCATTCGGGGAGGGTGCACTTTTCTGGTTTATGTCATGTGCATGTAAATGACTCTTTGATCTTTTACTTTAGATATTTTGATGTTGTCGAGTTTAATGATAATAAACTACAAAGAAACTTACCTGTGTGTGTTGGTCAGACCCACACCGATGTATCCGTAGTTTTTTCACATGTGTGTGTCTTGTTGTCACATAGCTGTTTGTGTGTAGAGTAACTTATCAATTCTTGATCGAAAGAAGCACCAGGAAAATAAGCAGCTGAGGGCTGTCACCTCAGGGGCGCATTCCCCATGTTGAGGTCGAAAAGCACCAGGAAAATAAGCAGCTGAGGGCTGTCACCTCAGGGGCGCATTCCCATAGTCAGTTATGACTGAAGGGGCTATTACTATTATTATTATTATGAGGATTGTTGCATGGTTTGCGAGCATTTTGGTTTATCTTGATTTGAATAGTCGCACCATGCAACACCTCAACTAAGTAGACTTCAAAGGGTATGCGTAAAAACGTTGGATGACGCGTTAGGCCTAGTAACAGGGAGAGTCTTAGTGTAACTTTTGGGCATATTGCAGTGTTTTGAATTATGTGGTAGAACCACTAGCTAATGAATATAACCGTCGATGTGAATGCTTTTAAAGCTAATATAATAATATGTGTTTAAGGACCGGTGAGTCCATAATTGTGTAAAGCGTTAAGAATAAAACGCAAGAATTTATATACGCGATATTCAAGAATTACGAACGCGAAGTTAATGTATAACGCTAGTGAAAGCGATATGGCTGGTATAGCCTGGCTAGTGATGCCAAATTGACAATATTATACAGACAAAGTTCTGACGTGAATGTTAGGCATTGATCCTAAGTAATGATAGAATAATTAGCAGAAATGTATTAATACTGCTTAAATAGGATAATTGTGCCAAGTGTTTTGGATAAGGATAATGGACAATAATTATAACGGTTAAATAATGGACGCACAATGTCTTGTGCACTAAACACTACGAACTGTGATGTTCATTGTTTCCTTTAATGGGAATCACTTATTACATGTGTTCTTCATACTGTGATCTCGTGTCGCATCAATAAATCAGAAAGTCGTCATCCAAAGACTTTGTTCGATGCCATATGTTATGAAGGTATCTTCCAGAAGTTCTACAGCTATGTTGGTTTTCACAGTCGATCATTTCTATCAAACATTTTGATCAAACCTAATGAGAAACGAAGTACTATTAATGCTCGAACAAGCCCACATGAATGAAAATGATAATCGAACAATATGTTACGGTACAGTTTAATATATCAATTAAAACCCAGAAGAAACACCCTCAATTATAATAATACAGTTCAGAAAGTACGTAACACATAGGAAGGCAAAGGCTGTCTTGTAATAAACTACAGTCGTATGGATAGGCTCGAGGAGATAACCTAATCGCTCCAGAGACATATCTGTCCCTCAATCTACCACCTGTGAAATCTATTCTGTATACCTTTTCTCGCGTTTATGTCGACATCCACTGTACTTAGACGGGCCAAATAAAACAATTAACCTATCGCACGACAGTAACTCAGGAAATATGATGAACATTCACCAATATCCTTCTGGGTGTTAACTAGGAAATTGCGTCTAGAGTGCGTGAATAATGATTTGCCTGAATTACAATTAAAAAAGGTACATAAATCTCACAAGATAATATGTTACACCTTAGGCACATGTGATGTAATCATCATTCATTACTCATCACTACTCCCGTCGGAGTCTGGGGTCGCTATGCTGTCGGGTTTCCCGCACAACTAGTCAGAAACAATCACCAGCTCTTGCAGTAGTGGTTCATGCATATACTATTTTCATATGTTGAGTTTGCCAGCCTTGTATATAACCAATAAGCAAGAAACCTGAAGAATTTACATTAGTAACTAAATTGTTTACACTTACCAAAAAATTTGGGGAATACACAATCTCCTTGCACGGATTAAGACTGGACACAGCTCTGTAGTAGAAACTTCGAAATCACTTTTGTCTGGAAATTAGAGTTAATTCCTATGACGGCTGGTGTTCTATGAAATCCTGGCCTGGGAAAACTTCTGTTTAATTCCTCTATGACTTGGTCTGGGAAATTAGAGTTAATTCCTCTGAGGCGGATGTTCTGCGAAATCTCTGGTGCGGAAAAACCTTTTTTTAATTCCTCTATGACTTGTGATCAAATTCCTTGGATACCAGTCTTGTTAATTAAAGTCCTGGCCCCTTTAAGTTTCCAGTCTTGTATTAAAAATGCGGGTTTACTTGTGAATTCCAAAGTTGTCCAATGCTCGATCTGTTATTTATAGTTGTGGAATTTTCAATGTCCAATGTCTCCGTTTCCTTTCTGGCTTTTCGGAGTCGCTGATATGACTTGTGCGCTGCAGTCTCTCAGTGTGATCTGTGTCTGTGTTTTCATCACATTACGTTCTCAGTTCTTAGTGCAAATTACAGATTGCACTTCCGACTAATGTGCCAATAAAAAAAATTGTATATTTCAGCTCCTCAAATGAACCAATCCAATCGAATCTCGTTCAGCACCACGTTGGTAGGGGCGTTTCAAAATATTAAATGTAATATCCACCTGTGACCTCTTACTGTGATGTCATATCATTGCGTCAGACTTCCGCCGGCATCTTGTGCACAACTCATAAACACCATCTGTGAACTCATGTGATGTCCCGATACTACATATCGCCAATATTGTCTCTCCAGACAGATTATCGTGATAATCACACACAGAGATGGTCCCGTGAAACGATCAACGCATCTAACACTTGAGCAATCTGCCCACCTCAGGCGGCTATCTCAGACAGACAATATTGGCTTCTATAGATTGACAGTTGACTGCGCGAGACCGTCTTTTCATGATAAGAATCTCGTTCGCTGACCGGTGATAATGACTGGGATTTGTTACGATAATACCCCAGTTCACCTGGCGGAACGTAAAAAGGTCTGAGGAGGGGTAAACAAGATAAAGACAGTCCCATAGGAAATACTTCCGTAGGGGAATGAAGTGTTAGAGACTTTCCCCACCTAGATTCAGCACAGAGAGTAAAATAATGAATGAAAGGCCATAAACATTGCCAAATATTAGCGTTGAGTGAGAGGAAGAGAGAAATTAAGAAACAAAAGTGATCCTGCCGGAGTGGACGCGAGATCGCACAACTGTATCGTCACAGTAAGTTACAAGTAACAAAGTGCATATATCTCACAAAATATTGACATTTTAGGCACTTGTAATCATCAGTCATCACTGCTCCATTCGGAGTCTGGGGTCACCCTCTGATGTCGGTTTTCCGCAAGACTAGCTAGAAGAAATCACCAGCGCTTGCTGTAGTGGTTTATGAATTTACTAGTTTCATATGTTGAAGTTGCCAGCCTCATATATATATATATATATATATATATATATATATATATATATATATATATATATATATATATATATATATCAATATATATATATATATATATATATATATATATATATATATATATATATATATATATATATATATATATATATATATATATACAATTATATAAATATAACTCTGATATATATATATATATATATATATATATATATATATATATATATATACAAAATTTATAAAATATATATATATATATATATATATATATATATATAGATATATAACCACTTAGCAAGAAAACATGTCAAATTTACATTTGTAAAATAATTGTTACACTTACCCCAAAGTTTTGGGAATAGACAATCTCCTCGCGCAGGTTAGGATGGACACGAGCAATTTAAGTTAAATGCTCTCGAACCACTTGGTCTGGACATTTTGAATCCCTTTATGACGGGTGAATCTGCGAAACACTTGGACTGGGAAGGTTTCTTTTATGACTGGTGATCCAATTCCTAGGTTTCCAGTCTTCGTATTTTAAGTCCTGGTCCTTTAAGTTTTTTAGTATCTGCATTTATAAAGGCGTTCTTACTTTTAAGATTTTAAGTTTCCCAAATACTTCGATCTGTCACTTATAAGTATGGAATCCTTGGTCCGATCCCTTTTCTTTCTGGCTTTTTTGAAGTTGATCGTTTGAAGTATCGAAGCTTTTTGGGTGTCTCTGAGTCTCTGATTTCGCTAGATTATATTTCACACTTCTTAGTTCGATTCACAGATTGTACTTCCGCCGAAATTTCCAATAAAATTCAATGTTTATCCCGGCGCTCAGTTCAAACCAATGGAATCTCTTTAGACAATGTGGGTCGGGGTGTTTAATTTAAAAAAAAACACCTCGTGTTTAAAATATTAAATTTAATATTCCAACGTGGGACCTCTTTATAATAAGACGTAATATTTCCGGTGGCATCTTGTGCGCTCTCACAAACAACATGTGGCCATGTTTGCCTGGCATAATGTCTTCCACCAAGATGTCTACCCAGAAAGATTATCTCTAACAATCACCAGGGATTGTCCCGCAAAAACGATAAACGCATCTACCCTCTGTGTAATCAGCCAGACAAACAGACACCCACATCGGCAATCCAGACAGACAATCTTGGGTTCTTTTCATGTCGATCGGCAAGACTGTATTGTCACCAGCCTTACGCATGGGGTCAAGTGTTGGACAGACGCGTTTCAAAAGATGGTCAAACATTGAATAGATAAGCGAATGACCGGTATAATTACCTGGTATTATCGCATTTACCTTGCGGAACGTAAACAATTCTGCGTGTAAAGTATTTCCCTACTCCGTAGGGGAGTACAGTGTTAGAGACTTCATCCTACTAGATCCAGCATAGAGCTAAATAATGAATGAAAGGGCAAACAATTTGCCAAATAAGATGACGAAATGTAGATATACTGCCGGAGTGAATGAGAGTTTTTAACAAGCACGACTGATTTCGTCACAAGAACACACAATATAGTAGAAGAGGTCAGTTATACGAAAATCACAAAATAGGAATAAGTAGGAACGAAACAAAACCCAAATAGGACAAATTACAGCACAACGAGGATTAAAAAATACAACGCACAAAAATACACAAATCACAAACTTCAGTAACTACTTCTAATTAATAAGAAATAATACGTATCTTTAATACAGATAGTCTCGTTGATCTTGACTGTAGAACAATGTTCAAAGTGTGTTGTTTATTCCACTTCTCATTTCCGATGGCTTGATGATGATAATGACAGCACAATACATCACATGACACGTGAGGTACAACCAGGTCCTCTGATAAGTTTTGACGGGCCAATACAAACCGTCAAAGACGTTGCTTGTAAACACTGCAACGATGCTTTAATGACTTGTCCGAGTACACACATTAGGAATGTTGTCCTTGCACGCAACGATGTCTGTCAGTAAACAGGACTATCCGAACCGTGTAAATTAGGTAATAATTGGGTCACTACATACCCGCTATACGCTGATTGGCCGAAAGTTCACGCACTTCATATATACTTTTCTGGCTTGAGTCAGGGATGTAGATGACCAGCTCTGTGTATAAATTACCATCTGTTTTTCACGACTCAATTACGTTGACTCCTAAATAGAAATCAGATGTGGGAGGGGGGGGGGGGGGTTGATGTCTGATGTGAGCAGACTGTTTAATATATTAAATAGATTGGCTACGTGCAGACAAATCTTGTAGATGAATTTCACTAGTGTCAAAACACTCCATTTACCGTCCAAAGTACTTCTGAAGATGGTATCACAATAAAGGTTCCAGGGTGGTTTAGTTAATTCTCTACAGTAGTCCTGGGTTCAGAAATTTCCTTATGCGAGCCTCCAGATGTTACGGAACTTGTTCCGAAGTATAATGAGCTAGATTTCGTGAAGCATCTTTCTGTCTAATATTTGGTATATAAATTGGACGGACACTCATGACAGTGCGTAGGCAAATAAATAACTTGAGAGAAGTCTGGGTCACAGTTCCATACATTTAATCTACACAGCATAGTCCTGGACATCAGTAACAATAGTACAAAATACTTGCATCAATAGAATATGTGGTACAGTAATTCTAACGTACTTGCAGCCACTGCATTCTATTAAGTGTGGCATTCACTCCTCGCACATATATCTTTATGGTCTGATCACCAGACATCCAAGTTCCTCCAAGACTTCACAGCGCGGGAAAATCACAACGCGCTTGGAGTGTCGATACACACAGGCTTTCTATCAAAGCTACTGTTAGGCTTCCAAAGCGCGGGAAAGCAAACAACGCGCCTTCAAATAATAACATATAATGGTCTTACCTTAGACCTCCTTCTGGCACGGGAAAACGACGCGCCTCTTAATCCATCCCCTTCCAAGCGCAGGACAGAATACAAGTGCTGATAAATAACAATATATAAAGGCCTTGCAAATGCATATTACGCGGAACATCATCGTGTCACATCCAATATATCATAATCAAAATTACAGACACTATTCACATACTCTACAAAACACCGACCGTCTCCGACGACGGATGGCCACAGACTCCCATCAACAATTCAGTATATTTCTCAGACAAGTATGCTAACTACATTCACTCCGCACGCTTTTCTCATGTGCCCATAAACCTCGATTCACACAAGTACGCCCCTGAGTATTCTTCAACCATGCTATGTGCTTCTAACAGTGAACTTTAAATGTAACCTTCCAAGCTTGCGTACTTCAATTTGACATCTGAGGGTGAACGAAGAAGAAGAAGAAGTACTTCAATAATAACACTCTAAACAGGTTACACCATTCTCTACCCACACACATGTATACACGTCATGTATATCTTGACAATCCTATTTATAGGTTCAGATGACTTTGTGGTTTCCAGTATTATAAAGTCGAGTTTTCTTGCTTGTTAATTTCAGAAGATCCTCAGTACTTGGTCCAATCGTCTTTCTTCAAAATCTTACTTTCTTCGGTCCTGGCTAGTCTGAAGGTGTCGTCTTCACTCAATAGAACAGTGCTGGAGCCTAAAATTGTGTTACATTATATGAAGCCTTTCGCCCAAGCTCTCCAGCTTTGTACGCGGTGAAATTCGTCTATCAAACATCGTATATTTTCTCACCCAATTTGAAATTCTCACATAAAAGGTACTGACACTTCCACTTTCAGATGACTCATGTCTGTAATTCATAACAAACCCTTCAGTTTAATTTGTTATTATAAATGTTGACAAACACGAGTGCCCATCCCCCGGTAGGTTATGTAAATTTCCTGCCGACAAATTAGTTTGAATCTTCCGATTGTCACTATAGGAAGCAGGTGTGCCCGGTTGGACACGCCAGAGAAATACGCGCCTGTGTTTGTCCACACATAAGCAAGGTAGACCCATCTGGTTGCTTCCAGCTGGGTTGTTTACATTATATCTATCCAGGATAGATCCTCATTGATGATCAGGTGAACACCAGGATCTCCAAAGCCAGCAGCACATTTGGCAGACTATACACCAACGTTTGGCATCGAAGTGGCATTAGTCTACAGACAAAGCTGAAGGTGTACAGAGCTGCGGTGCTTCCAGTGCTGCTTTGTGCATGTGAAACATGGACTGTATACAGGCGCCACGTAAAGAAGCTAAACCACTTCCACACAGTCTGTCTCAGGAAGGTAATGAACATCAAATGGCAAGACAAGATCCCGGATACCGCCGTTCTTGACAGAGCTGGTATCCCTAGCATCGATACTATTCTGAAGCAGTCACAGATTCGCTGGGCAGGTCATGTAGTCCGCATGCCAGACCATCGACTGCCAAAGATACTCTTTTATGGTAAAATGCAGAAGGGTAAACGCTCCCATGGTGGCCAAAGGAAGCGCTTCAAAGACACGCTTAAGACTTTATTAAAAACCTTTGACATAAGCCTTGACACACGGGAAGCTGCTGCGCAAGATCAAACTGCCTGGCGCACATCTTTTCGTAAAGGTGCAGCGGCATGTGAATCATCCAGAAGAGCAGCAGCGGAAACGCGGAGACAAGCTAGAAAAGACCGTGTAATAAAACTTTCACATGATGCAAACATTCACTGCCCACACTGTCCGAGATCTTTCTAGGCCCGCATCGGGCTCATCAGTCACCTTCGTACTCATAGAGTATCCTAACATATTCCTAATAATTGGATGAACAGAGTGGTCTTCATCACCCGTGATGGACGAACAACAACATCCAGGATAGATCATCATTGTATTAACATGAAACCTGAGTCATGTGTTCAAATTTAAGAGAAAATTAGGCTAGGAAGAAATAAAAGGAAGGTACAATAAAGAGAAGAAGACAGGTAGCACACGATAAAATGAATGGCTTGGTCATTTTGTGACAATTCTTATTACTCTAAGCATATTGCAATTTTAACACTCTTCTGTAAAACCACTGGTTAATGATTAACACGCAAGACTGCACAAAGAAGATACTAGACAAACAATGTCATACGGAAAAGAGCAACCAACAGAATTGATAGAATAGCAACTCAAGGCTTACGAACCTCATCAGTCTGGAGCATTCTGGTTTTAAGTCGCAGAGACCCGAGCTCGAATCTTGTGTTAGTTAAACCCTGGCACCAGAATCACGCTTTGGGAGCACTTAATCGAAGTTCAAAGTTCTTCTTCAACTCCATTCCTGGCTATGAGAACATTCGGTACTGGCCAAGTTCCATCCTAATTTTCGTCAGAACATAATACAATGTTTACAGCTAGCTTTCTTATTTTGAACTGTCAACAAAAATGGCAGCTTGTTTAATTTATTCTGAATGATTAATGAGAATCTCTTTCCTGGTCTATCATTTAATTTATAACATCGTCTGCTCGTGGAAACATTGACGGCATGTGGCCAGAACTTTGCGATGAATGTGTAAACATGTGGAGGTGGGCTGTGTATTATCTATATTAATAGTCCGTAAACGTTACACTCGCACGCGTGAGTACACACACTCACACACAAACTGAATAACTAGCACCAGGTTTTCATAGGCATCATTTTATGCCTGACATTAGAAACAAACCACCAACCACTCCTGTTTTCGCTTGCTTCTCGAGACGACGTTACTGTGTTTGAGATTGAAACTTGGCAATGATATGCTCACATCTACAAAGTAGTAAATGGGTATCTGACTCTGCTCTTGAGTTAGGGATGGCAAAGGTATTGAGGAAGGGGGCTGGTCACCCCATCTCATAAGAAATTGGACCTAGTCTGTTGAATTCTCTAACATTCCTCTCCCCTACGGCAATATCTGGTATATGATTACCTTTCTCTTACCAGGCATTACCAGACATTACCAGACATTACCAGACATTACCAGGCATTACCATGCATTACCAGGCATTACCAGACATTACCAGACATTATCAGACATTACCAGACATTACCAGACATTACCAGGCGTTACCAGACATTACCAGACATTACCAGACATTACCAGGCATTACCAGGCATTACCAGACATTACCAGGCATTACCAGACATTACCAGACATTACTAGGCATTACCATGCATTACCAGACATTACCAGGCATTACCAGGCATTACCAGACATTACTAGGCATTACCAGGCATTACAAGACATTACCAGGCATTACCAGACATTACCAGACATTACTAGGCATTACTAGACATTACCAGACATTACCAGGCATTACCAGGCATTACCAGACATTACCAGGCATTACCAGACACTACTAAACATTACTAAGCATTACCAGGCATTGCCAGACATTACCAGGCATTACCAGACATTACCAGGCATTACCAGGCATTACCAGGCATTACCAGGCATTACCAGACATTACCAGACATTACCAGACATTACCAGACATTACCAAACATTACCATGCATTACCAGACATTACCAGGCATTACCGGGCATTACCAGACATTACTAGGCATTACCAGGCATTACAAGACATTACCAGGCATTACCAGACATTACCAGACATTACTAGGCATTACCAGACATTACCAGACATTACCAGGCATTACCAGGCATTACCAGACATTACCAGGCATTACCAGACACTACTAAACATTACTAAGCATTACCAGCCATTGCCAGACATTACCAGGCATTACCAGGCATTACCAGGCATTACCAGACATTACCAGACATTACCAGACATTACCAGACATTACCAGGCATTACCAGGAGTTACCAGACATTACCAGACATTACCAGACATTACCAGACATTACCAGGCATTACCAGACATTACCAGGCATTACCAGGCATTACCAGACATTACCAGGCATTACCCGACATTACCAGACATTACTAGGCATTACCAGGCATTACCAGACATTACCAGGCATTACCAGGCATTACCAGACATTACTAAGCATTACCAGGCATTACCAGACATTACCAGGCATTACCAGACATTACCAGACATTACAAGGCATTACCAGACATTACCCGACATTACCAGACATTATAAGGCATTACCAGGCATTACCAGACATTACCAGGCATTACCAGACATTACCAGGCATTACCAGGCATTACCAGACATTACCAGACATTACCAGACATTAACAGGCATTACAAGACATTACTAGACATTACCAGACATTACCATGCATTACCAGACATTACCAGACATTACCAGACATTACCAGACATTACAAGGCATTACCAGACATTACCAGACATTACCAGACATTACTAGGCATTACCAGGCATTACCAGACATTACCAGGCATTACCAGACATTACCAGGCATTACCAGACATTACCAGGCATTACCAGACATTACCAGACATTACCAGGCATTACCAGACATTACCAGACATTACCAGACATTACCAGGCATTACCAGACATTACCAGACATTACCAGGCATTACCAGACATTACCTGACATTACCAGACATTACCAGGCATTACAAGACATTACTAGACATTACAAGACATTACCAGACATTACCAGACATTACCAGACATTACCAGGCATTACAAGACATTACAAGACATTACCAGACATTATCAGACATTACCAGACATTACCAGACATTACCAGGCATTACCAGACATTTCCAGGCATTACAAGGCATTACCAGACATTACCAGACATTACCAGACATTACCAGACATCACTAGGCATTACCAGGCATTACCAGACATTACCAGGCATTACCAGACATTACCAGGCATTACGAGGCATTACCAGACATTACCAGACATTACCAGACATTACCAGACATTACAAGACATTACTAGACATTACCAGTCATTACCAGACATTACCAGACATTACCAGACATTACCAGACATTACAAGACATTACAAGACATTACTAGACATTACCAGACATTACCAGACATTACCAGACATTACCAGACATTACCAGACATTACCAGGCATTACAAGACATTACTAGACATTACCAGACATTACCAGACATTACCAGACATTACCAGACATTACTAGGCATTACCAGGCATTACCAGACATTACCAGGCATTACCAGACATTACCAGGCATTACAAGGCATTACCAGACATTACCAGACATTACCAGGCATTACAAGGCATTACCAGACATTACCAGGCATTACCAGACATTACCAGACATTACCAGGCATTACCAGACATTACCAGACATTACCAGACATTACCAGACATTACAAGACATTACTAGACATTACCAGGCATTACCAGACATTACCAGACATTACCAGGCATTACCAGACATTACCAGGCATTACCAGACATTACCAGACATTACCAGACATTACCAGACATTACCAGGCATTACCAGGCATTACCAGGCATTACCAGACATTACCAGGCATTACAAGGCATTACCAGACATTACCAGACATTACCAGACATTACCAGACATTACCAGACATTACTAGGCATTACCAGACATTACCAGACATTACAAGACATTACTAGACATTACCAGACATTACCAGACATTACCAGACATTACCAGACATTACCAGGCATTACCAGACATTACCAGACATTACCAGGCATTACCAGACATTACCAGGCATTACCATACATTACCATACATTACCATACATTACCATACATTACCATACATTACCATACATTACCAGACATTACCAGACATTACCAGGCATTACCAGACATTACCAGACATTACCAGACATTACCAGACATTACCAGGCATTACCAGACATTACCAGACATTACCAGGCATTACCAGACATTACCAGACATTACCAGGCATTACCAGACATTACCAGGCATTACCATACATTACCATACATTACCAGACATTACCAGACATTACCAGACATTACCAGACATTACCAGACATTACCAGACATTACCAGACATTACCAGGCATTACCAGACATTACCAGACATTACCAGACATTACCAGACATTACCAGACATTACCAGACATTACCAGACATTACCAGACATTACCAGACATTACCAGACATTACCAGGCAGTCCTTGTTCTGGACAAAATAACTGCTAACACAAGGAACAAGAAGACGAGGATAAACTCGCTCGATGCTTGAATAAAAGGTTAAAAAAAAATAAAAAATCTTTACGGCAACTGAGACGACGGAGGACAACAAAAACACGGCAGTATAGAGAGAGTCAAGTCTCTGGAAATGTGTGACATGAAGAATTCTTATGGAAATAAAATTCTACCAAATCAGATGTCAAGGCTGTTCTATTGCATGGCTCTGAAGTATGAAGAACAGCACAAATAACAACCAGAAAGAAACACTTTCATAAACAAATACTTACACAGAATACAAGAATTGAAATGGTAAGTCAAGATTATCTATACGTCATGGCAAACAAAAACAGAAGAAGAAAAACACTCGAGAGAGAGCAAACGAACTTTATTTTCAAAGGGTTAAGAGAGTTGGGTGCGCAGGCCCGTCTAACATTCTGCCCTCCCCCCACTCCCCCCACTCTCTCTCTCTCTCTCTCTCTCTCTTTCTCTCATCGTGTTTACTGGATTCTTTTTTCATCCCCACACGTTATGTTAACCTTTAATTTTAAAGGCATAAAAAAATTACAAGGGTAATGTAACAGAATACGTTTATAGACCTGACAAACACTCATGCGGTCCCATTCAACATATTTTTAAAGCACATTTTTTACAACGTGGCATACATCATAAATAATTCGGCTCACTTTTACCGTGTGGGAGAACATTTTAAATTTTCAATAAAATGTACATTAAAAAACAATTTTCAAGAAGCATAAAAATACAATAATAAAAAGGGGGTGGATTGTGTTTTATTTTTGTTGTTACCAGTTATTGGTTGGGATTTAGAATGTTATTTTTTTTTTTTTACGAAGAATTATATAGAAGGATAATACAAAGACTAAGATACATTAATTATTAAGAAATGAGAAAGGCAAAGACCAGAATTTATTAAGACTTTCAAAACAAAGAAATTAAATTAGGGCATCTAATCGCCTTCATTATCATTTAACTACGAAGATAAGAAATATTTAAGGCATAACCATGGAATAAATGAGTACCAGGAACATAAAATTTAACAACAAAATTAAAAATAAGCACTGAACTCAGACCATATACCCCCATAACATTACCATAGTAAATTTAGTTGGGAACATAAAACCCTAGATTAGTAAATTAAGGTGAAATGATAGAAAATACAGTACTTAAGGTGGGGATAAAGCACTAAGATTTATAAGCAAGAATATTAGAACGATACCGTTTATGTAAAAAACAAAAAATTAATGGATTTAATTGTTACAGACCTTAGGACTCCAGAGTCAGCTTTGGTCTATTATACATTGTGAAATAATAATTAAACTAAGTATGAATAAACTTGATGTATAAAAAAAATATAAGAGTTCGATTAAGATAAAGAACTAATCTCAAAATTAAAGCCTTAATCTTGCTACTCACATAAATTCAATCAGATTCTCCACTGCATTCAAAATAAATCACGGAATACTAGTGATATCAACCAGTTCCACCCTTCGGGTCCTCATGTGGTTGGAAATAAACTAATTGTTTATTAGTGCTAAAATAATAATTCCACTAAAAACTCTTTACGTCCACACACTGAAAGTAGTAAAACTTAGATGAAAATCTAATTAAAAACAATAGAGTAAATCAAAAATGGATTAATAAAAATTTATATATAATAAGGGTAAAAAATGAAGAAGTTTTATAATGAAAAAAATGATAAAATTAAACAACAAGAGCTTTGAGTGATTAAACATCAGATGTTAAAAAAGACTTACTAATATTGAAAAGCGAAAAACTTTTTTTGGATTGGGGAAGTTTATGAAATGAAATATAAGAAGGAAGGGTATGCACAACAACTGTCAACAAAAAAAAAAAGTTACACAGAAACACTAATATCATTAACAAACTCTTACCCACTCCACAAATACACAACTAAACAAATATGGTATGGTTCATTGTGATTAATCTATTACGTTGAATTAAGGGATAGTGGATCAAGTGGACCAGATAGATAATATGGAAATTGGGAGTAGCTGACTGACTGTATATGATAGTTGAGCAAGATAACAGCAGAAGATTTAGATATTTTCGTGAAAGTCTACTAGTAGCTAAATCAGAGAGTTGAGTGTGCCGTCTGTGGCCAGATTTCTAACTAGTACATGTCCACTACATCAAGGCCACCGTCCGAGCCACTAATTTGCCTGACGGGGGGTGTCCCGCTTTGCAGGCCTATGAAAAAAATCGTACTGAAGTCTCAAGTCGAGTATTTTCGTCTCGTTGTTGGTAGAATTTTGGTGCTCGTTCTAGCTGATAATTGTAAATTGACGAACATGGTGACGTAGTGAAGGTGAAATTTGGTTGAAAAGATATGTAGAAAGAAAAAGAAAGAAAGAAAAATTGAAAAGAAAAAAATTCTAACTAATAGAACATCGGGAAGTGGTATGAGAAAGAATACAGTACTTCCGGTTAAAGAAATGAGTTTTGTGGGGTTGTGAAGTGTACACGTTGATTTGCTTTGAAGTTTTACAATTGAATAGGCTTACGGTATAGCGAAAAATGGTAATATCTAGAAGGCTGAATGTTACTCGAAGAAAGTGTTTGTATGTTGGGTATATATATGAAACCTGAAACAGAAGGACATGTTCCATGTAAATTAACGGACGCAACTGATTTGTATGATAATGTGTTTGAAGACTGGGAAAAACCATTTGGCTAATAAACGTTTGAGTACATCAGACAGCGTTGTAAATAAGCACGGAAACGTGGTCGAAAATGAAAGGGTGATAAAACACTTCTCGAAAGTTAATTATGTACAGCTGTTTGTTATTGAAAGATAATATTGTTTTTTCGGTGGGAAACTGTGTAAAGGGGTACTTGTCACTAACACATGAAACTTCTCAATAGTTTTGTTAAAATTCGTTAGCGGTCTGGAAAATAATGTTCACATAGTTACTGGATAGTTACAAAAATCCAATGTAAAAGTTCCCCTCTCTTAAGTAGAACTACTGTAATTCCTAGAACCCGTTCTGTGTTAGATTAGGTTAGAGTTACATGTGATACTTTTTTCATAAGGTTGAGAATCGAAGAGCAGAGTATTGGTCACCTGGTGGTTAAAATAAGGCCGAGTAGACATTTGACAGAATCTCAGCTGAATGAGTCTAAGTTTGCACCAAGCATCCATAAAATTAAAATGAAGGAAAAATAGAAGTATCGTTATTAGACATAACCCACATAACAAGTCACGGACATATAAGGTTAAAAAAATAGTACTGTAAGAACTGCTGGACGAATAAGTAAAAGCAGTTTTACGTAATTGGCCGTAAAGTTTTGTTTATAAATTTGTTTGCCGGGCGATCTGCTGTACAATATTCGTAACGTTAATTTGTTGATGTGAAAAAAAAATGATGAGATGAAGGAAAATCTGAATTGAAAATATGTGAAAAAATGAAAAAATGATAAGCCTAATTCTATGTTCACGCATGGAAGGAAAGCTGAAAGGAAGGAAAAAGGAAGGAAAATCAAGTCGTGGAATGAACGAAAAAGAAAAAAGATAATGGCTAGGAAAATAAAAACGTTCTCCAAGAGTAAACGCAGTGTTAAGTTCGAGCCATGGCTCACAAGACAAAATTGGTTTGAAAAAGGGCTTTACTGGGCCCCCCCGTCCCAGACTCCCCGGGACCAACGCCACAGTCTTGACATGATCGTGTGGGGAGGAGGAGGTGTGAGAGGAATTCAGATTGAGCAGACCTGAGGGCGTGCAAACAGAGGACTTCAGTGACTAGATGCGAGACTGTTGGACCCGGACTGTTTTGGACGCTCAATCATCCCAAAAGTTGTATTTATTTTAAATGTTCAGGAGACCAACCCACGTAGTTTGGAGGACGAGGCCCGAGAAGATTTCGGGGAAAAAGAAAAAACAAGCAAGATCTGCTGGAAAAGTGAAGCAAAGAAAGTAGTGAAAAAAGGTTTTACATAAGTAGACATAAAACTAGATTGCAGAGACCAAGGAGGAGGGAGAAAGGAGTTGAGGCCATGTATGTGTGACAAAAACATCGTGGGTTGGTGGGTGTGTTGTATTCTACGATTAAGGCAAGGTAGAATGGCCTTGATAGTGGAGGATTCTGATGTGAAAAAAGTAGTTTTAGATATATCTAAGTGGAGGAGAGTGAATGAAATTTAACTGACTAATGTCTAAAAAAGAAAGATTATATCTACGTTTCCGAACGCTTCTTTTTTTTTTTTTAAATTAAAGTATTGTCTCCGTTCCTGGCGAAGCGAAAAAAAAAAAAAAAGGCGTCCCGTTCAACCTAGTCGGTTATATTAAAAGACCGTTAGGTCTGGGATTAATAGACAGTTTCAATGTAATTGTCCGACACTCTCTTTTTCTAACGCAACAACTTTTTTGACGTGTGGATGGATGTGTGTGTCGAATGCGTTTTAGGAAATACATGGGAGCGAGTGTGTGTTGTAGTGGAATAAAGGGGGCGATTTAACAGCGTCAGACATGGACGCAATTCGTTAATCTAGGCCAGTGGTAGGCAACCTAGGATGTGTAAATCTAGTTTAGAAATATTGAGCACTCTAACGATCTAGTTTGATTAAAAAAAAATTACGTATGTTTTCGGGTTTCAGAGTATCTGGAAGTTGAAATAAATCCAGCCTTTGTAATTTTTAATTTCTGCCGCAGAATCTGCTTCATGCAATCACATCAACAGAGCGGTGAAACATTAAAACTAAATTTTTTTACCGAATGATAACTTTACTTCAAAGAAAAGATGGCTTTCTAACTGATAGAGTTCATGAATAAAGTGCATTTAAGTCAATGGACAGTTTAGGAAATGCGATGAAAGTACTTTTAAACATTGAGGCACCGTGCTATTATTTGCAAGTGGGGGAATGGCTAGTCTGAAGGTTGTTTAGGTTAAACAATTCTTCCTCTACCCACCGTGTCGTCACCTAGGGGTCTACCAAATTATGTCGTGAGATCTACTAGTAGATCAAGATAGACTTGTTGCCGACCCCTGATCTAGGCGATGTAACTACATCAGACGCTGACGCAATACTTTTAATATGTGTACTGAAATCTCAAGGTATTTTTTTTTCTTGTTTTAATTGCAACAGTGACGCTGCGGTAATGTCTGGATATGGTGAAAGTGGTTCTTGTAAACATCTAAGAAACACACTGACCCGGTTTTTTTTTTCCTTTTTTGCTTTGATATTTATGAATCTTCACTCGTGGCTTGAAGGCTGTTTATCTTCAATTTTTCCTATTTCTATCTCCGCCATCCATAAACACGCATTATATCAGCTGTTCTGAAAACCATTTTCAGATATTACGTTTGGGACGAGCGTTGTAAACGGACGTGGTCGAAACACCTGAGTTAATTAACAGCTTCTAAATTTTGTGAAGATTACACACAAACGTTTTCTAAATCGTTAGCGTCTGGAAATAATTTACTATATTTAAAAAAAAAGTGTCTTGATGTATCCGAAGGACATGTGTCTATGGTTGAGCAATACGCGCTGCATGAACACGGGGTAAATAAGCGGTAGGCAAGCCCGGGAGTTGTGGGGATCTATTGCATAAGGAAAAAAAAGTTGTTAAAGATCTACCTTGGTAAAAGTCACGTGTGTTTTCAGGTTCCAGAGTACTTGGAATCTGGAATAAGTGCAGCCTACGTAATTTTTTATTCTGCCGGGCGATCTGCTTCCTACAATTCTATTGGCTGAGCGGTGACATGATAGGAAACTCTTTACAGAGCGATACAACAGGAAGCAATCTGATCATCAGAAGGGTTCCCCCCGTCCGACAAGTGTTTCGGCCCCATATACTCCTTTACACTCTAAGGGGGGTGGGCCCACTTGGGTCATGACTCCCAATCGTCTCAGCTTCCTGTTGTCTTGTATCGAAAATGAACCCATTTCACTTCCTGCTTCCTACAATTCTATTGGCTGAGCGGTGACATATGTATACATAAATTATATTTTACCAAATGCTAGTTTCACGCTGAAGAAAAGTTCACTTTGTCATACAGTTTACCAATAAAGAGGAATGTGTGTATGCTAGCTCCAGGGTTTTCACTGGGAACACCAGAAAAAGTACCTTCAGCTCCGGCGGGAGAGGGTTAGTTGGGGATCTCCCTAGCTTTAAAAATCTTTCTTTTTTGCACGTCTCCTAAAGTTCTACCAAATCATCGCCTTATGATCTACTGGTAGAAGCGACCTCTGTAGTAAACCACTGAAAAGAAAAAAAGCTAATATCACATAACCAAGATTTATTTGACGTGCTCATTAGTCAAACCTTGTTAACTGTGTTTATATTGGGGCGATTAAAATGACGAGACGGACAGATATAAATATTTGAGTGTGTACGTGCGGACGTGAGGATATGGATGTAGTATAGATCAAGGACGTGTTACGCTCAGAAGAAAATCCAGTCCTAGGCTTTTTAGCTTGTAGTTCACGAGCTGGGGTCAGTGAATGGAATGTAGGGGTTCCGTATGCTTAACTTAAACTGTAAAACGTACAATTTTAATCATACATTTATGTGCATTTTTTTGTAATAAAGGATTCGAAGCCTTCACATTGAAATCTATTGAACTGTTGCAAAGCTACCTTCTTTACACTGACGATGCCTTCTGAAAAAGTCCATTTCGTCAAGATTTTTTTTTTTAAATAAAATTTTACCTCGTTTTTGCGAGGCGCGTCTCGTTCAACCAAGTCGGTTATATTAGGGCGCATGCCCAAATATAAAAGACCTTTAGATCTGAAATCTGTTTTTTTTAAATTTTATTTTCGTCAAGAAGAACATTAATTGTATGTCTTTGCTATTTATTGTGTCAAACATTTCCTGTAAAACTTTGTTTTCACTTCAATTCAAATGTCAATTTAGTTCTATTGTATGGCTCTGAAACTTGCTGAACAACATACCAACAATAACCAGAAAGCTACAGATTTTCACAAATGAGTGCTTGCGTAGAACAGAAATATTGAGGTAGCATGACAAAATCACTTATGCGAAACTGATGACAAGAACCAGACAAGCTCCAGTGGAACAAGAGATGAGAAGAACCAGACAAGCTCCAGTGGAACAAGAGATGACAAGAACCAGACAATCTCCAGTGGAACAAGAGATGAGAAGAACCAGACAATCTCCAGTGGAACTAGAGATGAGAAGAACCAGACAATCTCCAGTGGAACAAGAGATGAGAAGAACCAGACAATCTCCAGTGGAACAAGAGATGACAAGAACCAGACAATCTCCAGTGGAACAAGAGATGACAAGAACCAGACGAGCTCCAGTGGAACAAGAGATGACAAGAACCAGACAATCACCAGTGGAACAAGAGATGACAAGAACCAGACAATCTCCAGTGGAACAAGAGATGACAAGAACCAGACAATTTCCAGTGGAACAAGAGACGACAAGAACCAGACAATCTCCAGTGGAACAAGAGATGACAAGAACCAGACAATCTCCAGTGGAACAAGAGATGACAAGAACCAGACAATCTCCAGTGGAACAAGAGATGACAAGAACCAGACAATCTCCAGTGGAACTAGAGATGAGAAGAACCAGACAATCTCCAGTGGAACAAGAGATGAGAAGAACCAGACAATCTCCAGTGGAACAAGAGATGACAAGAACCAGACAATCTCCAGTGGAACAAGAGATGACAAGAACCAGACAAGCTCCAGTGGAACAAGAGATGACAAGAACCAGACAATCACCAGTGGAACAAGAGATGACAAGAACCAGACAATCTCCAGTGGAACAAGAGATGACAAGAACCAGACAATTTCCAGTGGAACAAGAAACGACAAGAACCAGACAATCTCCAGTGGAACAAGAGATGACAAGAACCAGACAATCTCCAGTGGAACAAGAGATGACAAGAACCAGACAATCTCCAGTGGAACTAGAGATGAGAAGAAGATACTGGGCATAGATAGATCCCACATTGAGGACACCTGTTAAACGTATTACCTGGCAGTCTTTAGTCTGGAATCTCCAGGGTAAGACAGGTAGAAGACGACAAAAGAACACATGGAGAAGAGACTTGGTGACAGACATAAAGGGGATGAAGTAGACATGGACAGACCTTAAGCTGATGGCACGTGACAGGAAGACTTGACATAAGTGTGTTTAAGAGTTATGCTCCTTGAGGAATTGAGAAGGTGATGAATCATCAGAATATCTCATGTTGTTTATATACGAGATGTTTACCAACTGATCTTCCTGGAATATCCTTTATGGAACTCATTATATTGTCACTGTAAAGAGCGAACTTACAAGGTAACAGCACATTTTGCTGCCTAAAACCATGTTTTCCCTGTTGAAACATATTTATCTGGGTGCCACTTCTTATAACTGTAGTTTGTTATCAGTGTATGTTGTTTATCGTCCTCGTCTCTTTGTCAGCTATGTTTATGTTTCCAAGCATTCTGATAATTTTCTCATGTTTCCCTTTGTCAAATGTTTTAGTGTAGTCTATAAATCAGAAATATAGACGGGTAATGAAGAAGCTGACAGATTGACAAAGGAAGGTGTAAAGCTACCTCAGCCTGACACAAGCCTAACTTTCGAAAAGACAAAGAGTTTAATGAGAATCAGATACAGAAACAAATGGGAAGCAGAGCATCCAGGCCACACAAAACAGGATGCTTATTACGAGCTCAGCAGAAGAGAGCAGGTGGTAATTTTCAGACTACGCACGGGCCACAACTGATTGGGATACCAACTATGCAACAAGCTAAAGATAGGAACTTCTCATGACTGTAAATGTGGCACTGATAAAATAACCGCTGAACATCTGCTTCAATTATGTCCAACAAATTAGGAACATAGAAAGCGCATATGGCCGACACCAGTACCATTCGTGAAAAAAGTGGAGTGAGATACAAATAGCCTCAAGCTGAAAACTGCTTCCTTTTAACGTATTCAAGTAGATGCCTGCAAGTGTCAGAAGAATAAGAAATAAACAATTACAAATATAGATGTTCATCTAATACAGGGTTTCTTAACCTTGTATGTATAATTGACCCTTTTGGTTGTCCGATGAAGGCTATGAGCTCCTTTGATTAACCACTAAAGGTCCCCTTCTTGGGAAAAATGTGTATAAACAATTTACTCTTCAAATTTTAGGTTATGTACATGGACCTCCAGTATCCATTCTTGGATGTCCCCACCCGCAACCCAAAAGGGTCGTGGACCACAGGTTAAGAGCCCTGATCTAAGATGTCACCAAGTTCTAGTTTTATTTTACGACTCACTCTTCCCATGATGATGCTTAGTTAATCTGTTGTCACATTCGATGGCTGCAGTGTTCTTTCTTTTAAAACACTTTTATTTAGTTTAATAGGAGCATTGTTTCGTTGTTTCAAATCTTTGAGTTCTTGGCTCACCAGGTTTCAGACGACCTCGAGAACTGAAATTTGACACACAACCTTCTATTGTGGTACATTTTAAACTGTCAAAGTTTGGAGGAACCGCAGAGACTTGTCACGGTATACACAAATTAAAGCTGAAAAAGTTATATAATTGTTTACAAGATTACAGCTGTGAAATTATTACGAATCTAGTAATGCTGTACACAAAACTGTGAACAATATCACACATATTATTTTCAATGTTAAGTACATTTTAAAATACAAGTGTGTAGCCTAAAATAAAAAACGTGTTTCCTTCAAGGTTATGATATAGAGATCATCAGGATGTCTGTTAAGTCATGTTTTATTAATGGGAGTTAGGTGTTAAAGATTTATATGTATGGGTCGGATTTTTGTACACACGTTAGTTAGCACGCTTTAGTGATGAGATGATTTTTTGAGTTGGGGGCTTATTGCTCGATAAATTTTGAACACATCTCAACTGTGTGGTTGCTAGTTGTTTTTTTTTTAATAAAAAATATGATAAAGCAAGTTGTCGAATATTCTTAGTGTTAGTTTGGGGAGAGACGGGTTGAGCTGAGCGATAGTCTCACGCGGTTAGTCCACGCATGAGTAATTTTTACTGAGCTGTTCTGAGATGCTGTAATCTGGTGACAGTACGTTTCTGGCAGAGCTTCGGAATGGACGTTATCCATTTCGCTAGTGTGTACCAGAGATTTTTGTGAAAGGGAATATTTGATAATTGCAGAATTTACTGTTTATTGAAGTGAAGATAGAGAGATATTGTATCTGCTATTCAAAGCCTTGGATATAATGGCTTGCTAATTTACTGTTTATTGAAGTGAAGATTAAGAGATATTGTATCTGCTATTCAAAGCCTTGGATATAACGGCTCGCTATGTACTGTTTATTGAAGGGAATGTTCTATGGATATCTTATACCTGATGCTGTATGAGTATATTGTGAACTGTTGATACTCCATGACTTGTTATGAAATGTCGTCCCATGATGTTCACGTGAGTTTGTCGTATTAAACTGTATAACGTTACCAGGAGTTCCAACATTCCCTGACTCCTACGTTTTACTGTGGTTTGTGTGATTTCA
>JAMPIV010007036.1:0-313815 GCA_024509875.1 Oreohelix idahoensis
TCCGCAACATCAAAATGGACTATCTCACAACTCGAAAAAAAAACTAAGATAATTTACCACTGTTATAAGGGATTACAGATTACGAAAGCAGACGTCTGAAAAATTTTGTGGTGGGTTAGGTTACTAGTAAACCGTGGAGTTTGAAATCGTGGAAAATATATATAATGGAAATAGGACAAGAAAAGTCGTGACCGCCAGTGTGAGACCATAACACATTTTAGGGAATTTCGTGGGTTCAAGATTTTGGATTATACAAAATTTTAATGTTTGCCACCTTTTGCCTGAACGCCAAAACCCGGCTGCGAGCGCGCAATACTGTCTTCTTGGATCTCCGCTCCTCCTGGTTCAAGCAAATTACATTCACGGAACGGAACGGAGTTGTTGGGGGGAGGGGGTTCTTAACGGTTGATTTTGATTATCTACTTGGGTTTTCTCTTTTACAATGCCATCTATCTCAAAAATTAACAATTTTGAATTATCGCTCTTGATTCTATACAAATATACGGACCCGTCACCCTCTCTGCACGTGGAACGGTCTGAATTTTAAAACCATTTCCTAGTTGCCTGTTAAGAGACAATAGAGAAAAACGAAAAAAAATAAAGGTGGCAAAATTATGAATGAAACAGATGAATGTGAATCGGAGTTAGGGGGTACTGCGTTAACAAATACGTGTCATCTACAAATAAGGAGGTGGAAAAACAGGTGGATGAGCAAAGCCAAAAACGTGTTCGTATGATTAGATAGATATATTATTTGTTGACAGATACTGACCACACGAATTCTCATGGAATTCGCACACTGAGAGCAAGCAGATCTCACCCATCAGTCACTTAAAAGTGTGCATATGTGTATTACCAAATTTATCAAATGCTTTATACATAATCCTCACACTGAAACATGAAGGCGGCAATTGATCCTTTACTCTCACACTTAGTTATGGGTCTTTAGACAGGCTCAGTGGATCGCATGTAAAACGTAGGATCCTCACACAATTCCTATGTTAATTGTTATTTTGAACAGAATCGACATTATGCACTCCGGACAAAAAACAAAAGGGGGCCCTCACTTTCTCTCAAGTATATGTTGAAATGTGTATAATGTTGGGAACTGTTCCCCATTGTGTAGCCGCTCAAATTGCTAGTTGTTTACCGACGATTGTTTCATATCATGTCGGGTTTGCATCTATGCCAGCCTTTCAGTTTTGATGCCCAAATTCCAACAAGTCTTTACTCCTTGATGATTTATCTGTTTTGCTGTTCTCAATTTCTCTAACAGGCGACTACTATTAATTGTTCTCAGGATTCTCTGACGCCTCGTTTATCCATATCCGCAGGGATCCTTTATACTGTTTGTGGTGCTGCACTTCTTGATTTGTATGCCAGTCTGTGAGCGTCTCTTCATTACGGCTTAGACACCCGGGCTATTGCCCAGTACGTGCAGTATGATCCAACACCAGCTCCTGACTAGGACTCAGTATTTTCTATGATATGATTTGTTATTCCATTCATGCCGTAGCGCCCAAACCCTTTTTGGGAACCCCTTTTATCGAAGCATCGGAAACGTAACGTATGAAAACCAGTGACTGCACATCTGTTTAATGAAGTTTCCAGTTACGGCCTTCCTTACGGGTTACAGTAACTTAGCCAGACTACCTCAAAATCTCAAATGCTGGATGTTTGTTATCTTGTGTCAAGCCCTTCACTTTGTTTCGGCGCGGTACGATCTGGACCATCCTTAACATAGGCAGATATAGATAAAAGCCCTAGAAGCCCCGTCATTTTCTCAGCCAGACGGATCATCTCAGAACAGACAATTTCGCAGGTTTAATTTTGCAAGCAAATGGCATTCCACTTGATTCCCCGGCGGCTCTGAATTCATGTTATGGCAGTCAATTACATTTGCGCAGCTCTTGATTTTACATATTACCTCAATAGTACTGCAACTCTCATTGCAAGGCTGGATGATGAGTTGCTGGTAGTTAATTACAGTTGTATATCGTGACCATCACTCCCAATCTTCCTCCTTTTGAAAGAGCTTATGTTGCATCCACCACTTAAGTGCCACAGCATCAGGGTGTGATGTCAAACAATCAGGACCAACTTGCATCGCTGGATTTGACGGATAAGCAGAAAAAAACGTATAAGAGGGGTAAGAAGTTATGTGGTCATTATATAGGCCCAAAAGTTCAAGCCTAAAAGAACTTCCTCACCGAATCTTTACGCCATATAGCACTGTAAAGTTGACTATCATGAGAAAGAAAAGACGAATTCAGGGAAAATGTCTCGTCAGATAACCAACGCGAACAAAAGACTTGGATAATTCATGAGATTGTGAGAAGACTCGTGTATCGAGAGCGATTACATACGAAGTGAACAAAGAGGCCGTGGTTTGGTAGGGAGAGACAATTCCCCACTTCAGTCTACTTTTGAAATCTACAAACCCACTTTGAGGGACCGCATTGATTGCCATTAAGTCAGTAATTTGCGCATAATCAGTCATTTACTTGCGTAAGCCTTCTTTAACGGTCGGGCCCATCCAACGGACTTACACCAATAAGCGGTACTGGTGTTCCATTGTACACACAACCCGAATTGTTTTCAAAGTATACACTAAGCTTACTAGTACTTTCCATGTAACACAAGCCTATAGTGCTATCCAAGTACGCACAAGCATATTAGTTTCGCAAGTACACATTAAGCACGTAATAGTTCTTCCAAAGTAGCACATAAGTGGACTAGCATCTAGTGTAACAACCGAAGCATAATAGGACTTACGCAATGGAACATGCACATGCAATAAGTTTAGTCATCCAAGGTAACACACAAAGCCCTTACTAGGTATTCCAAGTACCAAAAAGCTTATTAGGCTTCCAAGTTTACACACAAGCATGGATTAGTCTTCCAAGTTCATACAAGGCTTATTAGTATACTTCCAAGTAACACACATAACGCTACTGTTTGGTCTTCACGCAAATACCACACAAGCCTACTTAGTTCTTGAAGTACGCTACAAGACATATAAGTCTTCCTCAATAGTACACACGAAGAGCCTGACAGTGCTTCCAAGTACACACAAGCCCTACTAGTCATTCCTAAGTACACACCATATGGACAAGGTCTACCCAAGTACACACAGGTCACTAGTCTTCCAAGTTAACTCACCAAGCTATGCTTCCAATGTTACAACACAAGCCTATTTGAGTCTTCAAAGTTACACACAAGCCAACTAGTAAAATTCGTTGAGGTAGACCCACAGCTTTAACTAGTCTGCCAGTACACACAAGCCTACTAGTCTTCTTGGGTTTAACACAAGCCTACTATAGTCTGTTGTCACGAAATGGTATTTAGGACTAGAGCACCTGTCTACATATAGTGAACAAGACAATAGTAAGAAGAAAAGACTATGAAATGATAGATTTCAATAGAAAATTATAGTTGCACAATACTGTGAAAGTTCGGGAGACCATTGGCTACTCAGTCGGCTGTGAGTTACCGGAGGTTGATTCTTTCCTCGGCCACTTCGGACGTTTTTTTAAATTGCTATGGACTCTCGAAACAACCCTAACAGTCACCATATTGGGTTTTGATAAGGTTCACATTCTAAGATTGCCAAACACCAGGTACAGACAATCATATAGCTACTGTACTAAAGGAAATGACTGATGGCCAGATACAAATTTATACAAGTTTATTATACACCATAAACAATATAAAACATATGCATGTCCCAGACATTCAAGTGCGAGGAGATGCACTCCTTGGAAAAAACAAAAATAAAGCACAGTTAAAAAAAATGAATCCAAACCACAAAAAAACCTTCTCCCACCAATTGCAACCTGTATGGAGGATAAAAGGAAAGGTAAGGTTAGGATTAACTGAAATGAGAACTATACTGCACTTGAATGTCAGCCTACACTCACAAACTAGCTGTTCTAAATTCTAATTTTTTCTAAACTCTAAGGTCCACTGTTAGCTGGATACGAGGCGATGATGCGAAGTGACTACACCAATCTCTGCACAGGGTATCTTCGGTTATACACAGCCTATCCTGGAATCATCCTGGAAACAAAACTAACTGCACCTCTAAACTTCAAGCTGATGTCCTCTGCTATGATTACCATAAACTAACAGTTATGGATATCTGTGACGGACTTGCAGTTAGAGAGAATGTTTACCCTAGCTCTCTCCACTACTCTGGATTTGACTGAGGTTTTTAACAGACCCCGCGCCTTGGTGATTCTTGGATGGATATTGTAGCTTGACTTGCTTACCACTCTGATAATTATTACCTGCCCGGAGTATCTATAAACTGGGCCGTCTGGCTTTATTTGGCCGTGAAGGAAGAAATAGAAACGAACACAAAATTACCACAAGCTGGCAGCCTGCAAATATCTCGCGTGTGATTAATGTTGTTATTCGAGCGTCAGTAGACTTACTGGATTTATCCCACAAAAATCATGATTGTCGCTTGAGAAACATGTTTCTCCATGGGCTGGGGGAGTGGGGATGGGGAAAATCCTATTTTATTCTACTCCTTTCCACTAAGGTGCAAAACTATACGTAAAAACCCTTGCTTTGTTCTGCGGAATATGCCCCCAACTTTGCCAGTGGGAGAAGAACAGAAAAGAAAGAATAGAAAGAAAGAAAGAGAAATTTTTGTGGTCTCTCAAAATTCCGCTCCTTCTCCATTCCCAAACGCCAATTCGGTACCTGTGTTTTTAGACAAAACAAAACAACCAAGCTAAACAAAAAACCTATTAAGTAAATACATTTCTCTAAATAACAATTAACGTTCCTTACTCTTCACCCAGTAACCTCCCCTCTATACATGAGCTCTACAAAGGTATAATTGGCCTAAACCCAGATCGCTTGTTTCTGCTCAGCTGACCCTTAACTTGTGCATGAGACGCACAAACATAACCAATATTTTCAATGGCCCGCCGTTGGGCCAGACGTACTGTGGTCTTTCACTACTTCCTTAAGAGGATACAGGCTAATGCCTTAAAGGATTAATAAAAAATTAGATTTTCAACTATAGTCCTCTCTAGGAATTCCTAATTAATTCCCGGTCATAGTATGGAGATTAATCACCTCAAAATTGAAATATAAATTATTATTCCCTTTAACATAAATAAATTTCATCTCCATGCTCTATGAATACACAGATTAATCAAAAGCACAATCAATTACTATTAACAACGTGTTTACGGCTAGATTCTACATGCCGTCATTTAATAAGTTATACATAATTGGTTTATCAATTAAAATCTCAGTTAGTTTACAAGACAACGTGGTTAACAAGGGTTGTTATGGTACCCACGTTGCGTGTCTCTCGCCGCCGTCGTCCACTTCTATGAACATACTGTATCAATAAAGTAGATTTATCGACAGCCTAAACGCGCGCTCACGTGGTTATCGACTTTAATACCTCTGTATCACTATCGCGTCCACAGATATATGCGTAGACTATATAGGAAGGAGAGAGCATTACAAGTCAATGACTCTCGGAAGTAAAATACACAAAATGAAAATATCACATTAACACACGCTCCGCGCGAACTATTCTTGTAATGACTACATAGTGTAGGTTGTCGGCCGATAGGCGAAGTTTCTCACCCGACCTGGACGTTGTGCAAATAATAGAAAAGAAGCGGTGGTATATCTCAAACTTACTTGCGAACCATTGCGCTATATTCGTTTATCAAAAAGGAGAATTAAACTGGTATCCTAGTAAAATTCCGTATTAAAGTTCATATCACTAAGATCGGTATTGATTGTGGCTCTGGTAGTGTTAAGAATATAGCAAGAAAGTATAGAGCGACTAGGGAAACTTCCGCCAAGAAAGCTTAAAATGGAATCGGGCTAAGGACTAGAAAGAATTAAATAAAGTCCTTCAACGCCTAAAAATTCATGTCTTTACCAAAATCGTCGAATGTCTGCACTTCTGTCTAAGGCAATGACTTGACTATGGCAACCCCGGCTCGAAGACTTTTTTGTGGCGCAATCGTAATTTTTAGATGAGTGAGTGACCGAACTATATGTAGTGCGGGGCTGTATTTATTCTAAGCCAGCCACAGTCTGCGACCGCCGACTTCTATGGGACTTTGGTGTCACATGTCGCCGGCTTGTGGTTATGCTAGAGATGAGCAATTTGGGTACGTCTCTGCAATATTCAAAAGATCTGCAACTTAGCTCTGCCGCCGCAGTCACGAACGCTTAGATACTGAAGACTGATGATCAACCCCAGTCCCTCGCTAGTACAAAGAACCGTTCAGGATGTGGTACCTCAGCGCCTTAGCGTACTGACGATTGGAAAATGAGAGCAAAAAATGGAGACCCGACAAATATGAATTTAACTCCCTCCCCCCGGAAAAAATTGGTGATAATGTTGGACCCTACGCCTAGATATATCTTTAGAAAAAAAAGCAAACATGGTTAGCTATATTCCTGTGATGGCCTAAGCCTCGTTCTATTAATCTCATAATCTAGAATAGATAACTTTCTAATTTCCCTACCCTCTCCGATTCACGCCAACTTCGAAGAAAGTGAAACGAACACTTATGATGCTATAGATCGAAGACTCGCCTTGTGGTATCTCATCTTGGTGAAGAAAGCAATAAAACGGGGGGTAAATAATAGAACAAGGGAGATAGAAAACGATGTAGGAGAAGGATTTTTTCATGTAAGCCCTCCGAATTATGATAGTGAAGTACGACATAAAATGCATGGAGGTAAAGAAAGTAAGACATAGGGCCATGTTGGAAAGACAGAAAATCTCAGTAGCGTACTATTCGGTCACGATGCACTTCCCGGACCTTCTCGATGATTTGAGCATACTGCAGTGATCTCAGTTACTTGAAATTCTTGTGCTTGTTCTTCACACTGGCGGCCTGATAGCTCTGTCATAAAAGGCCTGTGCTGTCCTTACCCGAGCCTGATTCAATGATCTGTTTCTTCGGACTTCTTCGACTTTTGCGTTATTCCTCCTTCAGCTGCCTTCTCCTGAGGAATTGAGCTCCTATGCATTCCTGGTGGGAGTGGTCTTGATTTTCTCTCCTTTCAAAGGAACGTGTTGCCGTCTAATGGCGGGTTCAGGAACTGTTCCTTAGCTATGACCGTCAAAAGGGTCCAGTTTCTGGTCAGCTGATGAATGTACCTGGCGGGCGCTGTGTCGGCCTGGGCTGGGTGAATGGCAACGTGGAAGATGCGCGACTTCCTCGACCCGCACGCGTCAGCAGGTGATTGTGACTGCTTGGTTACGGTGTCGAGAACTGTTGCACATTGTCTCGGGTTCCTCTGGTTGTAGAGCCTTCCGATTTCTGTGCTGGTTGTCTAGGCGATCAAGCTCATTGATCATCAATAGCTTATACCTTTGGAGAAAGTCGTAGGTATAAGAATCTGGCCCCTGGCAGGTCAAGTGTCGGTTCTCTGGTATCTCGCTCTTCCCGCTACACAATCTCTTGAAGCGGGGACAGATCCTCTCCAAAATAGCTCCTTGCTGTAGGTAGCTTAGTTTCGCATGTTGTCCGCTCACTGATATTTCGGGCCCTTAAAAAGTTGGTGAGATGCCCGTAAAAGTAGACCACTGGGAGGTCTCGTCCGGTCTGAACTACTCCGGTATCTAAGAAAACCTCTCAAACCTTGTCCCTCCCCTGGGCGCGGTCGAAGTTACTGCGTCACGTATTGGAAGTGTGTCGCGAGCAGTGTACACTTCTGTTAGTACGTGTTTAAGATTCCCCGTTAGATCGCGGAGATATGAGTCTGAGAAAAGAGCTCTCAGCTAAATGAGTTCCACAGATGTGGATTCCGTGATGAAACGAGATTGGAGAGTAGGATAGGCCCAATTTTTTTCGAGGCTGGCTCTCGTTAGCCAGAGAGTCGTTTCACTGTAAAGAGAATTACGAGAGTATGTGGGGCCCCATCTCTCCGTTATTATAGAGTCGAAAACCGGATACTCAGATCACTGTCCTCGTCCTCCGTTTGAGTTAAACTGTGCTGGTCCGATGGGGGCTTCGCAGGGCTGGTTAGGAGACTTATACTGGCTTCGATCCGAGGCGGACACCGCTATCTTGTTGCCCTATGAATGATGGTGCGCCTGGTCGATTGGACATATGAATTAATAGAGCCGCTCTTGAGCATAGTGTGTCCCTCCACTTGAAGGAGCTAATTACGCATGGTGGGGCACTAATTACCGACAACAACAAAAGAGTGTACGAGAGCCGGAATCTGGAAGGCGCTGGTCGTCACACACTGTATGGCCGCGTTTGGCTTGAACCAGGGCTGGAGGTAGCACGAATTTGCCTCATAGGCAAATATCATAATCAGCTGTACGTCAGAGGGCGTTGTCATCACCCATCCTTTGGGCACGACAGGCTATGGTGAGATGAGCTCGCGTCAGGTGCGCTCCGTGAATTATGGGGTTCTCCGAGATGTTTTCACTTTGGTATCTGGCCTGCAGTAGGCCGCCCTTGCATATCGAGCAGGAGGATCGTAGTTTTGCGTGGGAGATTCCCTCAAAAACTAATATATGTGTGTTACCGAGAATGTAAGTTCGTAGGCCGGCCTGAGGCCGTTTACAGCTTGCCATTGATGGTGCCAGTACACTCGAGACCTACATTTACCACCTCAATATTGGCTACCGGACAAGCACGTGGGTTGAAGTTCCCTTTCGCTTAAAAAAACGATCCACCAGATAATTCACTTTTTCCTTTTGTCAAGCTGCAAGGGTCACTTCACCTAGGTGTCGGGCGGACTATGGCTGGGGTATGTAATTAAGCCCCACTGTCAAATAAGCAGGTTGTTCCGTCACAGTCACGTTCGACTTATGCTGGCCCGCTGTTGTGCAAAAACAACCCTTGTCTCTGAATGGAAGGGTTTCCCATCTTCTTCCCTTGTTTTTTGCACCCTCTACAGAACGGGCCTTAAAAACACGGCCATCTGTTGAGCGGGTTGGTTTGTTTTGGGCACTCCGTGTATGAGCCAATTGAGGAACATAGTAGTACCGACAGGAACCCTACTAATATCTCGCTCATTATCTCCCGGTTCGCTTGGACGGTTCATTGAGGAAGTCGGGCCACTGTGTTGCTTGTTTAGGGGCGGTGTGGTGAGCGGCATGTTATTACTGGGAGGTGAGCTCCTTGCGATTACGGCCCCTCTGCGTTGTAGCTGTTGAGCTGAATAGAGGAAGGCTGACGGAATGCGAATGGAAGTACTTGCTCCTGCTTTTGTCCGGCGGCTGGGCAGGTCAGGGTGATTTTCTTTTTCTGCCCAGTAGGCTTCTGCGCCGTGGTCGCCGACTGTTGAACCTTTCAGGCAAATAGAATAAATCTAGGAGCAGTCCAGCGTTTTAGCTGGGCCGCGCCTGCCTCCGCCAGGTAATGTCCTTAAGTCCTGGAGTGGACAGTGTTGTGACTCTTTATGCTGGTTAGCGTCACAGGACTTGATGTGCCTTTCTTCGTAGTCCCTTTCAAACGAAGATTTAGCCAAACCCGGTACCAACTCGTGCGGTCCCGCGAGTGAGGTAATTTCCTCCAGCCCCTGCGCGCTGAAAAATTCGGGGGGAAAACTTTCCCCTATATCCAGACGACTTTCCCGAAATACATTGTGTTGGCACTATCCGGGGAGTCCATTGGGTAAATGGCTGTAAGACAGGGCCGTTTACGCAGGAAGCCGTCGAAAGAGTTACGCTTGGTTCATCTACCAGCATCGTGCTATTAGGGACCTCATAGACTCAGGGTCCTCTTGAGAGATTCAGATAGATTTGAGACAGCCAAAGACTATCTATCCAGGCCGTATGCCTTTACCATCCAGTTACAAAAGTTTTTTAAAAATACCTCAATTTTCTCATTCCCGTTGTTTTTGTTTTTTTTTTTTTTTTTTTTTTTTTTACCTTTTAGGAAAAAATAAAACGAGTTCCTATCGGGAAAATGTGCAATGGAGTTGGCTTGCCATTTCGCGCGGCCGCGTCGCGTTTTACTTGAGGTTTGTCCTGTTGCCCCCCTGCTCCGAGGAGAATCTCCTCGTTAGATCCGCCGGAACAGCGCTTTTCCGAAGTCGTAGCGGTTACTGCAGTGCAGTCCATTTGCCAGTGAACGCAGGGCAAGTTATCGAAGCATGCTGTGTCTCTCTGCGTGGCCTTCTCCCTCTCGTTGGGCGAGAGGGCCCTGCTTGTCTAACGTGTCTGCCTGGGCTTCCCTCTGCTGCTATCATTCTCCTGCGGCTTACCCTCTGTGCTGGATCTTCATCCGTGGGCGCTTCCCTCTTTCTGATCTTCTCCTCTTCCCTCTCTGTGCGATCTTAGCAGCCTGGCCTTCCCCTCTCACTCTGCTTCTTTCTCGGGCTCGGCGCTACGTCTGCAATCTTCTCCTGGTGCTTCCCTCAGCCTTTTTATCTTCCTTGGCTCTGTAGGGTCGTGTTCTATCGTCTTCAAGTTTCTCCGGTCCTTTGCTCGTTGTCGCCGTCAGCCTCCATTTCCACTCATAATGTTTAAGCCCTCTAGGTACTCGGCCTGGCAGTTCTAGATCCCCATCGCTTTTAGCTGCGTCTGTTGCGTCCATGCCATCAGGTAAGTTAAGCTTGGGACCAATTTTCAGACATTCTTACTCATCTGGACAAAATCTGAGCGAGTGTAGGCTCCACAAGCAGAGGGGAAATTGACAAAAAAGCGAACTCAACGAAGAATAAATTTTACTGGTTTAACCTACTAGGATAGGTATGCGGGTCGCAAAAACCTCGTGTCGGCCGTCGATGATTAGCACCTCAAGTCTGACATAGAAAACTTTATCTAGAAATAAATATTAACAGAGTTATCCAGGTACCCAGAGAGGGAAAGGCCCGACGAGATTTTTTACTTTCCTGTTACAGAAAGAAAAAATGAAAATTTCTACCAATTAGCCTTAAATTACCTCTAAGGTCCAATAAACAGACGCGTGACCACGAAACATAATCAGTCTAGAAACGGTAACTGTAGACCTGTTGGAAAAGGAACTTTTTTAGCTGGATCAGGTCATTAAATTATAGCGTGCAAGTCTATGTGGGGATATTATAAAGGTAAAAATCTTTATTTTTTCCTAGAAATTCCTAACTCAGAGACAATCTTATGAAATTCGATAGAATTGAGGTCCCCAAACATCAAATGAATGATCCCGGACGGACGCCACGCCGACTGTTGTCAAGATCGCGGAATTGAAGAAACGTACCAAAGATGATTCAACCGGACGATAGCACCCACTGTCTGTAACGATAATGGACATTGAGGACTAGAGACTGGTCTACATATTGCTGACAAGACAATTAGTAAAGAAGGGAAAGAACTGAGAATGAAGAGTAACTTTTCAGATAGAAATATTTGCTGGCATAACTGTTGAAGAAGTTGGAGACCATTGGCCTGCCGAGCGTTTGAGAACGTGAGTTGATTCTTTTCTCGCCCGCCACTATCCTGCGGAACGTTTTTTAAATTTGCTAGTGGCCTACTGAAACTAACTCCTGTCTAGAACTACCACTATGTGTGGGATAAAGGTTCAATTAAGATTCACGAGTAAACAAAGCAAGCGCGGTAGCACAGACAAATCTCTCATTATAGGCTACTGTATACTAGCGAGTGAAATGAGACTTGATGCCTCAGCCACAATTTTATAGCGAAGCCAAGTTAGACACGGGGGGAGGATTATACCACCTATAAAACAAAACCAAACCTTATGCATGTCGCCATTAGCAGACGAAGGAGCGCAGATGGGCATGCATCGCTGGGGAAAGACACAAGTCAAGCATCAGTGTAAAAAAATAATGCAGTCCACGCGGCGCCGTCCATCTTCTCTCCCACAAATGCTTTTTGCATAACGCTGTAGGAGAAAGATTGTGAAAGGTGTAACTAGAAACTGAAACATACAACTTCACTTGAGTGTCGCACTCCACGCGCTGCCAACTAAAGCTGTTCTAAACTCCTATACTCTAAAGGAGTGGGTCCACACTGTAAAGCCTGGATATGTATGTGCGAAGTGACACTACAGCAATATACTCGCACAGACTTCGGCGTTCTTACACAGGGCACTATTGGGGCCCCGGAAGTCTCCTGAACACCCAAACTAACTGCCACCTCTCTAAACTTCAGCATGCGATCTGTCCTACCCCTGCTATGATTCAGCAAAACTAACGATGTCTGCGGATATCGCTGATGCTGAACTGCACAGGGTTAAGTGGAGAGATGTTTACCCAGATAGGCTCTCCTCTCACACTATCTTATGGATTTGTACTTCGGGTTTAGAGACAGAACCGCGGCGCGCCTCTGGATTCTTGTCTGGACTGGAACTTTGTAGCCTGACGCTTGCTACCTACTCTGAAAATTATCTTGTGTCTGGCCCGAGTATCTATTTAACCTGGGCCGTCGGGTGCCTTTATTATCGGCCGCGAAAGAAGAGCATGAACGAAATACGAACACAAAAATGACCGGACCAATCGCTGGCAGCATTGCCACAATCTCTGCTGCTGTTGTGTAACGCTAAGACGTGGCAGAGACTCAGGAATGTTATCCACCAAAAATACTATTTCGACTGGGAATATGTTCTTTCCCCGCTGGCTGGGAAAAACCGTTATTTTCTTCCGTGCTCCTTCCACTAACGGGCAAACTAAGCGTTGTAAAAACCCTTGCGGTTCTGCGGGAATGCCACAACTTTGCCGTGGGAGAAGAGAAATTTTGTGGTCTCAAAAATTCCGCTTCTCATTCTGTGTGGTGGGGGGGGGGGGGGGGGTTTGCCACAAAGGAATTTGGTAGCGCTGCTGGTTTCAGGTGGACAGAAAGCAGAAAACGAACAGCTAAACAAGAATTAAATACTCGATAGAGACATATAAGCAGATTAACTTCCTTACAATACCCTTGATGAGATCTTTAGGACACTAAGAGGTGTCGCTCACCCGTATCGTAATCAATAGCAGCTCCCCTACTCTACGGGCCCGTTTGCACCGACCATACGTAAAATCAGTGCAAACAAAGACCGCTCCCCCCATTGAGCCCCTCCGCATCGCTACCTGAGCCCAACCCCCAAAGTGTAAACATTGCTAACCCAGATTCCCTGTTTCTGCCTGAACTAACTCTGAAGCAAACAGACAATATTTGATCAATTGGGCGCCGTCTCTGGGGCAGACGTACTGTGGCCGATACTTCTTAACTTCTGACACCTAGATAGCTCGTAATTGGATTAATACAAAATTAAAACTTAGCCCATTCTCTAGGGAATGTACCTTAAATTTACCTTCCCCGTCAGATGATAGTAATCACATTCAAAAATTTGAAATAAAATATTATTCCTTAAACATTATAAATAAATCTTCATCCATCAATATCTTCTTGAACATGACAATCGCAGAATAACGCAAAGCAAACAAACTCTCATATAACATACTATAATCCCGTTTTACGCAGTGCATCTACATGCCGTCAAAAGTCTTATACAGTAATGGTCTATCCAATTAAACATCTCAGTAGATGACTTACACACGTGGTTTACCACATTTTATGGTCACGTTGCTTCTCTCCCCCACGACCCTCCTTGGACATCGTTATCAAAATAATAGAATACCGTAACACATCGCGCTCCCCACGGCTTCAATATTATACCTTCTATCACTTCCTCGTCCACAGATATTATGGCGTTAACTATATATAAATAGCGAGCAATTCAAGACATCTCTAATAAAATCACAAATGAACAAAATTACACATTAATCACACGCTCGCCGACTATCTCTGTAAATTACATATGATTCCGCAGATGCGAGTTTCTCTCCTCCCCGACTCGACTTGCAATAATACAAAGCGTGTGATTATCTTCAAAACTTTTAAGACAATGCCCGCTTTATTCTTTCTGACAAGGAAATTAAATGGACCTGTAAATTTCCTAAAGTCTATCCACTAAAAGATTCGTATTGAGGGTCACTGGAGGTTTAAGCAATTAAATTAAACTAAAACTACTCCCCAAGAAACTTAAATGAGATCGGCTGAGGGACTAGCAAAAAAATTTAAATTAAGTCCCTCACTGCAAAAAATTTCATGCTTTACCAAATCTCGAATGTCCTACTGAAGGGCAATCGATCGCTTGACTCTGGGCAAACCCCGGCCTTGGCAATTAATTTTTAGAGCAGACCGTACTTATGAAGTTTTCGGGCGTATTTTATTCTTCAAGCCCCCCCCACCGCGCGTCCGAACTCATGACGTCCATATGCGCGGCGTTGGTTTTTTAAAGCCAATGGTCGCTCTGCATTTTCAACTGCATGTTAGCTCTTCCGCCAATTCAGAACCATTAGAATCTTTTCTGATTGGGCAAACCAGTCCCCGCTAGACAAGGAAACGGGAATTGGTCCCTAGCCCTATACTGCGGAAATGAAGCAAAAATGGCCGCAAATAATTTAACTCCGAAAAATGCGTATATGGCCACGCAATATCTTTAAAAAAAAAGACACTGGTGCAAATCCTGATCCAGCCTCTATAATCTCAATCTAGAATAATACTTTCTAATTCCTATCAACACCCCATATCTAAAACTCATATAAAGTAAGCACCATAAAGAGATGATATCAAACTCCATCGTGATCTCATCTTGAATGAAATAAAAGTAAATAATAGAAGGAGATGAAACATGGAGAAGGATTTTTCTGTAATCCCTCCAAATATATGTTGAACAATAATGCAAGGAGGGGGGAGGAGGGGGGGGGGGGAGGGACCAAATGGGACGATGGGCCATTTGAGATAAACAGCGTCAATCTCAGATACTTGTCGGTCACGAGTCTGCCGGAAGCTAACTCACACAGGACCTCTATCTTCCGAAGTGGCTATGAGGGCGTACAATTCGCGTTCACAAACTATACTACTATGGGAAACGGCGGGGAACTTGAACCTTCAAGAGTACACGTCTAACTGTGGGACTAGAATCTTCACAAACGTTTACATCATACAGAGGTGGACCCTGTTAATTATCAAGTAACACACAGTGGACGTCTTCCACGTACACACAAGTGGGCTAGTCTTCCAAAAATTCACAAACAGTGCGCAGCAAGTCTTCCAGAGTGACACTACAACGTGAGACTAGTGCGATCCCAAGTATCTACACAATGGATAGGTCTGACCAGCGTACACCACAAGTGGGCTGACGATAGCGATTGACAAGTACACAAAAGCCAGGCAACGGTTCTGTCTTCAAGTACACCATCAAGTGCGACTGAGGGGTCTTCGGACGTACACACAAGTGAAGCTAAGTCTGGTGACGCAAAGTATCACACAGAGTGGGATAGGCACTACCAAGTACAACGATACAAGCCTTAGCAAGTAGTATTTGGGGCATGTACACACAAGTGTGAACTAGTCTTGGGGGGTTTATACACAAGTGGACTAGTCTTCCACGTACACACAAGTGGGCTAGTCTTCCAAGTACACACAAGTGGGCTAGTCTTCCAAGTGACCGAACAAAAGCACCGTATTAGCAAGTAGTCTCATCAAGTAGCACACACAAGACTGACAGATTCTGTCCACAGTCACATTACTGGCTGGGACTTAGTTACCAACACACTTGGTATATGGGGGGTCTGCTTCAAAAGGTCATCACTCATAATTCCTGGGGGGGGGGGGGATTTCGTCCACGGGTTTTGTACTTTTGGTGTTGGTTGGGGGGTTTGGTTGTTTTGTTGGGGGTTTGGGTGAGTGTGGGTAGGAGTGGATAAGCATTATCGAGTATGTTGCGAGTCATCAGGTGAAGGGGTGGGGCTTTTGTAAGGCAATAGTTATTGTACATTGTTTGAGTATGGCACGGGAACAGAGTGTCTGGGTAGTCTACTGTGTGGTTTGTGTACGAGTATTGAGAGAGGATAGAGCAGCGCGTACGGCCCTGACTCCAAAATTACGATACACCATGACTAAGCAATAGGGAACCGGCTGGTCCCAGGAAGGGTCCGTGACTAAAGAGGCGTAGGTCGCCTCTACTGAATTAAGACGCAATTCAGGTATGCTCCGCAGGAGGTCGTAATCCTTCAAGAGGAGCGACGATCTAAGGATGCACCGGAATGGCCCCCGATGGAAGTAAAGTGATATACTAGGGGTGTGTTGCGGCTCCAGGAAGGAGGGGGTAGGAGTAACTAGATGCCCTGTGAAGTGAAAGAGGTTTGAGAGTGAGGGGGGGTTGGATCATGAATCGGTACGAAGTCGTTGTGGGGGGTAGGGGGTGATGGAGCTGAGTGGAGTATGTCGACAAGGGGGATGCGCCAGTGTTTTGTTAGAGATGAGAAGTTTGTTAGGGGGAGGGGAGAGAAGAGAGGATGAGGGGTTGGACGGTTTGAAGGGATGAGTGAGCAGACACGATGTACGGGATGTGGTGCTAGCAAGGGATTTGTGGGTAATATTTTGCAGGATTGCAGAAAAATCGCATGTGCGTCCGGGGTCGGTCCGTCTACTATTTCCGTGTGGTGTTCGAAGATGGGGTAGCCACGATGAAGTTTGGTCCTAGATAATCTACTGCATTGTTTTGGCAGGGGAATTAGACAGTTTCATGATTCTAGAAGAATGAATATAGATCTAGATCCCCCCCCCCCCCCCCCCCCCCCTCTATGTAAAGATAATAGGCTATAGTGCTGGAGTATAGTTTAATGGCTAACATACTTCCATATACATTGGGAGGGTCCACTATGGCTATTGTCGCTTTTCTTTTATCTTTAGGATCATTCGTAGCTCTCTTGACGCCTGGCGCCATGTAATTCTATCGTGAACTCTTTTCTGTTTAGGGTAAGGGCTCTTCTAATATGTCACCCTGGTTTTGCACTCTTAACTATGGTACTGATACTAAGCGGCTGTGAAGATTATGTTCGCTATTTATTGGCAAATATGTTGACAATGGTTGTGAGGCGGTGGCAATCGGCTTACAACTCGTTGCTTTTGTGTCTCAACAACGGTGCTATCGAAGCACGTTAGTAGTCAAGATCGATCTACACTAATTGAAATCCCCCACCCGCCACCCTGTATCCCGCGCGGACAACTGTGCACACATTACAAGCTTTTGCATCGCTCTGCGAATGTGCTTCGGGACAGAAGTTCTAGTCGCTAAAAATAAAAAAAATCAAAAAGTCGAGAAGTGAAATGTTAGAGTATTAGATGAAAAGAAGTGTGATGCCTAATCAACGACTCATAGCGAAAACTCGTCCCATCCTGATATGAATCACCCACCCCCCCCAGCTGGGTCCACCCCTAAGATAATATCCATTGGGACAAGTATGTCATACCTCATACAGAGTGCGTTGGCTTAACTATCTCTTGCGTATAATCCGAGTCTTATTTTGTAAGCAATAAGGATGTTTGGAATATTTTAAATGACGTGGTCACCTTGGGGCCAAACAAACTCACACAATTTCGATTGACTCTATCATGTCATCCAGTCGAAATTGGGGCCGACATCTAACCCTTGTCACAGTTCTTTAGAAGCTGCCTAGTTTTATTGTTATTTTAAATAAAATAGCGTTTCTATAACTCTTGACTTATTAGTCTAGCGAGTTCCGGCATAGTTTTGTTCAGTAGGAGTTGCCCGATGGGGTGTTTTGGGGCGGAAAGAAAGAGTTAGGACTTAAAGGAGGCATAAAATCACCTCGATATTTACTTTATAATGTAGCGGATAAATCTAGAAAGCATGGTTAGAATGTTTAGTGTTGTGGGGGACAAGAGTAGTGTTAGTAAAGTTCATGAGTGTTAATATGGGTGGGGGTGACGGAGGGGGGGGTTGTGCTATGCTTCGTGGGGGAATGGGTGGGGGGGGGGTTTGGGGTGGGGTCTTCCCTGGGGGAGGGGGGGGGGGGGGGACCTAACAGCGGATTGGTCAAGCACAGCGTCTGCAGGGGGGGTAGGTCAATACGTCCAAGGGGGATGGGGGCGTGGGGGGAGGGGACGAGGGGGGGTCGAGTGGTGACTAGGCTAGGGGGTGCGGGGCGATTTGCTTGATATGAGGGAGAGAGGGGGAGTATGGAGGGCGGGGGTAGGTTGGGAGCTATTGATAATAAGGGACCGAGGAATGCGGCTGGCATAGGGAGTGGCCGTGTGGGGGGGGGGGAAGGAGAGGGTAGCGGGTGGGGAGGGGCGATTATAGCGGGGGGATTCGGCTGTACAGGGAGTAAGGGGGGGGGGGGAGATTCTCTTATCGATTGGTCTTGGGATACGGCGGGGGGAAGTCTAGGGGGTTTGACACTAAGGGGGGAAGGGAGAGGGGGGATAATGGGGGGGGGTGGGCCCGCTGGAGGAACAAACAAGTAGTGGGGTGGGGGGGGATGTCGACTAGAGGGGACGGGGGTCATAGATACAATGGTGGGGGGGGGGAGATCGTTTGTCATGCCTTCGGAGGATTAGGGGCTAGGCGGGGGGGGGATTGTATGGGTGCCACGGGGAGTTGGGGGGGGGGCCATGGCGGGGGGACGTGTGAATTCTTAGGCGAGGGGGGGTAGGAACGGCCTGACATGCTACGTAGCTGGCGGTCTGAAGGAGGGGGGGAACATAGCGGGGGGGCGGATTTCATTAGAGGGGGGGGGGGGTGTTGGAAGGGCATACGGTCCAAGCTGGTATATTAGGACTTGCTAGGAAGGAGCATGTGGTGGACATGGACTGGATGCGTCCAGTGCTTACGATAGCTAGCGGTATGGATCTCGGGGGGGGAGGGGAGGGTATGGGTGGGGGGGAGGTGGGAAGCGAGTTCCTGAGAGTGGTGGAAGGTGTCTTCATGTGGCTAGTTGTCTGTCGGGGGAAGTGTGGGGAGGGACATGGGTGGGGGGTGGGAGAGTCAACAAAAATGGGGGAGGGAGGGGGGGGGAGTGGGTTTTATGGTAGGGTGGGAGGGGGGTGGGGGAGAGAGGGGCGCAGGGGTATGGCATGGCGGGTGGGGGGGGAAGGGCGGAATTAATTGTGCAGCGGACACGGATTGGGGAGGATTGTTTGTATGAAATGCGGGGAGGGGGGGGGGGGTGGAGGTGGATGGGCGGGGGGGGGAGCGGGGGGGGGGGTTGGGGGGGGGGGGGGAAGAGGTGAGGGGGGGGGGGGGGGGGATACGGATCGTATATGTGGTGAAGCGTGCGATTGTGACTGAAATGCACCCTGTTCCGGCTTTTAAGGAAACATTGAACAACTCATGGTCGTTTCGTTTGCTTTCCTCCAAACAGACTGAGATTATTAAGCCATTAAAACAGTTGTGTTCTCAATGTGGGCCGAATGATCTCCAGGGGGGCAGGGGGTCATGCCATCTTTCAGGGTGCCCACAGTAAGATGACTTTAAAGTACCACTTTTTTGTCCAGCTTAACTGTAACTATCAGAGGGAGGGGTGGGGGGGGGGGGCACAGTAAGATGGTTAAAAAGTTCACTTGCGTTGTCCAGCTAACAGTAACTATCAGAGGGAGGGGGGGGGCACAGTAAGATGGTAAAGTACCTTTTGTCCAGCTAACAGTAACTATCAGAGGGAGGGGGGGGCACAGTAAGATGGTAAAGTACCTTTTGTCCAGCTAACAGTAAACTATTCAGGGAGGGGGAGGGGGGGGCACAGTAAGATTAGGTATAAAGTACCACTTTTGTCCAGCTAACAGTTAAACATATCGGATCGGTCGGGAGGGGAGGGGGGGCACAGTAAGATGGTAAAGTACCTTTTGTCCAGCTAACAGTAACTATCGGGGGGGGGGGGGGGGCACAGTAAGATGGTAAAGTACCTTTTGTCCAGCTAACAGTACCATCGGGGGGGGGGGGGGACGACGACGACAGTAAGATGGTAAAGTACTTTTGTCCAGCTAACAGTAACTATCAGGGGGGGAGGGGCACAGTAAGATGGTAAAGTACCTTTTGTCCAGCTAACAGTAACTATCAGAGGGGGGGGGGGGGACGACAGTAAGATGGTAAAGTACCTTTTGTCCAGCTAACAGTAACTATCAGAGGGGGGGGGGCACAGTAAGATGGTAAAGTACTTTTGTCCAGCTAACAGTAAAACTTATCGGGGGGGGGGGGGGACACAGTATGATGGTAAAGTACTTTTGTCCAGCTAACTGTAAGCTATCAGAAAGGGGGGTGGGGGGCACAGTAAGATGGTAAAGTACCTTTTGTCCAGCTAACAGTAACTATCAGAAAGGGGGGGGGGGACAGTAAGATGGTAAAGTACCTTTTGTCCAGCCAACAGTAAATAACAAGGGGGGGTGGGGGGGGCGCACAGTAAGATGGTAAAGTACCTTTTGTCCAGCTAACAGTAACTATCAGAAGGGGGGGGGGGGGGGGGGGGGGGCCACAGTAAGATGGTAAAGTACCTTTTGTCCAGCTAAAAACAGTAACTATCTAAGGGGGGGGGGGGGGGGAGACAGTAAGATGGTAAGTGTACCTTTTGTCTCCAGCTAACAGTAACTATCAGAAGGGGGGGGGGGCTCACAGTAGATGGTAAAGTACTTTTGTCCAGCTAACAGTAACTATCAGAAAGGGGGGGGGGGCACAGTAAGATGGTAAAGTACCTTTTGTCCAGCTAACAGTAACTATCAGAAGGGGGGGGGGGGCACAGTAAGATGGTAAAGTACCTTTTGTCCAGCTAACAGTAACTATCGGGGGGGGGGGGGGGCCCAGTAAGATGGGTACGGGGGACGAGTAGGGGGGGGGGGGGACCTTTTTGTCCAGCTAACAGTAACTATCAGGGGGGGTGGGGGGGGGCACAGTAAGATGGTAAAGTACCTTTTGTCCAGCTAACAGTAACTATCAGGGGGGGGGGGGGGGGGCACAGTAAGATGGTAAAGTACCTTTTGTCCAGCTAACAGTAACTATCAGGGGGGGGGGGGGGCACAGTAAGATGGTAAAGTACCTTTTGTCCAGCTAACAGTATCAGGGGGGGGGGGGGACAGTAAGATGGTAAAGTACCTTTTGTCCAGCTAACAGTATCAGGGGGGGGGGGGACAGTAAGATGGTAAAGTACCTTTTGTCCAGCTAACAGTAACTATCAGGGGGGGGCACAGTAAGATGGTAAAGTACTTTTGTCCAGCTAACAGTAACTATCGGGGGGGGGGGGCCACAGTAAGATGGTAAAGTACCTTTTGTCCAGCTAACAGTAACTATCAGGGGGGGGGGGCACAGTAAGATGGTAAAGTACCTTTTGTCCAGCTAACAGTAACTATCGGGGGGGGGGGGGGCCAGTAAGATGGTAAAGTACCTTTTGTCCAGCGAACAGCAACTATCAGGGGGGGGGCGCACAGTAAGATGGTAAAGTACCTTTTTCCAGCTAACAGTAACTATCAGGGGGGGGCCAGTGCGGGGGCACAGTAAGATGGTATAAAGTACCTTTTGTCCAGCTAACAGTAACTATTCGGGGGGGGTATATGGGGAGGGGCACAGTAAGATGGTAAAGTACCTTTTGTCCAGCTAACAGTAACTATCGGGGGGGGGGGGGGGGGGACAGTAATATGGTAAAGTACCTTTTTTCCAGCTAACAGTAACTATTAAGGGGGGGGGGGGCACAGTAAGATGGTAAAGTACCTTTTTCCAGCTAACAGTAACTATCAGGGGGCCACAGTAAGATGATAAAGTACCTTTTTTCCAGCTAACAATGACTATCAGGGGACCACAGTAAGATGGTAAAGTACCTTTGTCCCAGCTAACAGTGACTATCAGGGGACCACAGTAAGATGGTAAAGTACCTTTGTCCCAGCTAACAGTGACTATCAGTGGACCACAGTAAGATGGTAAAGTACCTTTGTCCCAGCTAACAGTGACTATCAGGGGACCACAGTAAGATGGTAAAGTACCTTTGTCCCAGCTAACAGTGACTATCAGTGGACCACAGTAAGATGGTAAAGTACCTTTGTCCCAGCTAACAGTGACTATCAGGGGACCACAGTAAGATGGTAAAGTACCATTTTCCAGCTAACAGTGACTATCGGTGTGGGGGTGGGGCGGCGGCACAGAGGTAAATGAGGTTCAGAAGTGGGGCCCATGAGGCCCCCCCCCCCAAAAAAAAAGGCTGAGAACCCCTGAGCTAGAAGACGATTATGATGAAATAGACAATCTAAAATCGATTACTTATATATCAGGATAAGCTAGTCCTCGACATCACCATTATCATTGTCAATACATTTCAGCTTCCCCCGGCAAGTACGAATCCTCGACAGAGCCACGCCATGCCATCCTATCCTATGCCATCCTATCCTATGCCATCCATTTAAGGTTTCTCCACATCTTCTTTATCTCTGTCATGCATGTCTCCAGCTCTCATCTCCATCTGTCTTTTAGTGTCCCTCTTTGTCTCTTACCCTTGGAGTTCCAGACTATGAACTACCTTGTAAATGCTATTATCAACTGTAAGCAAAAAAAAAAAAAAAAGAAAAAAAACCTAAGCAACAACATGGACCAGAATAAGGCTGTGATAATTAAGAAACATTGACATGTTTTATAATGGCTGCTACTCACTAGAATTTTCTACGATTCTTTGTCAATGAAAGTCAGAGAGAGTTCTTCAGGGTTATATAGAACAAATCCTCCTGATATACGGAAATGAGTCATGGGCAATTAGTAAACAAATAAAAAAAAAACACTAGATGCCACAGCCATGTGGTTTTGTAGAAGAATGTTAAAAATTCCACGGTCAGCTCAAAAGAGTATTTGGCAGAGAACAGTTGTCTTTTGAGGGACCACTTGTTTTTGTCTTATGAAGGAGCAATTGTCTTAGGAGGGAACAGTTGTTTTTGACTTAGGTGGGAGCAATTGTCTTAGGAGGGAACAGTTGTTTTTGACTTAGGTGGGAGCAATTGTCTTAACAGGGAACAGTTGTTTTTGACTTTGGTGGGAGCAGTTGTCTTAGGAGGGAACAGTTGTTTTTGACTTTGGTGGGAGCAAATGTCTTAGGAGGGAACAGTGGTTTTTGACTTAGGAGGGAGCAATTGTCTTAGCAAGGAACAGTTGTTTTTGACTTTGGTGGGAGCAATTGTCTTAGGAGGGAACAGTAGTTTTTGACTTTGGTGGGAGCAAATGTCTTAGGAGGGAACAGTTGTTTTTGACTTTGGTGGGAGCAATTGTCTTAGGAGGGAACAGTTGTTTTTGACTTTGGTGGGAGCAATTGTCTTAGGAGGGAACAGTTGTTTTTGACTTTGGTGGGAGCAATTGTCTTAGGAGGGAACAGTAGTTTTTGACTTTGGTGGGAGCAAATGTCTTAGGAGGGAACAGTGGTTTTTGACTTAGGAGGGAGCAATTGTCTTAGCAAGGAACAGTTGTTTTTGACTTTGGTGGGAGCAATTGTCTTAGGAGGGAACAGTAGTTTTTGACTTTGGTGGGAGCAATTGTCTTAGGAGGGAACAGTGGTTTTTGACTTAGGAGGGAGCAATTGTCTTAGCTGTGACAACTTGCCCAATCTTCTCTTCATTTTTTTTATTATTTACGTGACATCGTTTTTTTCTCATCCTCAATGCATAATCGCAAAGTCCCGGGAATTGTCACTGGCGGAAATTCTCCTAGCATTCAGTATTTTCTCCTCGCTATTTTTAGATACGACGTCATTGTTGACCAATGACCTCGGTAGCTAGGAACCTGTTTTAATTTAAGACTGCTTAAGCTGATAAAACCAGTTTATGCCACTTTAGGAAGACCCCACGTGACTTTTAACGCTATTGATTGGAGCGTTTATTTGACGCTAATGTCACATGATGCACGCTATGGATCACGTGTCCAAGCGGAAATGTCCCGCTAAAAGTGCGCCAAACACGGGCAATCTTAATTATCGGCGAATTCTCGCATTAAAAGCACTGAAGCCACGTGTCTAATTGCGGGTTAGCGTCCATCTTTGAGTAGGTAAGTGAAATCTCGCTAGAATATAATGTGATGAAATGTGTAGTACCTTGCAAAATCGACGCAAGATTGGTATGTTTACTTTATATCATTTGCTTTTTGTTTTACGATCACATCCAGCCACATGTGATCGGGTACCTTTATTTTATGATCCCACGGGGGATATGTACATGTTCATAATAATGTATAACGGGAATATATATATATATAGCTATTAATTTCCATATTATTTGATTATTTTCGACCCGACGTTTAGACTAACGGAAATTAATAGTAACGATAATGTTGACCGACCGTGACATATATTCATTATAAATTATATGACGATGCGACCAGACATGAAGTGTGTGATAATGTTGTCAGACAATTCTAAAACACGAATGTCCAATTATTTGTTAAATTCATCATAATGACATGACGATTAGGCTAGAGGCACAGAACTAGAATACTGTTGCCGACATTTCTATGATAAATTTGGTGGGTTTAACTGACATTTATAATAATTCAGCGGGTTAAGCTGACGATAAATCAGTCGAAAGAATTATAATACTGCCACTGGGGCAGAGAAATATAATAAAGGACAGACAGGAGAAACTTGAATTCAAGATTAGACTCTAGACATATGATGTTAGAGACTAAAATCTGAGGTGACGGGCAGAGGGACGGCTTAGGGAAAGACTGCTTTCTAAAGCTAGAAAATTAATGAAGCCGTCGTATTTGTCTTCAGTCTATGGTGGAGCCTTGCACGACAGTCCAATCTCAGCGCAGAATACGGAGTCGAGCACAGAGAAGGCAAATCCGAACCATTCAAGACCTACCGGGGCAACGTCAGGAGACCGGAGAACTAACCACACTTCACTATCAGCCGGGGGCTGAAAAGCTAAGTCCACGACAAAGGAAACTCACCTAATCAATGCCACAAAGTTTAGTCATCCATGATGAAAACACGTGAATTGTGAGACACATAATACATACAGCAGACACTAATTCCATCGACAATACTATCATTCACCATCTATTCACTTTATTGCAATAAACCAATTGGGTGTATATACTGTACCCCACGCTTTGTTCCTTCCATTAGATGTTGAATATTGTCTATGTTTATCTTCCTTTATAAGGGAGGGGGGGCTCGTAAAATATAATATAATTTAAAGAATAATAATAATAATAGATAACTGAGAAGGGGACGACGGTAGCGAGAGACCAAATATCTCCTTACAATCTTTTCCAGACCTGTCGAGTTAGGAGAATTTACCCTCTTCGTCACCCTTTGGAAGTGGGAAAACCCAGCAGGGATTCCTTGAGCCAAATCTTCCACATCAGATCTATTATTTCCTCTAAATAATTCTCTTATCCTTTAAACGCTACGTGACACTGGTGTCTCGGTCCGGGATTTGAACTTATGTATTTTATCATACCTCTGGGATAGTATCATCCATTCAGTCATTACAGTATACCATTTTAACACATGTATTTTCACACAGTGAGCTCTAGAAAGACAGACAACATTTTTTCTAGAAATTCAGGCATTGATTGGTGAATCCCTTTATATATGTTGTGTTTAATTAAGTTAGTTCTTGATTTTGTATTTCATTGCATTACAGACCTTAAGTCTCCATAACTGTAGTAATTTCATTCTACAGCAGTCTGATAAATAATTAGTATTTACTTGTTGCTAGAAATACTATTGGAAGGTAGCACTAGCTTACTCAGTGTGGACTTTAACTGCAAAAGATGGCTGAAATAGTTAAGCTTAAGGCAGCACTAGGGGAGGCCGGTCGAGATCTAGGTTATAGTGGGGTGGACCTTGCAAATTATGTCAGTGTCGAGACTGATAAGTATTACGCTCGAGCAACAGCGAAAGCTGAAAGAGAAGAGCGAATAAAGTTAGCAGAAATAGATGAGAGGATAAAAGCTGTAGACGCTAGAAAGAAGCGAGAGAGATGAACGCGAGCATGCATTGAAGATGAAGCAGTTAGAGATGCAGGGACAAGCTCAAAGAGTTGAACCAGTGTAGCCGGTGCGACCAGCATACTACCTCCTTCAGGCAACCCTATCGCACGGTCAGATGATATCCCCACTGCCTTGCAACGCATGGGGCATAGGACCTTTTGCCATCCTCACTCATAGTCAACTTTGGGACCCTTGACGTTTCCATATTCGAAGCTTTCTCGGAACAAGCCGACTCGATCGATAGGTATCTGGACAAATTTGAGAAGTTTGCCACCACGTTTGGTTTGGAGAAGAGCAAATGGAACCTGAAACTGTTGCAAGGGCTTAGAGGAACTGCTTATGACGTGTATAGCAAGCTTCCTCCAGGTTTACAGGATGACTACGACTCTTTGAAAAAGGCACTATTGGTTCGTTATGAGCTACATGCTGACGCCTATAGGAAGAGGTTCCGTAACTCTAGGAGGGAAGTCGGAGAGAACTTTGCTCAGTTTGCTGCGAGACTGGATTCCTACGTGGAGAAGTGGGGTGCCCTAGGGAATTTTACTCATGATTGGGAAGGCCTGAAGGAAATGGTCATGATCGAACAACTGAAGGACACCATGACTTCCGACATGAGAAGATTCCTGACAGAGAATGGGGCCAGCACTTTAGAATCCATAGTCCAGTTAGCGGAACGATATCAGGCAGCACTATCAGAGAATCCACCAACCAGACGGAAACAACCAGATTACGTACCTAGACAGACAGCTCAGTCACACATGGACCCCCAAGTGAAACCACCGTATACTAACTTCAAAAAAGCATGACAAGCCAGACTACAAGACTACTCAGAGATCTAATTTCACAGTAGACAGCAGAGGCAAGGGGAGAAAAAAATGGTGTAAGCACTGTAGAACCATCATACCCACAATTTACGCAGGAGTGCAACGGAGCGGAGAAAAACCCACCTCATCATCATGCTGCCTGCTTACGTAAAAGTGCCGCAAAAGGGGAAATGGACCGGAAGAACCTCTGGACAAACCCCGACATCCCCCGGTCGTTGAGACAGTCCTCGTAAATGACCAAGAGGTGACCTGCCTTTATGATACAGGCCTTGCATTCGACGCAGTTGTCTGTCATGTGCAATCCCTAGTCAAGCTGCCTGACCAGATGACAGAAGACACTATAGAAAATACAAGGACCTACTAAAAAGTGCAGCAGCACTATGCGTTTGGCCATAGCCAAGATTAAGGTCAAATGTTCAAAAATATGTGACTGGGGAAAATACCATCCGTGCAGCGATCTTGGACGACCCTATTTATCCCTTGATCTTAGGGTGTAGGTATGTGTTCTTGGGAGAACCCATTCACCCTCTGGTTGTGGCGGCTGTCACCACTAGAGGACAGGCCAAACGGAATACTGAGTTGGAATCCCCACCCAACATCCTTCCTGAGGAATTAAAAAAGGCACAAACGGAGGATCAATCTCTAGCACCCTGCTACAAAAAACTACCGAGAGCGCACACTCCTCTCCAAAAGGGAGACTTCTACAAGAAAAATGGGCTGTTGCATCGGAAAGCAGGAAATGGAGGACAGGAACATGGGCAACTTGTGGTTCCATCAGCATACCGAGCCCAGGTCCTAGAAATGGGCCATGCCCCTCCGTTTAGTGGCCACATGGGCATAAGTGCCACGATTCAGCGTATTTCATGTCATTATTATTGGCCAGGTATCAACGCCGATATCCAGAGATATGTGAAATCATGCCCGCAGTGCCAGAGGACAGCGCCGAAACACTGGACGGCCCCAGCCACTCTGGGAGAAATGCCAATCTTGGGCACACCCTTCGAACGAGTAGCGGTGGATATTGTGGGTCCACTTACTCGTAACAAAAAAGAGAAACAGTTATATACTCACGTTAGTGGATTGATGCTCCATGTGGGCAGAGGCAATTGCTATGCCCGCCTGTGATTCTAAGCATGTTGCTGAGGCTCTGCTCACCATATTTACTCGGCTAGGGTTTCCGTCACAGATCCTGACAGATAATGGTTCCCAATTCCGAGGAAAACTCACCGAGGAAGTGTTTAGGATATTTCAGGCCCGACATATCCACACCTCTCCCTACCACCCCCAGGCAAATGGCCAGGTGGAGCGGTTTAACGGGACTCTTATTTCCATCCTTCGGAAACTTGCGCAGGAAAAACCAGAGAGCTGGGATCAATACTCACCCGCAGCACTATTTGCTTACCGCGANGTGCCCCACAATTCTACTGGGATGCCTCCTGCCACATTGCTGTTTGGTAGACCTATAAAAGGACCTTTAGAGGGACTGTTACGTACTTGGACAGATGATAAAGCTGATGAGACGGTCACCTCTGCATCCCAATACGTGAAGGAGTTGACCCAACGCCTTAAAACAGGATGGGAACTGGCAAAGGAAAATGTACGCCGTGCCCGTCGTAAACATGCGCGTTACTACAACCGCACTGCGAAGGATAGGGAGCTAGAAGTAGGAGAACAGGTATTATTACTCCTGCCCAGTAGCAATAATAAATTGCAAATCGGGTGGAGAGGTCCATATAAAATTGTTGAGAAAATGTCGCGCACCAATTACAAGATTGCCATAAAGGGGAAGCAGAAAATTTACCACATAAACCTGCTGAAGCGATATTATGAAAGACCAGGTGCAGAACCAGCACATTTCCTGACACTGGCTATTGCGACGGAAACTGAGGCAGAACCCCTGACCTCCTGTGAATACCCTCTTCGTCAGTGCGAAACTCATCAAGATGTTCAGATTAGTTCCACTTTAACGGAGGATCAGCAGGCACGGGTTCAACAGTTGTTGAGCAAACACCCTAGTACACTCACGGATAAACCTGGCATGACCAACCTGATAGAATTTGATATGAAGCTAACAGACCTCGCCCCGGTACGAGTTAAGAACTATCCTGTTCCTTATGCTAAAGCAAAGGCATTGGGTGAGGAAATCGAGTACCTGCTTAAGGAAAATATTATCTCAAAATCAGAGTCGCCTTATAGTGCGAGTGTAGTGTTGCTTAGAAAATCCACAGGAGAACATCGCCTCTGCATAGACTACCGAAGGCTCAACGCTGTAACGGAATTTCAAGCGGAGCCCTTACCGGATCAGAATCAGCTTTTCACCAAGCTGAGTAGAGCACGTTTACTTTTTCGAAGATAGACCTTAGCAAAGGGTACTAACCAAACCAGATCCCGGTAAAAGAGGAAATTCGACATATGTTAGCATTTAGTACTTCTGAAGGCCATTACGAGTTTAATGTATTGCCATTTGGGCTAAGCAACGCCCCAAGCGTCTTTACTCGTATGATGAGGAAGCTACTGGAACCCCTGAACCACCCTGGGATAAGTAATTTCATGGACGACATACTTATTGCCACGAACACCTTTGAGGAGCACCTGACGCAGTTTCCCTACTCTTCGAAAGACTTAGAGAAACAGGACTCACCGCTCGCCCTACAAAATGTCAAATTGCCTGCGAGCAACTAGAATTCCTGGGACACACTATCTCGCATGGATGCATGTTCCCAGATGCACGTAATATTGAGAAGTTACAGCGGCCCCCGCCTCCCCAGCCTAAACAGGATGTAATGTCATTTGTGTCTCTATGTGGCTTCTACCAGAGATATATTAAAGATTTTAATACCCTGAGTGCGCCACTGACCGCATTAACCAAGAATGGGAACCCGGACAAAGTACCTGGACAGCGGAGTGCGAAAATGCCTACACGCTGCTGAAGGAGAAACTCACAGCTAGGCCAATTCTGCGACTGCCTGACTTAACTCTGAACTTTACGCTGCGAACAGATGCTAGCAATATAGGGATAGGAGCCACTCTCCTGCAGCCTAGTGATAGACCTTCTGCAACTCTATTCCCCATCGCATATGCTAGTAGGAAATTGAACCCTGCTGAACAGAACTACTCTACCATCGAACGAGAATGTCTGTCGCTAATATGGGCTGTGCAGAAGTTTCAACCATATTTATACGGGAAAAAGTTCACGGTGCAGTGTGATCACCAACCGTTGATATTTCTTGCAGCGTCGAAGAACCTTAATGCCCGGCTTATGAGATGATGGTCACTCCTGTTGCAGCCATATTCATTTCACATAGAATACATTACCTGGGAAAACAACGTAGGGGCAGATTTTTTGAGCAGACATCCGGACGCAACCGAGGAGATATGAGAAACTGGAAAAGAAGAGGAAGACAGGACAAGAGGAGTTGGACGGAACGTCAAACTTGAGGAGGGGCTTGTGTGACAACTTGCCCAATCTTCTCTTCATTTTTTTTTATTATTTACGTGACATCGTTTTTTTCTCATCCTCAATGCATGATCGCAAAGTCCCGGGAATTGTCACTGGCGGAAATTCTCCTAGCATTCAGTATTTTCTCCTCGCTATTTTTAGATACGACGTCATTGTTGACCAATGACCTCGGTAGCTAGGAACCTGTTTTAATTTAAGACTGCTTAAGCTGATAAAACCAGTTTATGCCACTTTAGGAAGACCCCACGTGACTTTTAACGCTATTGATTGGAGCGTTTATTTGACGCTAATGTCACATGATGCACGCTATGGATCACGTGTCCAAGCGGAAATGTCCCGCTAAAAGTGCGCCAAACACGAGCAATCTTCACTTGCCCGGAACCCTTGAGACAGCTAGGTCTAACCCAATTATCGGCGAATTCTCGCATTAAAAGCACTGAAGCCACGTGTCTAATTGCGGGTTAGCGTCCATCTTTGAGTAGGTAAGTGAAATCTCGCTAGAATATAATGTGATGATGAAATGTGTAGTACCTTGCAAAATCGACGCAAGATTGGTATGTTTACTTTATTCATATTTTTGTTTTACGATCACATCCAGCCACATGTGATCGGGTATATTTTATGATCCCACGGGATATGTACATGTTCATAATAATGTATAACGGGAATATATATATATAGCTATTAATTTCCATATTATTTGATTATTTTCGACCCGACGTTTAGACTAACGGAAATTAATAGTAACGATAATGTTGACCGACCGTGACATATATTCATTATAAATTATATGACGAGGCGACCAGACATGAAGTGTGTGATAATGTTGTCAGACAATTCTAAAAACACGGATGTCCAATTATTTGTTAAATTCATCATAATGACATGACGATTAGGCTAGAGGCACAGAACTAGAATACTGTTGCCGACATTTCTATGATAAATTTGGTGGGTTTAACTGACATTTATAATAATTCATCGGGTTAAGCTGACGATAAATCAGTCTAAAGAATTATAATACTGCCACTGGGGCAGAGAAATATAATAAAGGACAGACAGGAGAAACTTGAATTCAAGATTAGACTCTAGACATATGATGTTAGAGACTAAAATCTGAGGTGACGGGCAGAGGGACGGCTTAGGGAAAGACTGCTTTCTAAAGCTAGAAAATTAATGAAGCCGTCGTATTTGTCTTCAGTCTATGGTGGAGCCTTGCACAACAGTCCAATCTCAGCGCAGAATACGGAGTCGAGCACAGAGAAGGCAAATCCGAACCATTCAAGACCTACCGGGGCAACGTCAGGAGACCGGAGAACTAACCTCACTTCACTATCAGCCGGGGGCTGAAAAGCTAAGTCCACGACAAAGGAAACTCACCTAATCAATGCCACAAAGTTTAGTCATCCATGATGAAAAACACGTGAATTGTGAGACACATAATACATACAGCAGACACTAATTCCATCGACAATACTATCATTCACCATCTATTCACTTTATTGCAATAAACCAATTGGGTGTATATACTGTACCCCACGCTTTGTTCCTTCCATTAGATGTTGAATATTGTCTATGTTTATCTTCCTTTATAAGGGAGGGGGGGCTCGTAAAATATAATATAATTTAAAGAATAATAATAATAGATAACTGAGAAGGGGACGACGGTAGCGAGAGACCAAATATCTCCTTTCAATCTTTTCCAGACCTGTCGAGTTAGGAGAATTTACCCTCTTCGTCACCCTTTGGAAGTGGGAAAACCCAGCAGGGATTCCTTGAGCCAAATCTTCCACATCAGATCTATTATTTCCTCTAAATAATTCTCTTATCCTTTAAACGCTACGTGACATTAGCAAGGAACAGTTGTTTTTGACTTTGGTGGGAGCAATTGTCTTAGGAGGGAACAGTTGTTTTTGACTTAGGTGGGAGCAATTGTCTTAGAAGGGAACAGTTTTTTGACTTTGGTGGGAGCAATTGTCTTAGGAGGGAACAGTTGTTTTTGACTTTGGTGGGAGCAATTGTCTTAGGAGGGAACAGTTGTTTTTGACTTTGGTGGGAGCAAATGTCTTAGGAGGGAACAGTTGTTTTTTCACTTTGGTGGGAGCAAATGTCTTAGGAGGGAACAGTTGTTTTTGACTTTGGTGGGAGCAATTGTCTTAGTAGTGAACAGTTGTTTTTGTCTTATGAGGGAGCAATTGTCTTAGGACGCAGCAGTTGTCTTAGGATGGAGCAGTTGTTTTAGGATGGAGCAGTTGCCTTAGGAAGGAGCAGTGTCTTAGGACGGAGAAGTTGTCTTAGAATGGAGCAGTTGTCTTAGAATGGAGCAGTTGTCTTAGAATGGAGCAGTTGTCGTAGAATGGAGCAGTGTCTTAAGGAGGAGATAGTTTTCGTAGTTTTAAAAGGGAACATTCTCCCTGCGTTTGTGGGTCGCTGTCTGTTTCTTTTACTTGATGGATTTGAGAGAAAAGCCTAGCATGTCATGATATAGGTTTCTTAAGTGTGTATGTCCTATCCAACCCCAACGTCTTATTCCACGGGTATATAGTTTTATTTTGTCTGCCTCAGTTCCGCATTATATAAATCGTGTACCATTTTAATACATTCTATTCAATGCGTCACTTCGTGTATAACAATCTGCAACTTCCTGGTTGTTGTTTTTATTGTTCTCCATGCCTTAAAGTAGGGGTTCTTAACCTGTGGCTCACTGACTCCTTGGAGTCCATGAAAGACTTCTAGCGGGTCCGTGTACATAATCTAAAATTTTAAATGTATAAGTTTTGTTTTTTAAATTATGCTTTTTATGTACATTTTTTCCCCAAGAAATTGGCCTAATCGGACAATCAAGGGGGTTTGTAGCCGTTATCGGACAATCAAGGGGGTTTGTAGCCGTTATCGGACAATCAAAGGGTCCGCTGCACAAAACAGGTTAAGAAACCCTGCCTTAGAGTCATATAATACAATGGCCTTGACTTTTGATTTAAAAACTCTGTATTTTTTTTAATGCCTTATTGAAATGTCATGTTCGTCTCTTCATTTGTGGTCTTTCCTGCTTACTCGTTCGTTCCTTTCTCGCCACACTTTTACTGTAAAACATTTACTTACTCCTGTTTGACAACCAGAACAATACTTATTCAAATGAAGGCCCAAGTTCTCCTGTTCTTTGCCATCCTTTCAGTGTCTTTCTGTGTCTTCTTTGTCCATTTTATTTCGATTCTAATTCAATTCTTCGTGTATTTTTCGCCTGCCGCTTTTTCTGTTACACTGGTTGATTTCAGAGCAAGGGCGGTCTTGTAACGCTGTCAGATGGCGTTCAGAATGCATGCTCTGTTCAACGCCAACCGTCTTCTTCTCAGCCCCTTTTCCACTGCTGTTAGCCTGGTTCATTCTGTTAACAATGGGACCTCCAGACCAACAATCAATCAATACCCTTTAGCTCCCCAAGGAGCATAGGCCTTCAACAAACACATGCCAAGTCTTCCTGTGCCATCCGCTCAAGTTCTTTCCATGTTTTCCTCATCATTTTCACCTCTGTTTCCAGTTCTCTTCTCCATGTGTTTTTTGGTCTACCTCTGCCTCTCTTTCCCTGTGGATTCCAGAACAAGGGCTGCCTTGTAATGCTATCAACAGGTTTCCTCAATGTGTGTCCTATCCATCTCCAGCGTCTTCTTCTCAACTCTTGTTCCACTGGCACTTGTCTGGTTCTTGTCATCAATTCCACATTTGTGACTTTGTCATACCATTTCAGTCCTTCTATTCTACGCAAGCACCCGTTTATAAAAGTCTAGCTTTTTGGTTGTTGTTTTTGTTGCTCTCCATGTCTCAGAGCCATACAATAGGACTGACTTCACATTTGAATTGAAGATTCTTATTTTCGTGTTGGACTTGATTTCTCTTGTTCTCCATATGTTTCCCAATGCAATGAAAGCTCCTCTTGCTTTTTGTATTCTTATTTTGATATCACTGTCTGTCCCTCCAACTTTGTCTATATTACTTCCAAGATATGTGTAAGATTCTACATCTTTTAGTGGTGTTTCTTCAAGTTTAACCTTGTTATCATTTCTTGCATGTTTCTCATTATCTTTGTCTTTACCCTGTGTATTTTCAGGCCAACTTGTTGTGACCTCTCATCGAGAATTTTCATTTTCTCTTGCATGTGATTATGGTTATGGGACAGAAGAGCCAAGTCATCTGCAAAATCCAGATCATCAAGCTGTTTAGTCAGATTCTACTGGATTTCATTTCTGTTGTGTGATGTCAATGTTTTCATAACCCAATCTATTGCTAGTAAGAAAAGAAATGGAGACAAAAGGCATCCCTGTCTCACTCCCGTTCTAATCCTAAACAGTTCTGTAAGTTGTCCTTCGTGAAGAACTCTACATGTCATATCTTCATAGGTCTTCTTTATTAAGTTAATGATCTTCATGGCAACTCCATAATGCCTCATCAATTTGGTCTGTACAGGATCTATTTTGTCGAAAACCTGCTTGTTCATCTCTCAGTTGCTTGTCTATGGACTCTTTTAATCTCTCCAGGATGATTCTGTTTAATACTTTTCCTGGCACTGATAGTAACATTATTCCTCTATAATTTGTGCACTCTTGTAAATTTCCCTTCTTAGGCAACTTGACCAGATAACCTTCCTTCCACTCTGCTCGTATTTCCTCTCTCTCACAGACTTTGCCAAGTAGTTTGTATAATATCGCTGTAAAGTTATCAATATCTGTTTTGATGGCCTCTGCTGGAATGCAATCTGGACCAGCTGCTTTTCCATCTTTCAGAAGTTTTATGGCTTTCTATATTTCTTCTATACTTGGTCGTTCACAGCTGATTTGTAGCTCCTCTTCTGCTGGCTGGATGTCTGGGGGATTAGTTGGAACTGGTCTATTGAGAAGTTCCTCAAAATGCTCTGTCCATCTCTTCATTTGTTCTTGTATATTACTAAGCCGCGCTAGCGTAGTGGTTACAACACTGCTCTGGCGACCGGGTGATTCAGGATCAAACCCGGGCGACGGCATTTGAGGATTTTTCGTCGACCGGGAATTGGACTGGATTAAATACAAGATTGGCGAGCACATTCTGAACCTGCGGTCGTCGACCAGGGATTGCGGCTCTGAGCCGACCCTCCTGCAGTATTGTACCAACCTACAAATCGGCGAGTAGCTGATATGGCGAGGGACACCTGTCTCTGTACAAGAAAAAGGGATACTCACGTAAAATCAATGTCAGTTTAGACATTAACTACCTTTATTTCGCCTCGATAAATTAGGTCTGGGCGTACGAGGAAGAAAAAAAAATTACTAAGCAATTTTCCATTCTTATCTTTTATGAGGCCAATTTCTTGCTTATATTTCCCTGTTAGCTTCTTTGTGTTGTTGTACAGGTCCCTCATATTTCCTTTGGCTGCAGCTTCCTCTGCTTCCCTTGCCAAATCATCAATATATTTCATCTTGTCTCTTTTGATGTTTCTTCTTACTTCTTTGTTTGCTTCTATGTACACTTCATGAGCCTTGGCTTTGGAGCTTCTGGTTTTGCTTCTGTTTAAATCTGCTTTCTTGTTTTTCCTGTCTTCTATCTTACTAATGGTTTCTGTTGTTATCCATGCTTTGTGCTGATGTTCTCTTTTTCTCAGTACTTCTTCACATGTCTCGTTCCATATATTTTTTTACTTGTTGCCAGTGGTCTTCCGTATCTGTTTCATCTTCCAGCTGTTCGAGTACTTGGTATTTGTTGGATACTGTATGGTGGTCTGAAACAACATCTGCTCCTGTACATACTTTCACATCATGCAATGATGACCTAAACTTCTTGCTCATGCATATGTGATCAATCTGATTCTCAGTTCTGTGGTCTGGTGATATCCATGTTGCTTTATGTATTCTTTTATGTGGAAATATGCTTCCTCCTATAGCTAGTTGATTTGAAGCACAGAAGTTTGCTAATAGTTCCCCATTCTCGTTCATCATACCTGGGACCCAAAGATGCAGCAATAGTGAATGCAGTCAGCGACCCATAGCTTGACTGCTTGCATCAGGATCAGCGAACCAGAGCTGGTCAAGACCGTACTCCACCTCCACGTGGTGGTCCTGGAAACAGTCTGCAGCAGTGCAGTCTGGCTGAGCGAGTATGGATCGAAATGGGAAGGCAAACCCGGCCTCTAAAGAATGCCGTGCTGAAGTCGGATGTGTCGACCGAAAGGTGCAGATATCACAGCTACGGCGTAAACAGACACAACGCAACCACCGTCCTTTTCAGGGCGAACGAGGAGGAGGAGGTTCATCATACCTAATCCCTGTTTTCCCATGATTTCTTCAAAGCCAGTGTTGTCTGTTCCTATTTTCGCATTTAGGTCCCCCATCAAAATTGTGATGTCCTTTCTTTTCTTTTTGTCCAAGACATTTTGTAGTCTGGTGTAAAAGCCTTCTTTCTCAGATTCTTCTTTATCATTTGTTGGTGCATAACACTGGATGATGTTTATATTTACTTTCTTTTTGGCTGATTTAAACCTTGCTGTTATAATTCGGGGTCCCATTGCTTCCCATTCTATAAGTGCCTTCTGTGCTTCCATGGACAGCATTAGAGCCACCCCTTCACTGTGGTGGGCTCTTTCCTCCTCATTTCCTGAGGACAATACCATTTCTCCTGTGTGTCGTGAAACATTCTAAATCCACATATATAAATTAAAAAGTAAATGTAAAGCCTAACGAATTAATTCAATAAAAGGAAAGAGGAATGGTAAAAGAACAGTTCTGTCACAATGGCGTACAAAAATCCCCCTTTTTCTACTTCGTCTGCATAATTGTAACGCTTTCACGTTTACTAGTAAAGTCTACAGCAGCATACACGCGTTTCTAAAAATAAAACGTGTACTGTATTTCTTAGAAAACCTTGAGATACGCACACTGCTTAATGACCTAGATAAAATACTAGCATTAATGTCATTATATACACTGCGTAAAGAAAAGACAGACGAGCTTAGAAAAGAGAGAGAGAGAGAGAAGGAGGAACGCATTCAATACTACCACGTTCGTCTCGCGATGAAAAAGTGAACGCGAAAGGCATGAAGCACTAACTTTTTTTCAAATAAACAGTGACAAAAAACACTACCAATACACGGTTAGGTTTTGAAAACATGATTAATGCTTATTAGGAAACATGACATTCTACTGTTTTATGTCTGAAATCCTGACATTAGTCTGACAGAACAGTCGAAAAGGCAGGACAGGTGGCGGTTCTAAATCGATTTAAAAAAAAAAAAAATACACGACTATCCTAGAATACATATTTTGAACGGAACCACTTAGCTCCCTTAAAACTTATATATTTGGGTGCCTTAGGACTTGCTGACAAAGAATATGTTAGGTGTTAAGCAATTAGTCTAATAATTAACAAGTTATAGCCAAAATACTATAGTGAGGTTGTCAGACAACACAGGATCATTTTTGCTCATAATGGCGTGTTTGAACAATGTTTTAGAAGAAAATGAGGCCACCATGTTAAATCCGATTTGATTGGCTAGAATAATATGTAAGGCGAAACATGATTAGTCGATTGCAAATACTAATTTTGGTTGTTACTAGAAACGATAGGAAGGGTACATTTTTTCAAAAGCTTTTGTAAACATGGTCCCATTGGCTAGACCATTGGTATAGTCAATTAGGAGCGTCGGTTCGAGTGCCACTTTTTCCAAGAAATTAAACTGTAAAGGGGTAGAAACAAGTGCGTTGAGATCCCAGACACATTTATTTTTTCCTTAAAAAAAAGCCTGGGACAGAGGCAGATCGGAATTATTATAACTTCATCGCCAGTCAACGTATTTGTTTATATATTTCCATGAATTGTGGTAAATTTATATACCTATTTAAAATTGAATCTTGTTGATGTAAATTGAATGTGAAACGGCAATTTATGTCTATATGTGTGTGCACATCAGTAACCAAACATATTTTACCAGGCAAAACCTCGATATGGCTAATGAATAAAAACTTGTCGGAGAGGAATAATCTGCATGGGATGTTTAGTAATACTATGATTTCTTATTGATTAGAATCCTCACAAATAATGCTGGAATTGCAAAGAGACGTTTTGTAACCATTAGGGAGAGGAATATGGTGTATTTGTTCATGAGTTCTAACAGTTGGCCCTAAGTGTGGCTGAACTAGGTGTTTGTTATGTATTGTGCTTCAGTGTGGAAATTTAAATTAGTTCTGAAGGGAGGTACCACCTTCTTGTTTTGGGACCGTGGTCCTAACGTATTGAGCAAGCACCTGGTCTGAGAGTTTTGCTGAAATCCAGAGGCTGGTAGCATACTTCCTTGGTCATGATAGCGGGCCAGTATTAGTTTGTCAAGCTGGGCTAACCATTTGATATAGTCAATTAGGAGCGTCTGGTTCAGTGCCACTTTTTGAAGTTAAGAGTTCGTGGTAAAAGCAAGTGCTCTTGAGATCCTTGATTTTCAGATTTTCAACCAGACTAAAAAATGCACTCTGGGACAAGAGGCAGTTCAAAAGACTTGTGCCTAACTTCATCGCGGGTCAACGACTATTTGTTTAATATTTCCATGAATTTGTGGTAAGTACCTAACCTATTTGATATCTTGTTGATGAAAATGTGAATGTGTAGGTTTTGATAATTTATGAATATTTGTGGTGGTTCAGTAACAATAAACACTTTAGGCAAAAACCTCAGATATTGTCCACCATGATATAAAACTTGTCGGAGAGGGATTGTTTATATCTGCATGGGATGGCCAAATAGTACTATGACACCCTATCTTATTGAAATAGAAGGAAAAATCCAAGGTGCAGGAATTGCATTACAGGTCGTTGTAACCGTTAGGGAGAGGATTACTGGTCTAACTTATTGTTCATGAGAAGCTAACAGTTGGCCTACCGCGTGGTTGAACTCGGTGTTTGTTATGTATTGTGCTTCAAGTGTGGAAATAGATTATAAATTAGTTCTGTAAAGTTAGGGAGGTCACCCCAAAACCTTTCTTGTTTTCAGGGAAACCGTGGTAAAACCTAACGTATTGACAGCAGCACCTGGTACATTGAGTTTTTGCTGAATCCAGAGGCTGGTAGCTTACTCCTTGGTCAAGATAGCGACCATTTAAAAATTGTTTCTCAAGGAAACGTGCGTTTGATGGAAGCATTCATGCGAGCAGTGGAGACTGAGTTTTTTCCTGCCGCCCACACAGAAGTTAAGAGTTAAATTGGCCAGAGCAATAGCTCAATTCTTGTGTATACCCCCCCCCCCCCTCTCTAAAAGTGACTTTACCTTAATTCAAGAGGGACATTTATTTGTTTCAAATCAAAAGAAACTGTGAACCTTACCAATATTATTTCCACCAGAACAAACACTGAAGTCATGATGACAAAACAACAACATAGCTTGAATAGCCAGTATTACCTCATAGTACTACAGCACAACTTACACACACATATTGCAATAATAATATATGTCAATACAAAGATCCTATCTATAAATTGTGTACATACAACTTGTGATTACATTTGATTGTGATTCCTGGTTCACTTTGTAGTTGAATCAGGATATCTATTATTGAAAGGAATTAATACATATTTTTTTAAAAGTTACCCTTGACTTATTAAGATAGTCTTATAGAGTGTATATGTTATGTGAGTGTCACAGTGTTGTTAAGAGTAGTGGATTAAATTAAATTGTTTATCTGTCTGTTGGTTGTTGTGAACATACACTTCATCACTTTCATCACCCTAGACCCTAGACATTCAACGTAGTCATCACAATATTCCAGAATAATTCTGACTGAGGTATAAATGTGGTAGCAAGTAAGGTTATCTGTAAAACACTACACCGATTAGATACAGATACCTTCACAGCTGATCTCAGTCAGTACACTAAGTCCCCTATAAATATTTATAATATCCCACTTTACCACATATATTGGGGTCTCGCTCCCGGGATATTGAACCTTCTTCTATTATATATATTGGGAATAATAAAAATTTAAAAGGTAACCTTGGGTGGAAAATAAATAAGGTTGAGCTCTCAGTGCCTGTGGTTGTCCTTAGATAGTTATTTATAGATTGAATTGTTTACATTTGCCTCTTAGAAAATGGCGGACCTAGCAAAATTTCGATCTGCTGCTGTGCAGGCTGCTAAAGAGTTAGGAATGGACGGGCAAGTTATGATTGCTTATGTCACGACGGAATGTGACAAATATATTGAACGTGAAGAAAAAAGATTAGAAAAAGAAGCAGAAAGAAAATTAGAATCGGAAAGATTAGAAAAAGAGGCTGAAAGAAAGTTAGAGGCTGAAAAAGAAATTAAGAGGTTGCAGATTGAGGCTGAGGCTAAGGCATTGGAGGCAGATAGGGAAATTAAAAGGCTCCAGTATGAAGAGAAGAAGCTGGAGGCAGAAAGAGAGGAAAGAAGGCAAGCTACAGAAAGGAAAGAAGGCAAGCTACAGAAAGACTGAATGCCGAAAAGGGAAGACAAGAGATTGCGGCAGAAAGGGGAAGCAGAAGGATAAGAGATTACAAAGGGAACATGAGTTACGACTAAGGGAGTTTGAGTTTCAAGGCCATGCTCCTGAAAATGGTGCCAGTCCCTTTACCTCTGATGCCTCTGCTAGTCAGGGAGCCTCAACCTCAGCTATGAACTTTCATTTAGATCATTTTGTTGAGAAAGAAGATGATATCGAGAGCTATCTAAATAGATATGAACTATTAGCTACCACGTATGGGTTAGAGAGAGAAAGGTGGAGCTTAAAGTTATCTCAAGGGCTTCGTGGTGCAGCTTATGAAGTTTTTGCCAAAATGAGCAGAGGTGATTGTTGCGTGATAAATTCTCGCAACATCGTTTTATTTCAATATCTGTTTTATAACGCAAGGGCAACAACTGCTTGAAATTTATAGTCACTTTTCTCGGTAAGCATTTGTCTTCTCGCGTTGGTATCGAATGCAGTTAACTTTTGAGCTGTGGTCATTTTTGCGCTGGACTGCGCATGACTTGTCTTGTTGTTTGTCGATCGGTTTCCGCCCACCACTAGTGGGAGTGAGCGATTTGGAATGGCGAAAGAGATGCCTCGTTGAAGAGGGGATCTCCGCTTTCTTTTGTTCTGTCAGGGATGTGTAGTCCTCTTATGGATATTTCGTTTAGTCGAGATAATACCTCTAGTGTTTTCCCACATGTCGGGAGGCGTGATATTTCTGTGTATTTCATGAAAGCAAGGTAAATTGACATTTTCATTAACTCTATCGATTTTGGGTCGTGAGCGATTTCGATTCATAGCCTGTCTCCGAAAGTCGTCGTCACGAGATGTTCTTTTCCAGCTCACATGTCGCTGCATTGTACTGCATCGGTTGATGCATGTACCAAGGACCATTACTTGCTACTTTGTTAAATGAACTAGGTTTAGAAAACCTTTATTATCTAGAGGATATTTTTGAGGACATTATTTATACTTCGGCAGACGTGTCTGTCTTGCTGAAGTCAAACTAAGGAGAGTGAACTGATCTCATACATCTGGTTATCTCCTGGCTGTTATAGAAAAGGATGGAGTTTTCCACCTGACTACATTTACAGCACTATGAAATATAACATGCATCTGACTCATCATTGAAATGCTGTCTACCGTTTATTGCTGTATTGAATGTTGCTGTGATAATGACTGTTTGATGTGCCTACACATTTGCGTAACCATTTTGTCACTGTGGCGTCCACAATAAATAATGAAGAAAAACGTCAACGGCTGTTTCAAGACTCATTGACTTTATACGTCGTGAGTTTACTGACGTCCTATGTGGATTGCCCTGTTATTGTTGCATGAACATTGTTTTGACTGAACACATCTACACACTACACAAAACCAGACATGCGGATACCATCCATCATCATATGGCATCACGCATCATTTGGTGGCCATAAGCTGGTTTGATTCTGGTACTAGCAAACACGGGGTCCCTTACCCACTTCATTTTCAACAAGAATTCATCAGCATCCTTCAAGAAATTAACATTCTTCAATACAGTCAACATCTTCAAAATTTTCAAAGTACTCGGCGTTGCCCGGTAAAAGTCAAAATTTCAACTTTTTTTGACGGAAACAAGAATTTGACAGTACCCGGCGTTGTTACATGTTGCCGGATAACTCGGACTGCTGTTATCTTTTACGCAAGTCAAGCAAGTTGCTGCTGTCAAGGTTCCAGTGCTGTCGTTTTTTGAGAAGGTCAAGTGCCGGTTGAAACGGGTTGTTTTCTGAAGAAGGCCAAGTACCGATTTCCATCAACTTACTTTTGGATTAGAAGGTCAAGTGCCGAAACAACTCAACACACAGTATGTCAGAAGCTCTTGTACCATCGTGTTAGCAGTGGAAGCAGTTCAGATGTGCCATCATCGTTGGAGCTTCGCTCTTTAGGACGTTGATTGACATCCGTTTTTCTGCTGTTCGACGATTGGAAGCCTTTAAGTTAAGTGGCCTGTTTGTATGTAAACTGTGCCCTTATACTTCTGCTGAGTCTTCTGTGTATCATCTCATTCTATATGTTATATGTTTATATGTTATTTGTATATTTATATGTTTATATTTCAGCGGGTTCTCGGTTGGGTGGTGTCTCCGTTAGATTATGCCACGTCATAGAGGTCGTCTATTGTGAGCGTTTTCTGTAGGGTTTGCAAATTTCCGATACTGGAATTTGCTAAGCGACTTCTGTTGCTATTTATGTTAGCTGTGATGACATGTTTTAATATTGTTTTCGTTATTATTTCACATTCTTTAGTTTTGTTGTGATTTGTTTGTATTTGTTAGCCTACTCTTGTCTATAATTTAGTTTCATACAACATTTTTGTTTATACACTGTGGTGTCATGTATTTTGTTTAATTCTATCGCAGATATCGTCACATTTTTTGTGATATTTCATTAATTTCTGCTTTATTTTTAGTTGATTTCTGCGAAAGTTTTTGTATTGTTGCTGATCTTTGTTATTGTTTACATTGTTATTGTTTACATTGTTTGTATTGTTTACATTTTCAATGTTTACATTCTGCATGTGTTTACATAGTCATTGTTTACAGTTATAGTAATTAGTTAATGGGCTATGCTAATGCACTGTTACTACTATACTGATGATAAATGAATGATGAATAGTGTCGTGCACTATTGAATGAGAAGTGCACTTATGATCAAGATTTGAGTGCTGATATTTCATATACAAGTTCTTTGATTGGAGACTTGTTTCCCACAGAGACTGGGATAATATAATGTGATGTGAATATACAAGTGCTTAATTAAGACTTGTTACACTTAGGTTTGAAATAAATTAGTTAATTATTTCAGGTTTTGGACTCATATGTTAGACAACATGTCTACATTTGAGCACTTTATTGAGCAGGGTAAATTGCTTGGGAAGACTGGTGATAAGTTAGAAGAATTTGCAACTGCTCGATATGATAAAGCAATGGAAGCTGAACAAAAGAAACTGCAGATGCAGGTGGATGAAAAGAGATTCCAAATGGAAATGGAAAAACAAAAAAGGGAATCAGAAGCTGAGGAAAGAAAGCTACAGCTAGAGGCTGAGAATAAAAGACTTGAAAAAGAAGCTGAAAATAAAAGACTTGAAAAAGAAGCTGAAAATGAAAGACTTCAAATGCAGGCTCAAGCTGAAGAAAGGAAGTTACAAAGAGAGTCTGATGAGAGGAAAGCAAAAATGGAACATGAAGAAAAACTCTTAGCTTTAGAGTTGGAGAAATTGAAATTGACGAGCATGAGTAATGGTAATGATTCAAACAAGGGTTCATCTTCTGGGAAGGCTAATAATGATACTTTTAAGATTAAGTTACCAACATTTAGTCCTTCCAGTGATGACATAATGTTCTATCTGGACAGATTTGAACAAGCATGTACAGCTCATAACATAGACAAAGCAAAATATGTTTATCAGTTATCAGGGATACTGACAGGTAAAGCTCTAAGTATATTAAATATGGTGGATGAACCTGACAAGAGCAATTATGAGGTTGTCAGGGCCGCTTTGTTAAAGAAATATCAGCTTAACGAAGACGGCTATCGTCTACAATTTAAAAACATGTTACCTGAAAATGGAGTTGAATTCTCCGAGTTTATTGCAAGAATACGCATTACTTTCTCACGATGGGTTGAACTATCTAAGACGGAAAAAACTTATGAAGGACTTATGGACTTAATACTTAGAGACAAAGTCATGTCGTCTGTCAATGAGTCTTTCCTTGCTTTCCTTCATGAACGTAAACCTAAAACAATAAAAGAAATGGAAGATTTCTGTTGCCAATACGTAACTGCGCACCCACACATAACCATGGGTAACTCTAAGGTGAAAGAAGGTTTACCAGTTGCTTCGGCAGCTCCGTATGGTCAAAACTTTGCTCGTAGATCCCAACAAAATTTTGATAGAAAGGGCAGCGGTAATTTCTGTCAAAATCATGGAAATCAATTTCATGGTGATTCTTCTTCGAAGAATTGGAGACAACCTGATAGTGGTCGTTACTATCACCCTAATAATTATAAGCATTTCAAAAGAGGATATGGTAATAGAGGTTATTCCTGCCGAAGACCTCAAAACCAAACAAATAGATGTTCGCATCAATGTGAACATGATAGTAATCGTGGAAACTGGAATTCGAACCAGGATAACAATTACAATAGAGACAATAATAACTGCAGAGATAATAATAACTCTGATAACTTCAGAGGTAATAATAGTCGGGGTAGATCTCAACACAAAAAAAAGAGATATCAGCAGGCTAATGCTGTACAACAGGAAACTGAGGGAGCCTGTAATCATGTTGTTGATAGTAAAAACTTTGACGCTGTCACTAGTTCTGCTTTTGACTTTGAGAGAGCAAACAAATGCCCCCAATGCAGTACTTTATTCGAACCGGGTACCATAACTACTTTGAGTTGTGGTCACCCACTTCCCGCTCTTCCTGCTGCTGTTGCGCATGACGGGAGGGGTTCTTTAATTCTACATAAGGGTCTTGTTAATGATACTCCGGTCTCACTACTTTTCGATTCCGGATGCACCACTATTGGTGTTAGACAATCGCTTGTAGATCCATCTTGTGCTACAGGAAGGGTTATTAAATGTGTCACATTTGGCGGCACTCTAGAAAAATATCCTACTGCTGTAATTCGCATTGCCACTCCTTTCTTTACTGGAGATGTGCATGCTTGTCTCTTACCTAATCCTATTGCGGACCTTATTATTGGTCGTATTCACGGAGTTAGGGAGTGTACCCCACAGCAGATTGCTGCTTGGGAAGATAATAACATGCAAGCTACAAATGCAGTAGTTACAAGAGCACAAGCTCTACAAACACCCGAAACTTCACTGAATAGTGATAATGAAGTTGATAGCCAAGATAGTCACTTAGTAATTACTCGTGACTCTTTCATAAAATTGCAAGAAGAAGATCCTTCTTTAAAAAAATTCTTCGTTCTTGCGAAGAAAGGTGATCCGAATCAGGATACAAATAGAAAATCTTGGATTGCAATGAGAAACGGCGTACTTGTACGTATGGTACAAGATTCGACTACGTCGGCACATTCGCAAATTCTTGTTCCCAAGAGCATGAGAGTCCAAATATTACAACATGCTCATGACTCGCAATGTGCTGGACATATGGGTTTTGCCCGTACGAAGTCGAGAGTCCTTGCGGCTTTCTTTTGGCCTTTTGTCAATAAGGACATTCGTATTTACTGCCGATCATGCAAGGTATGTCAGGAGGTCAAATCTAGAGGACCACGACATGCTGCGCCTATCCAGGCTGCTGACATTCCTATTCGGCCGTTTCAGAAAATGGCCATAGATATTATTGGCCCTTTTAAGGTCAAGTCGGCCAGAGGACATCAGTTTATCCTTACATGTGTCGATATGTGCACACGTTGGCCAGAGGCTATTCCTCTTAAGAGCATATCTACTACAGATATCGCAGATGCTCTTTGGTTGATATTTTCTCGCTTGGGGTTCCCCAGAGAAATATTGTCAGACCATGGCACTCAACTCATATCTGACACTATGTCACAGGTAATGTCTACCTTACATATTGAACGATCTCTCAGTAGTATCTACCATCCTATGTCTAATGGGTTAGTTGAGCGTCTGAATAGAACGCTCAAGACTTTGCTTGGTAAGATAACTGAAGATCATCCTCAAGATTGGGACAGGGTTTTACCCGCGGCTCTCTTTGCCTATAGAGAAGTCCCTAATGAACACACAGGATTTTCTCCCTTCGAACTTGTCTTTGGCGCGCGTCCACGCGGCCCTATGTCTTTATTACACGATCTCATCACTGCCGATGATATTAGCGATGAAACTCAATCCTCATATGAGTATGTCATTGCTCTTAGACAAAAGATCATTGAGGCATGTAAGCTAGCAACTGCTTCATCAGAAATTGCTAAAGAGAAGGCAAGGCAGTTTGCTAACAAGAATAGATGTCTACGACAACTTTGTCCAGGTGACAAAGCATTCGTCCTACTCCCCAGTAGGGAAAATAGACTTCTTATTGCATGGAAAGGTCCGTATGCAATAGTCTCTCGGATTTCCGATGTTGACTATGTGGTCGATATTGATGGAAAGCATAAAACTTTCCACATAAACATGCTTTCGGAATTTCACGAACGTCCGGACTATTTGCTGCCTATTTTCCAGGCAACGGATGATGCTCCTGCACCTCACGGTCATTATTCATCCCTGTCTGTCATTCAGGATGAGGAAGCTACCTTCTCTGATGTCAACCTTCCCCTTCCAGTGGTTCCATTACATTCCACGGAATCTTGGAAAAACGTTTCTGTTTCTCCTAATCTTTCTGGTGACGAACATCGACAAGTCTCGTCGATGTTACAAACATTTCAGGATGTTCTCACTGACATTCCTGGACACACAGATGTCATAGAACATGACATAATTCTTACCGACAATAATCCAATTAGGGTTAGGCCGTATCCTATTCCTATACACTTTCAGTCGCAAGTGGAAAAGGAATTGGATGAAATGATTCAATTAAATATAATTGAACCATCGACTTCACCATATTCTTCTTCCATGGTTATTGTCCGGAAGAAGGATAAGAACATACGAATTTGCGTTGATTATCGCAAATTGAATCAGGTCACAAAGTTCGACGCTGAACCGATGCCTTTGTTAGAAGATCTACTGATTAGACTTTCTAATTCTAGATTCTTCACTAAACTTGACTTGTCTAAAGGTTATTGGCAAGTGCCTTTAGCAGAGCATGCCAAACCTCTTACTGCTTTTTCTACACCTAGGGTCTATTTCAATGGAATGTTATGCCTTTTGGTCTCATGAACGCCCCTGCCACTTTCGTTCGCATGATGCGTCGAATTCTGTCACATCGTTCGGATGTCATCGCATACTTAGATGACATCTGTCTCTTCAGTGATACCTGGGAAGATCACTATTTAGGGTTATATGACTTACTGTCCACTCTACGTGAGAATAATTTGACAGCAAAAACCTTCTAAAGCTTTTGTTGGTTTTGGTGAAATCTCTTTCCTGGGTCATCGTGTTGGTCATGGTCTCTTGAAGACAGAAGACCACAATACTTCCAAAATACTGAACATCTCTGTTCCTAAAACGAAGAAACAAGTTAGGAGTCTCTTAGGTTTAATTCAATTTTATGGGAGATTTATTCCAAAATTTATCTTCGATCATGGCACCTCTCTCAACATTGTTGAAGAAAGGTTCGCCTAATCTGGTCCGTTGGTCTGAAGAATGCCAATCTTCACTAGACCAAATCAAGAATATATTTTCTTCTCCTCCCATCTTAAGATTACCTACTCTTGATAGGACTTTTGTTCTTCGGAGTGATGCTTCATCCACTGGGATTGGAGCAGCACTGATGCAAGAATATGCAAATACTCTGCATCCTGTTATGTACATTTCTAGAAAACTAAATGCGGCAGAGAGGAACTACTCGGTTTTAGACCGTGAGTTGTTAGCGATGGTTTGGTCAATTCTAAAGCTACAAAGATTCCTCCTGGGCGCACATTTCATTCTAGAGACTGATCAGAAAGCTCTTACAGCTATTCAGACTAAGAATTTGAAGAGTTCGAGATCCACTCGATATGCTATAGCTCTTCAAACCTTTTCACTTCACGGTACGAGCTATCCGTGGTGCGGATAATGTGATGGCTGACATTTTGTCTAGATGCCCACATGACTCCAACTAATACTTCTGTCCTATATTTCTATATATTACAGAGTCATAACACACCTATATTTCTACAATAGATTAGCACATCTGTACTTACTTTATATGTACACACTATCGTGCTTTGTTGTCATCTTCTTCTGTTCGTTTTTTAAAATGATAGAGGAGGACTGAGTAGTTAATATAAGGGCCGTTAGTTTACTAAACAGCCACAATTATTAATAATGTATTGTACCTTATGAAGCATATTAGTTATTAATTAGCATTATATTGCTTGTACTTTCTCAGAATGTCATTGTTGAGCTGAGGACTTACCTTACGAGTTCTAGATTGTGTACTTACCCTCGGAATACCAGAGCATATGTCCTGGATCGTCATGTAGTTTAACTTTACTATGTACTTATGTCATTACATGTCAAAGAATGTACTATTTAAATTTTCCTATCAGATTTGTACATCCATTTTTAAAGACAATATTAGAGTATGCTGTTTAATGATGATTATAGTAACTTGCATACGTATATTGTGTTTACATGCTAACGTGATGTGTGTTGGTGACACCTCCCCGATGTGAATATTTTTTTGAGACATATTTATTTTTCTGTTGAGGTATATCCTCACCAGACACTCTATAATTAGCCTATTGTTTGGCAATTTAGTTAATTATCAGCGCATAATTCGTGCGTTTTGAGCCGCTTATCGCTTGCTCTTTGATATTGAAAAAAAAAATATGTTCCACATTTTTTTTTATCGGGAGGAGGTGGTGATATGTTGCGTGATAAATTCTCGCAACATCGTTTTATTTCAATATCTGTTTTATAACGCAAGGGCAACAACTGCTTGAAATTTATAGTCACTTTTCTCGGTAAGCATTTGTCTTCTCGCGTTGGTATCGAATGCAGTTAACTTTTGAGCTGTGGTCATTTTTGCGCTGGACTGCGCATGACTTGTCTTGTTGTTTGTCGATCGGTTTCCGCCCACCACTAGTGGGAGTGAGCGATTTGGAATGGCGAAAGAGATGCCTCGTTGAAGAGGGGATCTCCGCTTTTTTTGTTCTGTCAGGGATGTGTAGTCCTCTTATGGATATTTCGTTTAGTCGAGATAATACCTCTAGTGTTTTCCCACATGTCGGGAGGCGTGATATTTCTGTGTATTTCATGAAAGCAAGGTAAATTGACTTTTTCATTAACTCTATCGATTTTGGGTCGTGAGCGATTTCGATTCATAGCCTGTCTCCGAAAGTCGTCGTCACGAGATGTTCTTTTCCAGCTCACATGTCGCTGCATTGTACTGCATCGGTTGATGCATGTACCAAGGACCATTACTTGCTACTTTGTTAAATGAACTAGGTTTAGAAAAACCTTTATTATCTAGAGGATATTTTTGAGGACATTATTTATACTTCGGCAGACGTGTCTGTCTTGCTGAAGTCAAACTAAGGAGAGTGAACTGATCTCATACATCTGGTTATCTCCTGGCTGTTATAGAAAAGGATGGAGTTTTCCACCTGACTACATTTACAGCACTTTGAAATATAACATGCATCTGACTCATCATTGTAATGCTGTCTACCGTTTATTGCTGTATTGAATGTTGCTGTGATAATGACTGTTTGATGTGCCTACACATTTGCGTAACCATTTTGTCACTGTGGCGTCCACAATAAATAATGAAGAAAAAACGTCAACGGCTGTTTCAAGACTCATTGACTTTATACGTCGTGAGTTTACTGACGTCCTATGTGGATTGCCCTGTTATTGTTGCATGAACATTGTTTTGACTGAACACATCTACACACTACACAAAACCAGACATGCGGATGCCATCCATCATCATATGGCATCACGCATCAGTGATCAAGAAAATTATGACATGCTAAAGCAGGCTCTTTTGTTAAGATATGAAAAGAATGGTGAATTTTATAGAAAAAAATTTAGGAATGCTAAACTACTGTCAGGTGAAACCTATCACCAGTTCTCTGCACGGTTAGAGACATACTTGGAGAAATGGACTTCTCTGGGGAAAACCCAAGATCTTAAGGAAATGATCCTTACAGAACAACTAAGAGAGTCCATGGCTCCAGACCTGAGAAAGTTTCTCATGGAACAAGGTGCAGAGAGGCTGGGTGAGTTACTAAATGTCGCTGAAAGGTATCAGGCAGCTCAAGCAGAGGTAACAGGTACTAAAAAGAAACAGGTAGATAATTTTAAGGCACCACAGAACTTTAATAAATTTGATCATAAAGATCAGAACAAAGGTAAGCACCAGTTTGATAGGCCACGGTATGACAATAAAAATAAAACCCCACAATTCGATGAAAGGAAATTTGATGAAAGAAAATCTTTCAACCAAAAAAGGAGGTGGTGTAAGAATTGTCGGATGGACAATCATGATACTGACCGTTGTAGAAGGAATCCTATAGTAATGGCAACCCTTCAGGTCAGGTCGACCTCTAAACAGGAGGAGGATATTATGATAAATACCACTCCAGAAGAGATGAGGAAGGCGCAGGCTGGGGATAAGACTCTCAAGCCTTGTTTTAGGAATTTGTCCCATTGTCACACACCTCCAGGAAAAGGAGACTTCTATATGAAGAACAAACTGATATACCGGAAGACTGGAACTAGATCCAAAGGTCAGGGACAGCTGGTACTTCCTAAAAGGTATAAGACAGACTTAATAAGGAGCTTACATGTGAGAAAAGATGGGGACCATGAGAAAATAGGTACCATCATTCAAAAGGTAGCTCAGAATTATTATTGGCCCAAGGCAAGGTGGGACATTGAAAATTTTGTAGAAAGGTGTAGCATAGCACATGAGGGAACACCCACAAGTGGGAATAGTGATCAGGACCTCTACACGCCACGGGGCAAACGTAGGCCTGACACTGGAAAGAATAATAAAGTGGACCAAGGGGAATGGGAAGCCCCTTTTCACGGACAATCCTCGATTGACTGTTTTACAATGGCCACAATGCAGATAGTGCAAAAAGATGTCTTACCGCAGGATAAGCCGAAAATCCCTCAGTCGGACTTATGCAAACTGGAGGAAGAAGTTGTAGAGAGGAAATCTCTCATCAAGAATTCTAAGTGTGGAGAAAGCCCCAAGAAAAAAATTGGTAGCGGTCGATTTGTGCATGATGATTCTGGAAAGAAAAATCATCACTACAGAGCTTCGAGTGGAAAGGACCTGACATGTGCCAGGAAAAATAAGTTTCCGAATTTAAAAGTCCATATGTAGCTCTGTTAAGAACGTGGACTGATGAAAAGGCAGAGGAAAATATTACCTCCTCATACCAATATGTGAATGAGCTGACCACTCGTTTAAAAACTGGCTGGAAACTTACTTACTTACTTACTTAGTCGTTCCCCTTCTACCGTGAGGTGTAGAGGTTTGGAAGAGAGAGCGCCAGACTATTCTATCGGCTGTCTTCCTCCTGGCCTGGTTCCATTCTAGTCCTCGGTCCTTCAAAGATTGTCTAATGTTGTCCTCCCAGCGGACTCTGGGTCGTCCTCGGGGTCTGGATCCTTGGCTCTTTGTTTTCCATGCTTGTCGTGGTAGCCGATCTTCTCCCATTCTGCAGACATGGCCAAACCATCTTAGTTGGGACTGTTCTACTTGGGTCTGTAGGGGGTGGCATTTTAGGCCTTGACGTATCGTCTGGTTGCGTACCATATCTCTTCTTGTTACTTCAACCACCTTCCTCAGATATCTCATTTCTGAGGTTTGGATCTGGCTTTTATGGGTTGTAGTCATTGCCCATGACTCGCATCCATATGTCAAGACTGGGACATAGGTGGAGCGGTATACAGCCATCTTCGTTTTCTTACCAACCTCTCTCTTGCTGAGGAATCCTCGATTTATGGCCTGAAAAAGTCTCCCAGCTGCTGCTTTTCGAGTGGCCAACTCTTCTTTGATGCCTCCCTTTCGGTCTATAATAGCTCCGAGGTATGTAAAGTGGTCGACCTGCTCCAGGACCTGTTCTCCCAGCTTAATCTGATGTCTTCTTTCTTCTCGTGATATCACCATGGATTTTGTTTTAGAGCTGCTTATGACCATCCCTCTCTTCTCCAGCTCTTCCTTCCATACTTGCAGGTTGGATTGGAGATGTGCCTCTGATTTAGCAATCAGGGCAACATCATCAGCAAATGCCAGCTCTGAAATATAGACCTGTCTCATCTTCCAGTACCCCACTGAATACTTTCTTGTTCTCTCCTTACATGCCTTGATGACATCGTCCATAAGGAGTATGAAGAGGTAAGGTGATAGGATATCACCTTGTCTTACACCAGTGGTGGTCCTGAACTCTTCTGACTTATGGTTTGCTGTCCTCACATAATTTCTGCAAGACTTGTAGAAGCTCTGTATAGCATGAATCAGAGGTGCTGGAATATTCTTCCTTGCGAAACAGTCCCAAAGTTTGCTCCAAGGGACCCTGTCAAACGCCTTTTCCAGATCTATGAAACAAAGATGGATCTCACTCTTATACTCAAGGGCCTTTTCACTCAGCGGCTGGAAACTTGCCAATGAAAATTTGAGACAAGCCAGGAAAAAAAACATGCTGCCTATTACAACAGGAAAGCTAAAGACAGAGATTTGGCTGTGGGAGAGAAGGTACTGCTTCTTCTACCCGGTAGTCAGAATAAGTTACAAATTGGATGGCAAGGTCCATATACAGTTCTAGAGAAGGTGTCTAGAACCAATTATAAGATAGATAAGAAGAGGAAAGAAAAAATCTATCATGTGAATCTCCTGAAGAAATATTTGGAAAGAGAAAATCAGGAAGAGACACACTTGTTGATCTTGTCCATTGCAATGGAGATGAAAAAGGAACCACTTTCATCATTTGAATATCCATTACATCCCTGTGAGACAGCGGCACAGGTGAAAATCAGTACACATTTAACGAAAAATCAGAAGGAGAGAGTGCAACAGGTTTTAGATGATCATACAGAGGTGTTAACGGACCGACCGGGGCATACAAACTTATTGGAATATGATATGAAACTGATAGACCCCCACACCTGTCTGTATGAAAGCCTATTCGATTCCTTTTGCTAAGGAGAAAGCCTTGAAGGAAGAGATAGACTATTTGTTGAAGGAGGGAATAATTTCACACAGTGAATCTTCGTATAGTTCCAGTGTGGTACTCTTAAGGAAACCCTCTGGAGAACATAGACTCTGTATAGATTACAGGAGACTGAATGCTATCACAGAAGGTCAGGTGGATCCATTGCCGGATACAAATCAGTTGTTTGCCAGGCTAAATAAAGCTAAATATTTCTCAAAAGTGGATCTGAGCAAAGGATACTATCAGATTCCAGTAAAGCCTGAGGTTAGACCGTACCTAGCTTTTAGTACCTCAGAGGGACACTATGAGTTTAACAGATTGCCATTTGGATTGAAGAATGCGCCTAGTGTCTTCTCTAGAATGATGAGAAAATTGTTGGATCCTCTGAATAATCCATGCATCACAAATTTCATGGATGATATCCTTATAGCAACAGAAACATTTGAGGAACACATTGACTCTCTGAACATGCTGTTTAATCGACTTAGAGAAGCGAATTTGACAGCCCGACCAACCAAATGTTGCTTTGGATGTAAAGAATTAGAATTCTTGGGACACACAGTCCATCAGGGAAACATGACCCCTGACCCCAAGAATTTAGAGAAACTAAAGAAAGCCCCGAGACCACAAACCAAGAAAGACGTGAGATCCTTTGTCTCATTATGTGGTTTCTACCAAAAGTATATCAAAAACTTTAATTCCATATGTGCACCGTTAACTGATTTGACACGCAAAGGAAATCCAGATCGAATTACATGGACAGCACAATGCGAATTGGCATACCAGGAATTGAAGGAAAAGCTCACAAGCAAACCTATTTTGAAATTACCTGACTTAAGTCAAGAATTCATTGTGAGAACGGATGCAAGTAATATCGGGTTAGGCGCGACCCTATTACAAAAATCAGATGCACTGAATGGGGAATTAACCCCAGTGGCATATGCTAGCAGAAAGTTGAATAAAGCTGAAACCAATTACTCAACTAGCGAAAAAGAATGTCTTGCAGTAATATGGGCAATCAAGAAATTCAATATTTATCTGTATGGGAAGGCATTTAAGTTGCAAACGGATCACAAACCCTTGTCGTTTCTAGCGCAGGCTAGGCATGAAAATTCGAGGTTACTCAGATGGTCCTTACTTTTGCAGCCATTCGAGTTCAGCATAGAGTATATTTCTGGAAAAACCAACCTGGGAGCGGATTTCCTAAGCCGCCATCCGTGTGATGAAAATCACCGTAAGCCCCAGGAATAATATTAAATTTCTCAATGTGTATATAGAATTATAGACTGACATATAACGTCTGTTTTAAGTGGGGAGAATTTGTCGTGAAACATTCTAAATCCACATATATAAATTAAAAAGTAAATGTAAAGCCTAACGAATTAATTCAATAAAAGGAAAGAGGAATGGTAAAAGAACAGTGCTGTCACAATGGCGTACAAAATTCCCCCCTTTTCTACTTCGTCTGCATAATTGTAACGCTTTCACGTTTACTAGTAAAGCCTACAGCAGCATACACGCGTTTCTAAAAATAAAACGTGTACTGTATTTCTTAGAAAACCTTGAGATACGCACACTGCTTAATGACCTAAATAAAATACTAGCATTATTGTCATTATATACACTGCGTAAAGAAAAGACAGACGAGCTTAGAAGAGAGAGAGAGAGAGAGAGAGAGAGAGAGAGAGAGAGAGAGAGAGAGAGAGAGAGAGAGAGAGAGAGAGAGAGAGAGAGAAGGAGGAACGCATTCAATACTACCACGTTCGTCTCGCGATGAAAAAGTGAACGCGAAAGGCATGAAGCACTAACTTTTTTTCAAATAAACAGTGACAAAAAACACTACCAATACACGGTTAGGTTTTGAAAACATGATTAATGCTTATTAGGAAACATGACATTCTACTGTTTTATGTCTGAAATCCTGACATTAGTCTGACAGAACAGTCGAAAAGGCAGGACAGGTGGCGGTTCTAAATCGATAAAAAAAAATACACGACTATCCTAGAATACATATTTTGAACGGAGCCACTTAGCTCCCTTAAAACTTATATATTTGGGTGCCTTAGGACTTGCTGACAAAGAATATGTTAGGTGTTAAGCAATTAGTCTAATAATTAACAAGTTATAGCCAAAATACTATAGTGAGGTTGTCAGACAACACAGGATCATTTTTGCTCATAATGGCGTGTTTGAACAATGTTTTAGAAGAAAATGAGGCCACCATGTTAAATCCGATTTGATTGGCTAGAATAATATGTAAGGCGAAACATGATTAGTCGATTGCAAATACTAATTTTGGTTGTTACTAGAAACGACAGGAAGGGTACATTTTTTCAAAAGCTTTTGTAAACATGGTCCCATTGGCTAGACCATTTGATATAGTCAATTAGGAGCGTCGGTTCAGTGCCACTTTCTGAAATTAAACTGTGTAGAAGCAAGTGCGTTGAGATCCAGTTCATATTTTTCTAATGAAAGCCTGGGACAGAGGCAGATCGGAATTGTGCCATAACTCATCGCCAGTCAACGTATTTGTTTAATATTTCCATGAATTGTGGTAAGCTAGACCTATTTGATATCTTGTTGATGAAAATTGAATGTGAGTTGATAATTTATGTCTATATGTGTGTGGTTCAGTAACAATAAACATAGGCAAATCCTCGATATGGCTCCACCATGAATAAAACTTGTCGGAGAGGAATATATCTGCATGGGATGGCCAAATAGTACTATGACATCTATCTTATTGAATAGAAGGAAATAATGCTGGAATTGCAGAGGCGTTGTAACCATTAGGGAGAGGAATACTGGTGTATATTGTTCATGAGAAGCTAACAGTTGGCCTACCGCGCTGAACTCGGTGTTTGTTATGTATTGTGCTTCAGTGTGGAAATAGATTATAAATTAGTTCTGAAGGGAGGTACAACCTTCTTGTTTCAGGGACCGTGGTCCTAACGTATTGAAGCAGCACCTGGTCTGAGTTTTGCTGAATCCAGAGGCTGGTAGCATACTCCTTGGTCAAGATAGCGACCAGTATTGTTTCTCAAGGAAACGGTGAAGCAAGCGAGCAGTGGAGACTGTTTCCTGCCGCCCACACAGAAGTTAAGAGTTCGTGGCCAGAGCAGCTCAATCTTGTGTATACCCCCCCCCCCCCCCCCCCCCCCCCCCCCTCCTCTCTCTAAAAGTGACTTTACCTTAATTCAAGAGGGACATTTATTTGTTTCAAATCAAAAGAAACTGTGAACCTTACCAATATTATTTCCACCAGAAACAAACACTTGAAGTCATGATGACAAACAACAACATAGCTTGAATAGCCAGTATTACCTCATAGTACTACAGCACAACTTACACACATATTGCAATAATAATATATGTCAATACAAAGATCCTATCTATAAATTGTGTACATACAACTTGTGATTACATTTGATTGTGATTCCTGGTTCACTTTGTAGTTGAATCAGGATATCTATTATTGAAAGGAATTAATACATATTTTTAAAAGTTACCCTTGACTTATTAAGATAGTCTTATAGAGTGTTATATGTATGTGAGTGTCACAGTGTTGTAAAGTATTGTGGATTAAATTAAATTGTTTATCTGTCCGTTGGTTGTTGTGAACATACACTTCATCACTTTCATAACCCTAGACATTCAACGTAGTCATCACAATATTCCAGAATAATTCTGACTGAGGTCTAAATGTGGTAGCAAAGTAAGGTCATCTGTAATACACCACACTTATTAGATACAGATACCTTCACAGCTGATCTCAGTCGGTACACTAAGTCCCCTATAAATATTTATAACATCCCACTTTACCACACTGTGATCAGTCTCCTCTTCTCTATGCCTTTCCACCGTGTCTCGCAGAGACCCAGGATATCAATCCTGTAATTTGTCCAGTGCAGTTTTCCCTTGTTCACACAGAGTGCGAACATTCCAGGTGCCAATCCTGGAGATTTTATGAGACGAAAAAAGGTTAGTCAGCAACCCAGACTCCTTTCGGCTTTCTCTAGGTTGCTTCATGCGCCTCCTTTCCAGAGGACCTTCTTCTGTGTTGGACGGCTGAGTTGATTTATATTCTTTATTTGACTTGTCCATATTTGTTGAAGTTTTTGTGGTAAAAAGTTTTTAACGGGATGGGGTAACCAGCCCCATGCCCAACCCTCCTTAGTCGCTTTTTACGACATGCCTTTCGGGCCCCGGTAACACACGGGTGCTCCAGACCAACGACAGCCTTGTAATGCTGTCAGATAGTTCTCACAATGTGTATCCTGTGTAACATTGGCGTCTTCGCCTTACCTCTTGTCTCACTGGTATTTATCTGGTGCTTTGTGGTACCTTGCAACTTCCAGAATAAGAACTCGCCTTGTAGTGCTTTCATATGGTTTTGTAAATGTGTATCCCATCCAACGCCAGCGTGTTCTCTTCATTTTATCATGACTAATAAAATAATCACACCTTTTATATTTGTGGACATATTCCCTAATATAGTCTAGGTTGAACCTTGCCAAAACGAGGCAACATTTTTATTCAAAAAAAACCATCTCATGTTCCACATGTTTTTTGTCTGGTTCGTCCCATCAGTTTCACATTGGTGATCTTGTTACAACCATTTCACTTGACTCATTACCTCCACTTCTACTCACGTATTCCTGAACTCAGTCATGATGCCCCTGTCCAGCCCCTGCTCCAGTGTAAACTGCTTGTGCCTCTCTCATTGTTCTACACGAGTGGCCAGGTCTTATTGTTTCATTATGATAATGATCATCATCATCGTCATCATCATCATCATTATCATCATCATCATCTTGCTCGCTACTTGTGAAGCATGTATCCACTGCTGCATGTGGCTGCCCTTGAGGAAGCCTAACTAAAGCGCAAACTCTTGCAGTCGTGGATTCTGTAGCAGTGTGTTTGCTTGATGAAGTTACCAGCACCATACACAACCTCATATTGGTCGCCATGTACGACATGCCTGATGGAGCAGTAGTACTATTCTTTCTTTGTATCTTAAGAGACCCCGGTAACTGCACGATTATATTGTAAATAAATTACTGTCCTAAAACTGCATAGCCCGTTGCGGTTTTCCCACAGCCAACACGATGCCCGTTCTGCATTTTCGCTGAGCTTATTAAGCGCCCTTGTTCTTGACTGTCCTTTCACACCCAATAGTTTCAGTAGGTCATACACTGAGGCGGTCACTAGACCTCTTGCACCTACCTCAGCAGCTACGACTTTTGCTGTGAACCTGTCATGTCTCAGGTATGTGACCAGATCGTCGTACTTGGCCAGTTTGAACGAGTGATGTTCCTCCAGTCTGGATTCAAATAGCACAGTCAGATGAGTCATTATAATCTGGCGTGACAGTGAGGAATGTAGCACTGTATCTGGTCGTCTTCGAGATCTCCTAATGATTTCCGTATATGTCCCTTGTCCAGGTAGATCTACTGCCATCTCCCAATCATTTGCACAATAAAGAATAGATGGTAAACTGCTACTTGGTTTACTTGGTCTGAGATGGCCTGACTATACTGCTCTCATAAAGTATGTATTTGCGGTACCCGGTCTGACTTTGCTGTTCACCTTCACCCTTGCCAGGTCGGTTGTAGCAGCCAGCTCATTTAGTACTCTGTTTTAGCGCCATGTGAATCGCCCTTGTCCTATTGACACCCTGCAAGCGGAGAGTCCATGTTCCAGTGTCTACTTCCCTCGGGACAGAGGACATGAGCAAAATCAGACTTTCCCTATCTCGCAAGGTTTTGCGGACGATAGCAGAAGGTTGTACATTGATCTGATAATGAAGCTGAGTTTAAGAGGCGCCATGTACCATTCCATGTCAAGGACCTTATCAGAGCTCCTTCCCATGTAGTCTACTTGCCTTGTTGGGCTTGCAGCAGTGCTTTTTGCATCCTCTTATCATTCTCAGCTTCTCAGATTTCCCGAATTGCTTTTTTTTTAAACATTGTATTTATTTGCTAGTAGCGTTCTTTGATTGTTTATTCGTATGCATTGTTTATTTTGGCTATTGTGTTTCCTCTTCCTGTTTATAGTGATTAAAATATTTTTGAAGGTCCTGTGTTTTCCTTTCTAATTATTACAGCTGGTGTTAACTGACAACTATTGTTGAATCTTTACTTGGTTTTCGGGGATGGTCTTTGGATATCTCTCAGCCAGTGTACACGGGGCATGGTTCCAACAAGATAAGAGGAGTTCGGGTATCTCAGATCCTGTACAGTGGAAATGGAGACAACCAGATGCTGAGATTTAGCGGCACCCTGCGTCTGGTGTGTGATCAGGATGACAAGCGGGATTTATTGAAACCGATAGTCATGTCGGTTCCCGAGCCTCTCTCTGTGCTTGCAATGTCGCCCCCTTTCCGCACTTAAGCCACATCTTTTTCTAATGTCACCTAGTCTAGCCAAGTCTTTGTCATTGAGGTCCATAGGCTTGGCACCTTTCTTCACTGCAACAGAATCTTCTTTTCCGGTCCGCTTGTCCTGGTTCACTCTGGGACCATATACTTTACTTGTTTTAAAATCATGTTTATACATTTCTGCCGAGGTTACGTTTGCTTTGCCCCGAGGGAGGCACCCGAACTAAGACATCATTGCTTTATTTACAAATGCCTTAATACAGCTCTTTTCATATATATATATATATATATATATATATATATATATATATATATATATATATATATATATATATATATATATATATATATATATATATATAAACTCCGCCAATGCCGGTCCCAAGCCCGGATGAAAAAGGAGGAGGGCGGCCTGCATGGAGGCCGTAAGGAGGCAGCCCCTCCATCATGCAAAGTCACAACAGGCCAATTACCTGTTTGCTTTAAATCACGATTACTAGCAACACAAGAGAGAAAACTGGACTGATTCTAAAGGCGACGAACTGGAACGGACTACGGACTACGACTTATGAAACTTGGAACACAAGAAGTATAAATGGGAAGGAAGAGGAGCTGGTGGAAGAGATGAGGAAAGCAAAACTAGAAATCCTGGCTATAACGGAAACAAAGAAAAAAGGACAAGGAGTCATGGATCGCGATGGCAACACGCTGCTCTACAGTGGTGTACCCATGTCTGAAAGAGCTAAAGGGGGCGTGGGTTGCATTGTGGCCCAAAATCAAAAAGATAGTATCAAGGGATGGAACTTTGTCTCGGAGCGCATTATGATTGTTAAACTAAAAGAAGGAGAAACCATAGTCAACCTGGTCATAGTGTATGGGCCAAATGAGGATGAGAGAGCAGAGGTCAAGGAGGAATTCTTCGAGCTGCTTCAAAGGACAGTGGATGACTGCCTAGATGAAGTTATCATGCTCGGAGATTTTAATGCCAGAGTTGGAAATGACCATGCTAGATGGGGTGGAGTTATCGGAAGATATGGAGAAGATATTCTCAATGACAATGGAAAGCGACTCCTTAGATTCTGCAGTGAGCAGAATCTGATCATTACAAACACAAAGTTCCCCCATAAGCGCATACATGCATACACTAGATGTGAACCAACAAAGAATGAGAAGTCAGTGATCGACTATGCCATTGTTCGGAGAAGCTCATTCAAATATGTCCGAGATGCTAGAGTCTGGAGGGGGCCAGAGATTGGAAGTGATCACTACCTGCTAACAATCAAAAGAACAACTGAAAGAGTTGCTCAGCCTAGGAACTGCCCAACATCACGCAAGAAACCAAGTAAACGAGCAGGAGAAATGAGCATTAGGACCTACAAGCTGAGAGAGCCAGAAATTAAGACCAGATATCAGGGGCTTATTGCTGCAGCGGTGAGCAACACAGAAGAACGACCTGATGACTTGGAAACCCTCTGGATTAAATTCAAGGATATCATAAAGACAGCTGCTGCAGAAGCATGCGGTGAAGTCCGACTTGGGAACAAGAGAAAGAGGACATCTTGGTGGACAGAGGAAGTCAAAGAGAAAATAAGAGAGAAGAAAATGGCATGGAAACAATACTTAGGAGCTAAAAACACAACAGGACAAATGGAAAAATATAGAGAATATGTGACACTCAGAACAGAAGCAAAGAACAAAGTGCTAGCAGCAAAACAGAAGTCCTGGGAAGAATTTGGAGAAAAGCTAGAAAAAGATGCACAAGAAAACCAGAAATTGTTCTATAAGACCCTAAAGAACACGAGGAAGGAAAACAATGCCCTCTCAAATTTATAAAGGACAAGCAAGGCAAATTGCTTACTGCCCCGAAGGAAGTAATGGAAAGATGGAAAGAATATTTCTCAGAACTCCTGGATGGTGAGCATGGTGAAGCATCAGAAATGATAAACACTAGCACAGAAGAGAAAACCAATGATGGTGAAGATGACATAAAGATGGAAGAACTGAAGGCAGCACTGGAGAAAATCAAGATGGGCAAAGCAGCAGGGCATGATGGTATAACACCAGAAATGGTTAAGTTCATGGGAGCATCAGGCGACCTATTACTCTTAAGGGCTTTACAGGCAGCGTGGTACAACAAGACCATACCAAAGGATTGGGAGATTGCCATCATAACACCAATTTTCAAAAAGGGTGACAATCGACAGTGTGGAAACCATAGAGGCATATCCCTTCTCAGTGTCCCTGGTAAAATCTACTCTAGAATCCTAGAGCAGAGACTCCGACGCCTAGCTGAGCCAAAATTGGATGAGGTCCAGTGCGGATTCCGAGCAAACCGAAGTACTCAAGACCTAATCTTCACACTCAGACAGCTGAGTGAAAAGGCCCTTGAGTATAAGAGTGAGATGCATCTTTGTTTCATAGATCTGGAAAAGGCGTTTGACAGGGTCCCCTGGAGCAAACTTTGGGACTGTTTGGCAAGGAAGAATATTCCAGCACCTCTGATTCATGCTATAAAAAGCTTCTACAAGTCTTGCAGAAATTATGTGAGGACAGCAAACCATAAGTCGGAAGAGTTCAGGACCACCACTGGTGTAAGACAAGGTGATATCCTATCACCTTACCTCTTCATACTCCTTATGGACGATGTCATCAAGGCATGTAAGGAGAGAACAAGAAAGTATTCAGTGGGGTACTGGAAGATGAGACAGGTCTTTATTTCGGAGCTGGCATTTGCTGATGATGTCGCCCTGATTGCTAAATCAGAGGCACATCTCCAATCCAACCTGCAAGTCTGGAAGGAAGAGCTGGAGAAGAGAGGGATGGTCATAAGCAGCTCTAAAACAAAATCCATGGTGATATCACTAGAAGAAAGAAAACATCAGATTAAGCTGGGAGAACAGGTCCTGGAGCAGGTCGACCACTTTAAATACCTCGGAGCTATTATAGACCGAAAGGGAAGCATCAAAGAAGAGTTGGCCACTCGAAAAGCAGCAGCTGGGAGACTTTTTCAGGCCATAAATCGAGGATTCCTCAGCAAGAGAGAGGTTGGTAAGAAAACGAAGATGGCTGTATACCGCTTCACCTATGTCCCAGTCTTGACATATGGATGCGAGTCATGGGCAATGACTACAACCCATAAAAGCCAGATTCAAACCTCAGAAATGAGGTATCTGAGGAAGGTGGTTGAAGTAACAAGAAGAGACATGGTACGCAACCAGTCAAGGCCTTAAATCATACCCCCTGCAGACCCAAGTAGAACAGTCCCTATTAAGATGGTTTGGCCATGTCTGCAGAATGGGAGAAGATCGGATACCACGACAAGCATGGGAAACAAAGAGCCAAGGATCCAGACCCCGAGGACGACCCAGAGTCCGCTGGGAGGACAACATTAGACAATCTTTGAAGGATCGAGGACTAGAATGGAACCAGGCCAGGAGGAAGACAGCCGATAGGATAGTCTGGCGCTCTCTCTTCCAAACCTCTACACCTCACGGTAGAAGGGGAACGACTAAGTAAGTAAGTATATATATATATATATATATATATATATATATATATATATATATATATATATATATATATATATATATATATATATATATATATATATATATATATATATATATATATATATTCGGTATCACGCGGTTTTAATATAGTTACTTTCTTTATGTCTAACAATTTACTTCAAATTTATCACCTGCTGGGAATATCGTGAATTTGTTACGTGATCTTGCCTCGCAAGGTTCCGCGCTTCACACATGACAAGGAACTAGGAATGTACAGAGAGTCTTATAGAGTATAATAGGTTTTAGATTTACTTGTCGAAAACTCAAGTCATAACAAATTATTCGGTTGGTGAAAGCGTCAAGAAAAAGCTTGAATAAATATGCAAGAATTGCAGTTGCAATTTGGGGAAAACTTTTTATAGTTAAAAATCCTTGACGGAACGGTAATACACGGTTGAAAAAAATAAATGCATACTTTTATTCGGAACAGTCGGGGTCGCTTTACAGTTCTGTACTGGCTGGAGTCTGCTGTGACAAACTTTGTTTAAGATCAGGGGTTCCCAGCCTTTTCCGGTCCCAATACCCCTCGGCTTTTAGAAAACATTTCCCGTATCCCCGTATTTAAAAAAGATAGAAAAAAAATTCAGGAATTTACCTTGCATGTGCACATAAGAAAATAAATAAAAAAGACTTCCTCATTTTTTATAATCATTATGAAAAAACATTTTTCGGTACATAACATTTTTAGGATCGTAACAGTGTTTAATGTTTATCAGAACACAGTTAAATTCATTAGCAAGACCCTTGATTCTGGTTCTTGTCAGGCAACAGTTCATGTTGCAAGTTTCTAAAGAGAAACCCGCAATATCATGTTCACTTTCAAGTTTATTTCTTGCTTTAAATTTAATCGGAAACAGAAGTTGCCTTTTTATATCCAGTCAACAATTTTTTTCACTAACAGTACAACTTTTTTTGAATATTTCAAAATCTTCTTCTTCGTCCTTGTCGTACACTCTCAGACGTCCACTTGAATGTTTTCAAAGTAAACAGTAGTCAGTATGAGGCTATTTGAATCTCCATAGAGCTTTTCCACGAATGGCTAATTTACTTTTCCGATGTTTCCTGAAACGCCGGTGGGGATAGAGTTTACTGTCCCGAGTTCCATAGCCCACTGCGGTTGCTCCACAGCCAGCATGATGCCTCTTCAGTGCCCTAGTTCTCGACTGTCCCCTCAGCCCCAACAGTTTCAATAAATCATACACTGATGCAACCACGAGCCCTCTTGCACCCACCAACAGCCATGACCCTTGCAGTTGTGACAGCCTGGGTCGCTGTATAATGGTGTGGCTGCCTGCGCTAACAGGTGGTTATCTCACATGGCCGTTGCATGCCCAGGTTCTTTGCTTCAGTAGCTAGCGATGACATGATGAATGATTACAACAGTCACACACACAGTAAGCGATGAGATAACGCCTTAATAATTGAAACACTATTTATTTACATATGAGAGGATCATTGCTGTCTGCTCTGACCTCCACATCTGGTCCATCACAGAATATATAATGTGTGTTCTTTCTCAATATTTATTCCTTCCCTCACTCTCTTTCAGTATCGAATCTACACCTTCTGATCTTTAACCATAGATGATCACTCAGGTGCTATAGTCTCTATTTCTGTTCTTTCTTCCTTACAATTTCTTAGATTATTGTTATATATATCCTCTCAGTGTTCAAGTTATCTGTTGGTAGACCGGACCTCTCCGGGGTTGTTCTTTTCCCTTTCGTCATTGAAGAATAGGACTATGTCTATGTATGTATCAGAATTCACTCTACGAACCTTTTCCCTTTCTGAATAAAATCTAACTCACACCGTTTCTCCTTCTAGACAAGAATTCTCACTATTCAATATTTCGGGTTAATCATTTCCCAAACTACTTCTTGTCCGTGAAATATTCATCACCTAAACTTCTTGAGTACTGTATTCAACATGGCCACTCGCGTACGTGCCATCTGCACACTACCCACGCCTCTGGACTTCTGCTGAGAAAAGCGTGCTTCACTGGATTATCGTTCACCCCTTTCATGCGCATTATTGTTCGCGCATCCCCTTTTTGTACTCTATCTGAACCTTCCCATTCCAATTCTCCTTATTCATTCCCTTTGACTGTTAGTCGGTCTCCATCTGCCACACAGTGAACCCGTCGTGTACCAGATCCGCGGCCAGATCACTATACTTGGCCGCTTTGAACAAATGTTGTTCTTCCAATCTATATTCAAGTGGCACGGTCTTTTCAAACAGTATAACCTGGTGCGATGATGAAGAATGCAGCACTATATCCTGCCGTCTTCGAGATTTCCTTATACTCTCTGGATATGCCCCTCGTCCAGGTAGGTCTACCGCCATCTCCCAGTCATTTGCACAGTCAAGAAGAGATGGTACACTGCCACCTGATTTACTCGGTTTGGGGTGTGCTGACTTTCCTGCTCTCAGAAAGTATGTATTTGCGGTGCTCGGCCTGACATTGTTATTCGCCTTCATCCTTTTCAGATCTATTGTCGTAGCCAGCTCATTTGGCACTTTGTTGTGGCGCCATGTGTGTCGCCCTTGCCCTAATGACACCTTGCAAGCTGAGAGCACATTTTCAAGTGTCTGCCTCTCATGGCACAAGGGGCACTGCTCATCATCCGACTTTCCCCATTTCACAAGGTTTGTGGCCGATGGCAGGAGGTCATTCATTGATCTAATAATTAAGTTGAGCCTAAGAGGTGCTATATGGCATATATCAAATTCCATGTGAAGGACCTTTGCAGAGCTCCTTCCCATGTAGTCCATTAGCCTTGCTGGGCCTGCTGCACCTCTTATCATAACCTCTTATCATTCTCAGCTCCTCGTATCTCCTGAACTACCATGTCTCTGCGCTCCCTGCGTGATGCCTTGGACCACCAGCAGATGTCTCCATGACCAAATGCCCGTCTATTCGTTTGATGACTTACTTCACAACTCTGTTAGACATCTACCATCTAGAACTGTGCACTTAACTACCTGATTTGTCATTCTGAATCAGTGCAGCCTTATTGTAACTTCTATCTTGGCCGGACGAACTGCTTCCATCGACAGTAAATAAATAAATATTACACACATAAAGCTATGTTCCAGGCACTCGAGAGAAATAAAGAAGTAGATAACTAGACAACAGAAAAACAACATAAGTGAGTGGCTTACCGGAGAATCGAACCCAGTACCTTCCGAACGACACCACCGCCTAGCTACGGAAGCGAATCACACTATCCTCCCTGCCGCCTAGTCACCACACAGCAGAGCGGTGGAAAATTCAAACTAAATAATATTTCATCGACTTCACTTCAAGCTAAAGATAGCTTTATATCATATGAATAAAGTGAATTTCAGTAAGCTAGCTAGCAGGTTTTCACTGGGAATTTTGTGAAAGTACCTTTAACCATGTGGATACCGTACCCTTAAGTGCCGGATGGAAAGGACTAGTCCATAATTTACCTCGGTTAAATTTGTGTCCTCTGATCTACCACATGATGATCCCCTGGGATCTACCGATAGATGAAGATCCAGTAACAGAAACCAGATGCAAGGCAGAATGAGAATACTTGATAATAGAGGTAACAAGCGGTTGAGTATGAAAATCAAACGAGAAAAGTAAAAGATTATGAGAAGAGATGTGGCAAATGGTAACCAGATTTCACTTGACGACATGCTCTTACTCACACATATAACTTGGCAGCTGCATATACAAAGGGGACCGGAAAATTTTATAAAAATAAGAGTTAAATTTAAAAACAAAGACAAAGGCAAGAGGAGCTCTCATCGCATTGGGAATGATATGGAAGTCAAAATTAATTAGGTCCAATACAAAAATAAGAATTTTCGATTCAAACGTCAGGGTAGTCATATAGTCAGGCGTAAACACACGGAGAAGGGCAAAGTCGATAACCCAGATGGTAGACTTCCATAAATAGATGTTTGTGCAGAATAGACGGATTCATATTGCAGGTCACGATCACACTGGCGGAACTGATGGGAGGGACTAGACAAATTTCCAGTGGAATAAGAGCAGGAAAAAAAAAAGACATTGACGTTGGAATATCACCTTTCATTGGGCTGAAAGGGAGATTACAACTAGCTCTACAGACTTCCAAGTTTGCAGAAATTGTGATACTTTACTTGTGTGAATTGTTATTTTTGTGGGTGTGTTCATATTTAGAACTGCAAGTTATTTTTCTGGTTCTATGATTCTGGTTTGTTGCTTCGGTTGGTTCGCGTTTAGGAGTTTCCCTACATTACTGCACTCAATCTGAATCGTTGCTTATACACAATATCATGTTTAAGTATCACTTGTCTTTAATGGTATGTAGTTGTGTTATTGTTTCTTTGATATGAGTGTAGTGTTATTGTAAAATATCTTCAAATCTGATATATATATATATATATATATATATATATATATATATATATATATATATATATATATATATATATATATATATATATATATATATTCTCTCTTTGGTAGCCTTCTATCTCCCTCTATAATAGTATAAGGTTTTCAGCGTATTTCCTTTAATCTAGATGGCGCTCTTTTTCCATTTCGTAACTAGTTGTACTTGCTTTACGATTTTGAGTCATAACTGAATATTAATTTTTCTGAATGATTACCACCTCCGTCGAGTGAAAGTCATTCTTAGATTAAGGAAAAAAAAAAATAAAAATAAAAATAAACGTTATTAAGTACAGAAAACTCGATGACTTAGTTGTTTGAAGAAACATATTGATTTAATCGGCACATTACATTCACTACCCGACGCCCGGTTCATGAAATACGAAACACAATCTGTATTCGCAGTTCATTATTTACTCTTACGTTTTTTACGTAAATTAATGGAGTTATTTCCAATTATTTTACACTTTTTAACTGTTATATAAAATCGGCTGGGCCAAAGCTGGTCAACACTTATTAGATTAAAATGTACCAAGAAAGGGAACTACGTTCAAAGGTTCAGCAAGTGCACGAAGTAGATGTCGAGCATCGGTAACTTAACGGACAGGAACCATTCTGGAAGTTCCCCTGTAAGTAAATAACCCTTAGAAATATCGCAATAAAATTCTTTATGGAATTCACACCTTGGGGATCATCTAATTATTCTGAGACGAAAAGAGAAGCAACCAAAAATAAACAAGGAAAAGAGCCAATCAAACGCAGAGGTAGCGAAAGGGAGAAACTCATCGCAATGAAAAAAAAAGGAGATTCAACTAGAAACAGATTAAACCAGTCAGATCGATGCGAGGTAGCTCCAGTCAAACTCAGGCTCAATCAAATCTTACGGAGTTGGAAACTGCATGTAAGCCCGCTTCAGATTCAATTCTGGACTCTAAAAATTTTGCTTCAAGATTTCATAGCTGAGATGAATTCCAGCGGACTGACCCTGTGGCGAGAGGTTTTGTTTTGGCTCTAAGATCAGTATAGTACTGACAATTACAGAAATATAATTTCTGCAGAAAATGGTGAAGTCCCAGTGTCTGAGAGAACTACTGGTATCACAAATTAGTTACGGCTGTGAATGTTCTGATCTCGAAAAATTAGTAGAGAGGAGACCGACATAAAGCGCCACCTCCGCTGTGTAACTAACTGTGATATTAATAAAAAAACAAGGAAACAGATTTTTACTTAACAATGATAAAATTGACAAGTCGTTCAAAATACAATTTCCCTAGTATTTATTTAGTATATACACTATCTACTCTTGTGCTGAAGGGTGAATGTTGAAAAATGGAATGTAATGAATTTGTAAGTTTACATATGATTTACAAATATTTATATTTATATAGATATGTAAATAAATATTACAACAAGTTTTCCAATTATAGGAACAAAAAATTATATCAGCTGTGCTGTTAATTAAGGATATAACACTTATCAGCTATGTTGTTATTTTTGTCTCTTGCTATGCTAATTTCACTTTCTCATCACTGACAGTTTCTATGCTCACAATGCTGACAGAAATGGTACGAATGTGTACTCATCTCTTAAAACGTTCTGTTCTCCTTAGTTTGGTTCACACCACTCCTGCTGAGGCTCGTTACTTTAGCCCACCCAAGACTGAGGGGGACTAAAGATGTAGCTTCTGTACAATCTCTATGCTCCTGAGAAGTTCCAGGCAGCGGGATTGACTCGAACATACGACCTCAGGTTTTTTTGGACACAAATAAACCTGTAACAAAGCAAAAATAGGGGCTAATTTCTGTCCTCAAGCCAACCTATTTCTAGTGTGAGTGAAATGAGCGTGTCTCAGATGTATGCATGTAGGATGAATGACAACATGGCTCCGTATGATTTAGCAATAGCGAGACAAGACAGGTGTCTACTTGCAAAGCATTCTTTCTGATAAACTAATACATGGATACATTCAATAATATAGATTCAATACATGAATACATTTAATACATGAATACATCCCATAATATAAATCAATACTTGAATAAATCCAATAATATGTACACCTAGGTGTGATACAACAATGTCCTTCCCCCTGTACTATACCACGTCCTCTCTGACAAGTGTTATACTAGCGGGTAACATATATCCTAACAATATTGTTATGTTCTTATGATAGGAGTATATGCGACGAGGACTGTTTGGTGATATATCAGGTTGGAGTTATAGGAGACAATAGATTGGAGTTAGATGCGACAATAGATTGAGTCCTGACAAGGACTGTTTTGGTTATATTTGCAGTTGGTCTGAGATAATAGATTGAAGTAAAGGAGACAATAGGTTGAGTCCTAACAAGGACTGTTTTGGTTATATTAGCAGTTGGTCTGAGATAATAGATTGAAGTAAAGGAGACAATAGGTTGAGTCCTAACAAGGACTGTTTTGGTTATATTGCAGTTGGTCTTATCTGAGATAATAGACTGAAGTCGTGTGAGACAATAGATTGAGTTATAGGAGACAATAGATTGAGGTATGAGTCCTATTAGTCTTTGTCTATATCAATCATATACATTCATAGTGAACCCAAAATATATTAAAATATATACAGGTGTAGGTAGTATAATGACACACAACAAATACCAACATTATATACCTGCTGAAGGCCTATTTTTCTAAAGGTTATCGCAAATATATTTACCCTCCTAAGATTTTAAACTGGCCAGGTTTTGATGCGACTTAGTGAAGTAGGTTGCAGGTCGATGCCCTCAGGTAAGCACTAAATCAAAGTGACAGGTTCTTCCTCTTCAGTTGGTCAGTCTGGCTTCGTTTTTGGTGTTGCGTGTTTAGCATAAAATTCCGCCCGATTATATAGGCAAGTAAATACTTGAGGAAAGCTTTCGGTTGGTTCCTGGCGGAGCAAGTTGATTGGTTTCCTCCGGTTTAGTCTCAAGCGCTGTACAGCCTAATTTTATTCAGTTTTTAGCCGCCATCTTGCGTGAACTGCGTGAACAGTATAATTTATTCTGTCTCAGAGACTGGTGAACGGTGCAAGTTGATTGGTTGAAGCAAATCTGTATCTCGACATAGTGATTAACAAAGTAGTGGGTTACACTTCGTTTCACGACATAGCCCCCTCCTTTCCTAGCTGTGACTTGTCATAGCTGACGTGTAAACCCCTGCTGTGGTTAATCCTTTTGCGTCTGTCCTTCCAGAGTACTAGGGTGTCGACTTAAAAAATCAGCTCCTACATTGTCTCTTCCCGGAATGTAATTCACGGTAAAGGAATAAGGCGCCAGAAGCAGACTCCACCTTAACAATCTCGAATTTAGTTTTTTAGATGCAGCCAAGAATGTTAAAGGTTGGTGATCGCTTGGGACAATGAAGTGTGTCCCATACAGATAAGGTGAAAATTTGTTGATGGACCAAATTAGAGCTAAACATTCCTTCTCTATGGTCGAGTAGTTCAACTCAGCTGCATTCAGCTTCCTACTGGCGTAGGCAACTGGTAAAAGTTCCTCCGGCTGGGCTTTTGATTTCTGCAAGAGAGTTGCACCAATCCCTATACTGCTAGCGTCCGTCCTTAATACAAATTCCTGTGTGATATCGGGTAGTGTAAGGATGGGTTTGCTGGTGAGTTTTTCTTTTAGCTCTGTGTAAGCTTTTTCACAATCAGCATTCCATTGGATTTTGTCAGGCTGTCCTTTCTTAGTTAAGTTAGTTAATGGTGCACACAGAGAGTTAAAGTGGGGTATGTACTTCTGATAGAACCCACATAATGACACGAATGATCTCACATCTTTCTTCGTTTGAGGTCTGGGTGCCTTCTTTAGCTTCTCTATATTCTTTGGGTCAGGAGACATATGACCTGTAGAAATAGTGTGACCTAGGAATTCCAACTCCTTACAACCGATATAGCACTTGGTTGGACGTGCAGTCAATCCAGTGGCTCTCAGTCTGTCAAACAACATGGAGAGCGCTACTATATGCTCTTCAAATGTGTTTGTAGCAACAAGAATGTCATCCATAAAGTTAGTGATATGGGGATTTTGTAGAGGTTCCAATAATTTCCTCATCATTCTTGAAAAGATACTTGGAGTATTTTTCAGCCCAAAGGGTAGTACATTAAACTCGTAGTGTCCGTCCGATGTACTAAATGCCAGCATTTTCCTAACTTCTGGTTTCACTGGTATTTGGTAGTATCCCTTGCTTAGATCTACCTTCGATAAATACCTAGCCTTACTCAGTGTAGAGAACAGCTGGTTGGTGTCAGGTAAGGGGTCCACCTGAGATTCTGTGATCGCATTAAGCTTCCGGTAGTCAATACATAACCTGTGTTCACCACTCGGTTTTCTCAATAGCACCACACTTGAGCTATAGGGAGAGTCTGACTTCGAGATAATTTTCTCCTTCAACAGATAATCAACTTCCTCCCTTAGTGCTTGGGCTTTCGCATAGGGTATAGGGTATGTTCTCATGCATACTGGGGTAGGGTCGGTAACCTTCATGTCGTACTCTAACAGATTCGTACGACCTGGCTTATCTGTGAGCACATCAGCATGGGTTTCCAACACTTTCTGAACCCTCTTCTTCTGCTCTGGAGTTAAATGTTCACTAATATTTACTTGAACATAATCCTCTGTAGTTGTGAGTGGATACTCCATAGAGTGAAGTGGTTCACCGTGCATTTCTGTTGCAATGGCTAGGGTCATGATATGTGCAACTTCTGATGATTCCTTGTCATAGTATTTTTTAAGAAGATTGACATGATATACCTTCTCCTTCCCTTTCTTGTCAGTCTTATAATTGGTCCTGGAAAGTTTCTCCAGTATGACATAGGGTCCCTGCCATCCAATCTGCAATTTATTATTGCTGCTTGGCAACAGTAATAACACCTTTTCACCCACCTCCAGTTCCCTATCCTTTGCTTTTTTGTTGTAGTAGGCAGCATGCTTCCTCCTGGCCTGTCTTAAGTTATCATTGGCCAGTTTCCAACCTGCTTTCAATCGAGATGTCAACTCGTTGACGTACTGGTATGAGGAAGTCACTGTTTCCTCTGCCTTTTCATCAGTCCATGTCCGCAGCAATGCTTCCAGTGGACCTTTTATTGGTCTTCCAAACAACAATGTAGCTGGAGCCAATCCAGTTGAATTGTGGGGTACTTCCCTATATGCAAATAGTGCAGCGGGTAAGTATGTATCCCAAGTATCAGGTTTTTCACTCGCCAGCTTTCTAAGGATTGAAATTAGCGTACCATTGAACCGCTCTACTTGACCGTTCCCTTGGGCATGGTAGGGACTACAATGATAGTGCCTGGCTTGAAATATCCTGAATACTTCTTGTGTTAGCTTTCCCTTAAACTGAGACCCATTGTCAGTCAATATTTGATGCGGGAAACCTAATCGGGTAAATATTGTCAACAGGGCCTCTGCCACGTGCTTTGAATCTATAGCTGACATGGCCACTGCTTCTCCCCACATAGAGCAAGTATCAACCAAGGTTAAGATGTAAGCATTTCTCTTCTTGGTCCTAGTGAGGGGTCCAACAATATCTACTGCAACACGTTCAAAAGGGGTTCCCATAATAGGCATTTCTCCCAGTGTTGCTGGTGCAGTCCTATGCTTAGGAGCTACTCTTTGGCATTCTGGACAGGATCTTACATATCTTTTTATGTCCTCTGTAATTCCTGGCCAGAAGTAGTGACAGGCTATCCTTTGTCCAGTGGCCCCTATTCCCATATGTCCACTGAAGGGTATAGCATGTCCTAGCGTCATAACCTTCTCCCTGTAAGATTTTGGCACTACAAGCTGTCCATGCCCTTTAGGTCCTGTTCCAGCTTTTCTGTATAGTAGGCCATTCTTCATATACAAGTCTCCTTTCTCTGGAGGGTTATGTGCTTTAGGCAATTTGCCGAAACAAGGCTTCAACGTGCTGTCTGCTGCTTGAGCCTTTTTCATCTCTTCTGGATGAGTATTGATAGGATTTTCCTCCATATTCCTGGAGCTTTCCCTGGTCTGGACTGTTGCCATAACTACAGGTTTTATAGGTTCTCCAAGGAAAACATACCTACACCCCAAAATCAAAGGGTAAATAGGGTCGTCCATCACTGCTGCTTTGATTTCTCCTTCCACATAGCGAGATCTTATGTTGATTCGGGCTATGGGTAATGTCATGGTTCTTGCTCCTTTGATCGGTCCTCTGATTTCCACTGTTTCTGTGGTTATCTGGTCAGGACTCACTAGAGAAGAGCACACAACTGAATCAAAGTCCAATCCTGTGTCATATAAACACAGTACTTGAGTGCCATTCACGGTCACTTCCTCACAGACTTGGGGATGGTGGAAGTCTTTCTGACTTACTGCCATTTCCTTCCTTCCCTGATTCCCTGTTGTAAGACATGCAGCATGATGAGGAGGATTCTTCCTTCTGCAGTCCGCAGTATTGTGGTTACTCATTAGACAAGTTTTACACCACTTTCCTTCCTTCCGGTAAGGTGTCTTATCCGATCTTAGAGGGTTTTTGTCCTTTTGGTCAAATCTTTGTTTGTTCCTTGTGGTATGGTCCTTTTGTTCATATTTGGTATAGTTTTGTGATGATTTGAAGTTTTCACCCTGTTTCTTCTTATTTCCTAATAATTCTGCCTGAGCTGCTTGATATCTCTCAGCAACAGTTACAATATCTTCCAATCTCTCTGCTCCTTGTTCCATGATAAACTTCCTCATTTCTTGAGGCATGGACTCTTTCACCTGCTCCATCATTATCATTTCTTTCAGATCCTGACACTTTCCTAAACTACTCCATTTTTCCAAATAGGTTTCCAGTCTAGCAGAGAATTGGTGATAGTTTTCTCCTGGAAGAAGTTTAGCGGTTCGGAATTTCTTTCTATATGATTCTGAGTTCTTTTCATATCTCACAAGCAGTGCCTGTTTCAGGATTTCATAATCTTCCTGGTCATCTCTTGAGAGCTTCAAATATACATCGTAGGCCACACCTCTCAATCCCTGAGATAGTTTAAGACTCCATTTTTCTTTCACTAAGCCATAGGTAGTGGCTAGTCTTTCGTATCTATCCAGGTACGACTCGATGGCGTCTTCTTTCTCAACAAATGGGTCCAGATGAAAATTCATGGCCCCACTTGAGGTGCTCTGGCTGGAGCTACTCTCAGAGTGAGGTGAGCTCCCACCATTATTGCCAGTATTTGCCTGAATTTCAAGCTCTTTTAATCTCAACTGATGGTCTCTCTCTGCTTGTAATTTCCTTTCCTCAGCTTCAATTTTCTTTGCCTCATTTTCAGCCTCCCATTTCTTGGCTTCCATTTCTAATCTTTTGGTTTCTCTCTCAGCTTCCAGTCTTTTGTCTTCTCTCTCAGCTTCCAGTCTTTTGGCTTCTCTTTCAGCTTCCTGCCTTTTGTCTTCTCTCTCAGCTTCCGCTTGCAACCGCCTTTTTTCAGCCTCTAATTTCTTTGCTTCTCTATCCGCCTCTAATTTCCTTGCTTCAGTCTCTAATTGCAACTTTCTTTCTTCCCTATCCATATGTTTGTCCACTTCTGTTGTGACATACTGAGTGAGAGCATCACCTGTCATATTTAATTCCTTACCCATCTGCATGATCGCAGTCCTGAACTTCACTAGATCAGCCATGGCGTTACTTAGATAGGGTATGTATATCTACTATAACCAAATTATTGTAATTAAACTTAATTAATTTCAATGAACAAAAAATTTCCGTGCAACTTTGTGAGCATCAACTATTTACTGAGTACTAAATGGTACTCCTCCTAAGAAAATAATTTTGTAAAAATCCTATAATGATTTTCTCCAAAAAATTTTTTTTTCTTATGTTACCTATGGGTGGCACAAGATAGAGTGTAGATAGATGAATAGACTAAGTATGGCTCAAGATATACAGAAATATCCCAGGAACGAGCCCCCAGTGTGGCGAGAGGTTTTGTTTTGGCTCTAAGATCAGTATAGTACTGACAATTACAGAAGTAGAATTTCTGCAGAAAATGGTGAAGTCCCAGTGTCTGAGAGAACTACTGGTATCACAAATTAGTTACGGCTGTGAATGTTCTGATCTCGAAAAATTAGTAGAGAGGAGACCGACATAAAGCGCCACCTCCGCTGTGTAACTAACTGTGATATTAATAAAAAAACAAGGAAACAGATTTTTACTTAACAATGATAAAATTGACAAGTCGTTCAAAATACAATTTCCCTAGTATTTATTTAGTATATACACTATCTACTCTTGTGCTGAAGGGTGAATGTTGAAAAATGGAATGTAATGAATTTGTAAGTTTACATATGATTTACAAATATTTATATTTATATAGATATGTAAATAAATATTACAACAAGTTTTCCAATTATAGGAACAAAAAATTATATCAGCTGTGCTGTTAATTAAGGATATAACACTTATCAGCTATGTTGTTATTTTTGTCTCTTGCTATGCTAATTTCACTTTCTCGTCACTGACAGTTTCTATGCTCACAATGCTGACAGAAATGGTACGAATGTGTACTCATCTCTTAAAACGTTCTGTTCTCCTTAGTTTGGTTCACACCACTCCTGCTGAGGCTCGTTACTTTAGCCCACCCAAGACTGAGGGGGACTAAAGATGTAGCTTCTGTACAATCTCTATGCTCCTGAGAAGTTCCAGGCAGCGGGATTGACTCGAACATACGACCTCACTGCCATCAATGGTACCTATACCTTGTAGCGGTATGGCAGCTTGTGTACCCTGACAATCCCCAGAGCTATGCCAGTGGGAGTTTTACTCCTGGTAGGTTCAACCATGCTGGACTGGTCTGCGTGGGTAGGGGTCAGACAAAAGCTGGTACCCTGGTCCTCCAGGTTGGGGGTTTTAGCACAGGGCCGACACCCCTGTCTGTGTAAAAAATCACACACGTTACGGAAACAGCAATAAATGGAAATACTTTGATGCGGGACGGACATCCGGAGTCTCAGGCTCGTATGACTGACAGTGGTGAAAGCCGAAAGGAAGCCACTGGCATGAAAACGGATGCCCAGACCGCAAAACACGAAACCAGAATTGGTTTTTGGAATGTCAGAACTATGAACGAGGCAGGAAAGCTGAGACAGATTACAGCAGAGATGAGGAACTACAAACTACATATCCTGGGAATAAGCGAGAGCAGATGGACAGGGATGGGGAGAATAAAAACAGCTACAGGGGAAACAGTACTTTATTCTGGTAGAGAGGACGGTCAGCACAACGAAGGTGTAGCCATTATCCTTAAGAAAGGAATGGAAAGGTCTCTACTGGAATGGAAACCCATTAACAACAGACTAATAAGAGCAAGACTGAGAGGGAGATTCACCAACACCACAATTATACAATGTTATGCACCAACAAATGACAGCGACGAAGAGATCAAGGACGAGTTCTATCAACAGGTACAAAAGGAAATGGAAACTGTACCCAGGTACGATCTTATTATAGTAATGGGAGACCTAAATGCGAAAGTTGGAACACACAATAATTATAACGAAAGAGTAATGGGGAAATGCGGCAGTGGAACAGTAAATGAGAATGGGGACAAATTAATAAGCTTCTGCAGTATTAACAACCTGGTCATCGGAGGAACACTTTTTCAACACAAAGAAGTGCACAAGTTAACATGGGAATCACCAAACGGACGAGACAAAAACCAGATAGATCACATAATGATCAATGGCAGATGGAGACATGCACTACAAGACGTGAAAGTAAGAAGAGGCGCAGATGTGGGAAGTGATCATCACCTAGTAGTAGCAAGACTGAAGGTGAAACTCAGAGCTGCTGGACCAGTTGCAGTCAAACAGAAAAGATACAACATCACGAAACTTAAGGACCCCCTCACCAGAAAAGCGTTTGTGGTCGACGTAAAGAGACGATATCTGATTACCAAAAGCCAGGAAAGAACAGAGACCGACGATGTGGACCAGAAATTCAACACCATCTCAACAATATATAAAGAAGCAGCAAGTCATGCTTGGGATTCCAGGAAAGAAAGAGCCAAGACTGGATAACACCAGAAACGCTAAACACCATAGCGAAGAGAAAGGAAATGAAAAGGAAGAAAACAGAAGCTAAGTCTCCCAGGTTAAAGGCAATATATAGTGAACAGTACAGTCAGCTGGACAAGGAAGTAAAACGTCAAACCCGTGCTAACAAAAGGACATTTCTGGATGACCTTGCAAGACAGGCAGAAGAGGCAGCACTGAGAAATGAACAAAGCACAGTTTATAAAATAACTAAAGCTATCAGTGGAAAACGAGTTTGCAAACAACATAACATTAGTAAGAGACAAGCAAGGAAATCTCATCACCACAGCACAGGGGCAGGAAACAAGGTGGGCAGAGCACTTCAGAGAAACACTGAATAAGGAACCACCAGAGACTCAGCTGAATGTTCCTGAGGCTGAAAGTGACTTAGACGTAAATACAGACATTCCACGAAAAGAAGAAATTATCACAGCTATCAAAGGGCTAAAAAATGGATTTTTTGTTAAAAAAGCGCCTGGTTGAATGCTGAGCTATTCAAGACAGACCCTGAACTAGCAGCAGAACTATTAGAACCACTATTTGCACAAGTCTGGGAAACTGAGACAACACCAACAGAGTGGAGTAAAGGAACAATTGTCAAATTGCCCAAGAAGGGCGACCTTGCAGACTGCAACAACTGGAGAGGAATTACCCTCCTCTCAGTTCCCAGCAAAATACTAGGCAGGATAATCATCCAGAGAATTTCAAAAGCAGTTGACCATAAACTGAGGAAAGAACAAGCGGGCTTCAGAAAGAACAGAAGATGTGCAGATCATATATTTGCCCTCAGGAACATTATAGAGCAGTGCTCAGAATGGCAGAGACAGCTGTACATTAACTTTGTTGATTTTGAAAAGGCTTTCGACAGCATACACAGGGACAGCCTATGGAAAATTCTGAGGGCTTATGGAATTCCCAGCCGCATTGTTTCCATTATAAAAAGCCTCTATTCTAACTTTACGTGCAGTGTGGATCGAGTAATGTAACTTTCGAAGTGAAAACAGGAGTACGACAGGGATGCCCCTTATCAACAACATTATTTTTGACAGTCATAGATTGGGTGATGCGCCAGACAACAGAGGGCAGTCCAAGAGGAATTAGATGGACAACGTTTTCTACACTGGAAGATTTGGAATATGCAGATGACATTGCACTGCTCGCGCATTCACACCAACACATTCAAGACAAAACTGATAGACTGAATAAGTATGGCCAGCAGGTTGGCCTGAACATCAATCTGAAGAAGACAGAGGTCATGACACTAAATGTGGGCAATCCTGAGCCAATAACAGTAAGGAACCAGAAGTTAGAACAGACAGACACATTTACTTACCTAGGAAGCATAGTAACACCTGACGGCGGAACAAGCAAGGACATTAACAACAGAATGAATAAAGCGAGAACAGCCTTTGCTATTCTCAACAACATTTGGAAGTCTTCCCAGTACAGCACAAACACCAAATTAAGACTGTATGAGAGCTGCGTACTTTCTGTGCTTCTCTATGGTGCGGAATGTTGGAGAGTAACAGAGAAGGAAATGTCGAAACTGTCCTCCTTCCACACAATCTGCCTAAGGAAAATTCTCCGAATCTTTTGGCCAAACACCATCAGCAACCAAGAACTACTTATTCGGAGTAACCAGGAGGACATGCACACCATCATAGCTGGCAGACGCTGGAGTTGGGTTGGCCATGTCCTCAGAAGGGACCCTGATACCATCGCAAGAACAGCTATGCTATGGACCCCCGAGGGAAAGCGAAAGAGAGGCCGACCAAAAACAACTTGGCGGAGAACTGTGGAAGCTGAGATGCAAAGAATGAACCACAGTTGGGGCACTGTACGAAGGATGGCTGCCGACAGAGCAAAGTGGAATCAATTTGTTGCTGCCCTACAAGACGCCACCAGGCGTGATGGCCGCTGACTGCTTTGACGGTTGGCGGTTATGGATCAAAGAAGAAGAATACGACCTCAGGTTTTTTTGGACACAAATAAACCTGTAACAAAGCAAAAATAGGGGCTAATTTCTGTCCTCAAGCCAACCTATTTCTAGTGTGAGTGAAATGAGCGTGTCTCAGATGTATGCATGTAGGATGAATGACAACATGGCTCAGTATGATTTAGCAATAGCGAGACAAGACAGGTGTCTACTTGCAAAGCATTCTTTCTGATAAACTAATACATGGATACATTCAATAATATAGATTCAATACATGAATACATTTAATACATGAATACATCCCATAATATAAATCAATACTTGAATAAATCCAATAATATGTACACCTAGGTGTGATACAACAATGTCCTTCCCCCTATACTATACCACGTCCTCTCTGACAAGTGTTATACTAGCGGGTAACATATATCCTAACAATATTGTTATGTTCTTATGATAGGAGTATATGCGACGAGGACTGTTTGGTGATATATCAGGTTGGAGTTATAGGAGACAATAGATTGGAGTTAGATGCGACAATAGATTGAGTCCTGACAAGGGCTGTTTTGGTTATATTTGCAGTTGGTCTGAGATAATAGATTGAAGTAAAGGAGACAATAGGTTGAGTCCTAACAAGGACTGTTTTGGTTATATTAGCAGTTGGTCTGAGATAATAGATTGAAGTAAAGGAGACAATAGGTTGAGTCCTAACAAGGACTGTTTTGGTTATATTGCAGTTGGTCTTATCTGAGATAATAGACTGAAGTCGTGTGAGACAATAGATTGAGTTATAGGAGACAATAGATTGAGGTATGAGTCCTATTAGTCTTTGTCTATATCAATCATATACATTCATAGTGAACCCAAAATATATTAAATATATACAGGTGTAGGTAGTATAATGACACACAACAAATACCAACATTATATACCTGCTGAAGGCCTATTTTTCTAAAGGTTATCGCAAATATATTTACCCTCCTAAGATTTTAAACTGGCCAGGTTTTGATGCGACTTAGTGAAGTAGGTTGCAGGTCGATGCCCTCAGGTAAGCACTAAATCAAAGTGACAGGTTCTTCCTCTTCAGTCGGTCAGTCTGGCTTCGTTTTTGGTGTTGCGTGTTTAGCATAAAATTCCGCCCGATTATATAGGCAAGTAAATACTTGAGGAAAGCTTTCGGTTGGTTCCTGGCGGAGCAAGTTGATTGGTTTCCTCCGGTTTAGTCTCAAGCGCTGTACAGCCTAATTTTATTCAGTTTTTAGCCGCCATCTTGCGTGAACTGCGTGAACAGTATAATTTATTCTGTCTCAGAGACTGGTGAACGGTGCAAGTTGATTGGTTGAAGCAAATCTGTATCTCGACATAGTGATTAACAAAGTAGTGGGTTACACTTCGTTTCACGACAGACCCACACTTGTAGAAGCCACATAGCCACAGCCCATAGAAGAGAAAAGCCATGCTGACCTGCTTTGTGATCCATCTTGCATAGGGATAAGCTCAGATCTGTAATATTGTGTCCGAAGGGTCCTACCCCAGAGAGAGTCGCAACAAAGCTTCTTGTAAGTAGCATAACAGACTGCAGTGTGTGAGTAAAGGACCACATCTGCTTCGCCTGGTAGTAGCATCGCGTCTACGTGTCCAGGTGAATTAAGTCTCTTGGAAAGTCTACACCTGATCAAGCTATAGAGGTGTCGGTAGAGAAAGAAACTGAAGGAAGTAAGTAACTGTTTTGTTGAGGAAGCAAACTCCAGAAGTCACCAAAATGGCTTATATGATGACAAGATAATCGAGACACCCTTGGAGCATAAGATAGGTCTAGCGAGAAGGTGACTTACTTCACAACTCTGTTAGACATCTACCATCTAGAACTGTGCAGTTAACTACCTGATTTGTCCTGTGTGTTAAAAAGTAACCTTAGACTACTTACGTCAGCCTGGGGGGCGGGGGGGGGGGGGGCGCTATGACCTATAACATTTGATGATGGCCAGGCACTTGTATCATTGAAAGACAAACGCATCCTACATAACAGATATAATTTATGGACTATCTCTTTCCAATTATCTTTCCCTAAACATTGGGGGGCCAAGCCTGGATCTGACGACTTCGGAACTTTAATATGTGACATCTTGTTTGAACATTTACGACATGATCACTCCACTCAGTGATATATTATAAATCCAGTTGCTAGCGTGCGACATTCATTCATTTAGTTCATCGAATCTCATCCATCTGAGCATTCATATAATATATTAATTTAAGGCAATATATTCCACAAACTGGTGCCATCATGCATACGTCTCTTGTCTGCTACACTGTCACAAACGATATTTCCTGGGCGTATATAACAACATTAATAAAAGGCTGTTCACCTTTTCAAACATACGCTGACTATAAATGCAAGAGCAAAAATCCATACGTGGCAAGTAGGCCAAACTTTGAATTAAACATATTCCAAACACCTTGACGGTGTTAAAAACACTTGGAGTATATAATGGTTATACCACATTGATGAGTGGCTCCGCCGCGCTTACGGAAAAAACACATCATTAACGCCCAAGGGCGAAACGCAGACTACTATATTTTATCAGTTTTCGTCATCCCTGGCAACATTCGCACGTCATCATTTTTGTGCATCTCACGTCACTTTATGTCTGCGACGTGGTGCAAAAACCTCGATAAAAATCACTCCATCAAAGTTGCTTCACATTACGAAACGAACCCTAACACCGTCCCTACCTCTAGGTCACCAGTTCTCTTCTCCACTTCTGGAAACTATTTTTTAAAAAATCTAATTTTCATCTCGCCAAAGGTTTGAAACGCGACTAATATGAATAGCTCAGGCGAAGTTAAATAAAAGTGGTAAAAAAAATGCGGGGGAATTGGTAATATACTCTGTTTATGCAGCATGCCTAAGAAAAATTCTCCGAATCTTTTGGCCGAATACCATCACCAACCAAGATCTGCTTACTGGGAGCAAGCAAGAGGACATGCACACCATCATAGCTGGCAGACGCTGCAGCTGGGTTGGTCATGTCCTCAGAAGAGACCCCGATGCCATCACAAGAACAGCTATGCTTTGGACCCCTGAAGGAAAACGAAAGAGAGGCCGACCAAAAACAACCTGGCGGAGGACTGTGGAGGCTGAGATGCAAAGAATGAACCAGAGTTGGGGCACCGTACGAAGGATGGCCACCGACCGAGCAAAGTGGAATCATTTTGTTGTTGCCCTACAAGACGCCACTAGGCGTGATGGCCACTGACTGCTTTGACGGTCCATGGCTAAGGATCAATGAAGAAGAAGAATGCAGCACAGCTGAAACCGAAAATGAGATCACGTAATGCCGTGAGGCATGGAAATAGACCAGTAGCGAGACAATTCAAGCTGACACAAATTCTTGGAAAACACAAAGGGAAGTTGACAAATAAACGTCACTGCGGGGCGAAGTAGCAATATTCAGTGAAATAGTGCATCAGGTGTATAATAACTACGTACTTGAATAAAATGAAATTGTTACGCTGCAGGAGCAAAAATGATTCAGATAGAAGAAGCAAACCCCATTTTCCAAGACCCAAGAGAAGTGAAATCTACATCCGGCTCGAATTGAAAACTACAGTCGGGTTTCAGACGACAGCTTTGAAAATTCGCGAAGGCGCATGGGAAGACAGAAAACTGCTGGCGGGCTAACGTTAAAAGTAGGCAGACGTTTCCACCCGTATGTATTACCGCTTCTACAGGAGAAAACTAATCACTACGTCTACACGTCACAAATTACGCGGCCTTGAGGGATATTGTCAGTACTCGATACAGTAGGTCGCGTCTATACGTATTCTCCATGTGACCAAGTGATCTATTGATATATATATATATATTGTTATCATAATTTGTATGTGTGCGTACCTCGCGTCTGTTAATTAGTAATGTATTATTTTATTCGTAATAATTGGTTTTTATGCGCTTACCGCGTGTAGTTGATTAGTAAAAAGTTTATTTCCTTCGTATGTGTGCGAACCGCACGTCTAGTTAATTAGTGATACATTTTTGAAATGGTATTTGGTATGTTTGCGTACCGCGGTCTAGTTGATTAGTGCACCGAATGTTCCTTTTTTTTATGAGTACTGGCGCATCTTACTGCTGGATTTTAAATGTAGTAGTAATTCTTTTTATTTGTTTTTGTTTTTCATAGAATTATCATTTGGTTCCAGTCTCCGTGGTGGTAGTTTAGATTATTATTATTATTCTTTAATGGAAGTTATAACATGTTTGGAATATTTATTTGTTGTTGTTTGTAGTTTTTAACTCTGCGAGTTTTGGCAGTTTACTGTAAACCGGCCTAAGTAGGTTGCGACTTCCTTTCTCCGATACCTCCTTGCATCGCTATAGGTATAGATAGTCCCATAGCTGATAGTGCCATAGGGAGTGAAGTGTTCGAGACTTCACTGTACTAGGTCTCATGTTTATGAGATAAGTTGACCAGTTTCCTCCCCCACTGCCATTGCTGTCCATATTGAGCAGAGTCAGGTACCTATTGCAGTTGGGTCAGACCGAAACAGGAGCGCAACTGACTATGGAAATGTGCCCCGGAGGTGACAGTATCAGGTTTTCGACGTGTCTCCCTTCCAGGTAACTTTTGCCCCTCGAGATCTTGGTGCGAGGAATACTCTCTAACCACTGCCCTCGCTCGAATGCTCGCGAAGGACTTTGCGTCTTTGTTGAGCAAAGCGCGCTTAGCCAAAGCAAGGCAGAAATTGTTTTAACTCAGAGAAACCCATGGTGGGTTTCCCCATATTTGAGTTTTCATATAGTGTTAAAATTTGAGGTCGGTTCTTTCCAAAGTTTGGTAATCTTACACACGATCAAGGGAGACCAATGAACGCACAGAGTTGTGGCGAGAGGTTTTGTTTAGCTCTTGGATCAGTATAGTACTGACAATTACAGAAATAGAATTTCTGCAGAAAATGGTGAAGTCCCAGTATCTGAGAGGACTACTGGTATCACAAATTAGTTACGGCTGTGAATGATCTGATCTCGAAACAATAGTAGAGAGGAGACCGACATAAAGCGCCACCTCCGCTGTGTAACTAACTGTGATATTAAAAAAAACAACAACAAGGAAACAGATTTTGCTTAACAATGATAAAATTGACAAGTCTTCAAATACAATTTCCTAAGTATTTATTTCGTATATACACTATCTACTCTTGTGCTGAAGGGTGAATGTTGAAAAAAATGGAATGTACTGAATTTGTAAGTTTACATATGATTTACATATATATATATATATATATATATATATATATATATATATATATATATATATATATATATATATATATATATATATATATATATATATATATATATATATATATATATATATATAACAAAAAATGTTTCTATTATATGAACAAAAAATATATCAGCTGTGCTTTTATTTATGGATATAACACTTATCAGATATGTTGTTATTTTTGTCTCTTCACTTTCTCATCATGGTGTTTCTATGCTCACAATGCTGACAGAAATGGACTAATGTGTACTCATCTCTTAAAACGTTCTGTTCTCCTTCTTGGTTCACACAACTCCTGCTGAGCTGCTGAGGGGGACTAAAGATGTAGCTTCTGTACAATCTCTATGCTCCTTTCGCAGCGGGATTGACTCGAACATACGACCCTCAGGTTTTTCTGAAACCTGTAACAAGGAAAAATAGAGGCTAATTTCTGTCCTCAAGCCCACCTATTTCTATTGTATATGATTGAACCTGTCTCAGTGTCGCCGTAGAGACAACATGGCTCAGTATGATTTGGTGCGATTGGCAGCTTCATACTCCCATGTTGCTGGATCTATGTCCACTGCCCTCATGTATCTCTTGCACACATCTTTGAACCTCAGCCTTTTTGTAGTTACTTACCCTAATTATAATCGAAGGACTTTGCGTCTTTAGTTGGAGTTAGATGCGCGCTTAGCCTAAGCAATGACTGTTTTGGTTATATTGCAGAAATTGTTTTAACTCAGTCCTAAAGACTGTTTTTGGTTATATTGCAGTTTGGAGTTATCCAATAGTGAAGTTATAGGGTTTCCTAACCCATGGAGTTATCAGAGACAATTGAGTTTTCAATAGATTGATAACAAGGACTGTTTTGTTTAAAATTTGAGGTCAGGTTCTTTCCAATGAGTTTGGTAATCTTACAATCATTATACACGATCAAGGGAGACCAATCGTAAATTTATAACGCACAGACTCGACTAGTGAAGTAGAGGTCGAACTCAGCAACAAACAATGAACAGGATGAAGTATCTCTGGCGTCAAGTTCATAGCATAAAATCCGAAAAACGCTTTGCGCAAGTTGATTGGCTGACATTCTGTCTCAGAGACAGGAAGACGTTGATTGGTTGTAAGCAAATCTGTCTTTCACGACAAGAGTAAGAGAACTCAAACAAACATGAAGGGATCTATGCTCCATAGGGATCTGAGAGTAATGATGATGAAATATTATACAGAGTTGCAAACGAATTGTAAAGCTGGTACAGAACGAAACGAAAACCTACTTCAGATATGCCGGCCTTGACAACTGACCTTTCGTCCTTTAAGAGCTAAAAAAAAGCTCACGCTTTATTATGGTAAAAAGCAGACAGAAATATTGCTGTGCAGCGGTGCGGGAATTGAAGAGTCGTAGTATAAGGAAGTCGTTTGTGAACACTTTTTGCACATCTTGAAGGTACCATTAATCCTTTCATTCCCAGGAGCCGTGTGGCGCGCCACAGTATTATACATTATTCTCCCAAGGGCTGCATGGCACGCCAGTTTGGCTATAATTAGTTCTCATGTATGCACACTCCACGATATAAATGAAGCCGTTTGCTGCGTTTAAAACTTAGAAACCTTTCGGAGTATTCTTCAGCCAGTAAAGACTAATATTTTCTCATAAATATATGTTCATTTGCTCGTTTTAAACAACTAAAACATGTGGCTTCCATTTTGTAGCCATGGTAATACTTAAACATTTCTTAAGAGAAAAGAGTGAATATGCATGCTGCCATATTAATATTTGCACTTTGTTGGTATTTCTTGAGCTAATCTGCGGTATTGATTTATTAATTATCCTGGAGCGTCCAGAGAAACCTAAGCCTTCAATGGACTCATTGTCAAACCTTCTTGAACGTACCTTGAGCTCGAGGTCTTTCAAAACATTTTTTATTCTCATCATGCCTATTTCCAGTTCTCTTTTCATTGTTTTTTCTTTCGGTGTTCATCCACCTCCCTGCCCTGGGGATTCCAGATTAAGGACAGTCTGGTAAGGCCATCAACAGGTTTCCGTAGTGTGTATCCTATCCATCGCAAGCGTCTTCCTTCTCGTATTTTTTTTTTTTTTTTGTTCGCTGGCGTTTGTCTGGTTCTTGTCATCAGTGTCACATTAATTTACCCATGTGTTGCTGGGGCCTAAACGAGAAGCAAAGATTAGTAACAGCGTAATCTACCAAGCATGTCGTAAATAGCGACTGGGGAGGATTGGGCATGGGGCCGGCTTACCCCATTCTGTAGAAATTCAAAGTCAGAGAAAACGTGTGTGTAATATAGGTAATCTACGGTATAATAATTATCACGAATTCATGCTCAGCAACTCTCTAACTGTTGTTTAATCATCACCACACGTCAGCTCCCCGAGGAGCATAGGCCTTCAACAAACTTATCGTCGTTTATTACTGCTTTATACCATCGCCTTGTTTGGCAAAAATCGACCTGAGGCCATAAGTCACCGTCGTATAGTTTAATCTATCATCCTACATAATATCTTACAGTTAACAATTTGGAACACCATGTAAAATTCCATTTTAATGCGGTATATCCTTCTTTTCAACTAGGAACCCAAAAACTTTGAACGCGTTTTTCTCAAAACAAGCGGAAGTGGAGATGGGATACAGCAGTACTAAAGCGCCGTTATGCCAAGTCTGCCTACCTCCCTCGTGCCATCAGCTTAAAGTCTTTCAACGTATTTACATCCTCTTCACGTCTGTCTCCGATTATTTTCTCCATTGTGCTCTTTCGTCTCCCTCTATCTCTATTACCCTGGTTTATTCGAGAACAAGGTCTGCCTTGTAATACCACGCAATACTGCCATCAGCTGTTATTTAGAGGGGTAAAATGTATTTATAGGAAATGCAGATTTAATGTTAGACTTAAATCGCATATTTACATATTGGGTATTAACGACACATAAATACATCGCGAAGCATATGCTAAGAAAAGTGGCCCGTCAGCAATTTGAAGGCACACTTAGACAACAAAAACGCAAGAGGGCAAAGAACAGTACAACTGAACTACATAGAACAAACTGTTAACAGCTGCTGATGGAACAAATCATCTCGTGGCGAGAAGACGAGCGCGCGAATTCCGTCCGCCTAAAATAATATGGAATTACCAATAGTAGGCGGTGTATTTTACATAATCTGTTGCATTAAATTGTAGTTTTTATTTCTGTTAATGGGATTCAGTTCGCATTTGATCTGTGTCAGTTTTTCGTATTAAATTTTTTTGACAATTCCCAACAAGCGTGTAATGCTTTGTTGATTTACAAGGTTTAAATCTGAAAGTGAAGATTTTATTTTATTTTCTTCATTTGAAGTATGTTGCTGCAAAGGTATGATTCTACCTTGTCGTTAATGTTTCTTCAAGTGCAATACTGTTATTGGACTTAATTTCTTTTGATCTCCATATATTTCCTAATGCAGTGAAAGCTCCTAATATCTCTTGCATTCTTATTGTGATATCCTTGTCTGACCCTCCAGAATTCTATATTGCTGTCAGTGTATATGTATGATTCTACATCTTGTAGTGGTGTTTCTTCAAGTGCATTACTGTCTTCGTTTCCAGCATTTATTCTCCCACATCAAAGATAATTAGGATATTGAGCTGTTTGTAGTGCTTCTGAGTAAGCTTTGAAGTTTGTTGAAGAAAATTCCCAGTGGTCACTAAGATATGGATTTCCTGCCATTAACTTTATTTTTGTGTCTAATCATTCTCCTTCATTGTTTCATCAAGCTCTGTTAATTAGTACATTTGTGTGTATATATGATGTTACATTTATACTTGTGATTTCAGGACCGAACCTAAGCCAGATTATTAATATGACATTTCCTCAAGCATATTTGACAACAAGCAATAGCAGCTGTAGTGGATTTGATGGTATTGTATGATGGTGATATTACTAAGTGTGATGCATGAGGTCAGCTGTGAAGGCTCCTGAGATAAAATGTAGCTGTGAATTGTCAGAAGGCCCTTCTTGCTACCACTACGACCTCACACCTATCTTTTTTTTTTCTAATGAATGTGGCTACGTTAAATGTCTAGGGTGATGATATGTAATGTGTTGTGGTAGTTTACATACACACACACAGATATTTACTAAGTCTAATAATATTAATAAATGTTATAATACACTGAACTAACTCAAGTGTGTACAATTTTGATAGTAATTTTCTTTAAATTTATTTGTTCTGAACCAAGGTTTTAATTTGTGATAAGGGTGGATTTGTGCTGAAGTGGTAACTTGCCACCCTTATCGACACCTGGTGTTAAAGTGTAAGATGTAGGTGTCTTCTCTGATTTAGGATGTTGCTGTGTATGTGGTAGTGGAACAGTTCAATGGGTTATCACACAGGCAACATGACGTGTAGAGTCATAGAAAGGGTAACTTCGTTGTATAAGTTTCTTTCATTTATTGCACGCCACAAAACAGTCATGATACTTATGACATCAACATGGTTAACGAGTTCAGCAAGATGATATGGCACATTGAAAACAATTTCTGTAGTCAGCAATGATAGCTGTTGTATATATGCGTCATAAGACATCACAGTTCAATAGATTCAGAAATTCATCAATCATCGAGTGCTAGTTCGTGAAGCTGTATAAATAATAATAATTTCTATAACTTCTGCAACAGTGTCAGCTACAGATCTTCAATGTTCATAAACAATAATAAATGCTCCCATTCTGATGCTAGCAGATCAGTTGTATACAATAAGTCCGTTCACTGTCTGCACGTGAATAGCATACATGGGCTACAGGTCAGCTCGACCTTTATAATGTTCCTAAGTCTAACCATCTGACTTGGACGTGATCTCTGATATAACGAATCCTGGAACACAGACAACAGTCTTGTTGGTCTAGAGCGACCCATATATATTTAACTAGTTCAGGTATACAGATACCGGTGACTTAATCCTAGTCAAAGTACCTCTCCATTTTGCATCACACAGGCGAGCAAAATAGGCGACAAAATGACGAACCTCTAGACGATAGCATAAAGTTCGATACAAGAGGAATTACCTTATTTCGGAAAATCAACCATGAACATATGCCTCCAGGCAGGCTGCATAATACTGGGAAATAGTCTAGTTAGCTAACTAACTCACTAAGACACTGTATTTCCCTCAGAGAATCACAAGACGCAGTTGCGTCTGCTCGCTTCTTAAACCATTTCTAAACTGCCCAACTGGGCGGAACACACAGAACGAACTCCCGGTTTTTGACATGCGCAGAACGACAATCTCTGAGTTGCCGTTCACAATAAGACGATTCGAAGAACATTCGAGATAAAAGTCTTACACAGTCGCGCCTTTTATGGTCATGAAAAGAAGCGTTAAGAAAGGTTTCAGACATCTACCATAGTTGACTGGTACTACCAAATAAGGAGATGTGGTCACGCTTCGTTCAAGAAATTATAGACCGAACGTGTCTCTATACAAGAGAAGGCAACTCCTAAAAATTGTAGTTTCGATAACTCGGATTATGTCCCTTTGACCATAGAAAACATAATACACACTTCAGTCAAAAAAAAAAATGATCATACATATGAAAAATGTTTATACAAACGAAAAATAATAATGATCCGTGCGTAACATTACCGCACCCTCCCTGGAAAAAAAAAATGAAACATTTTTTTTTTTTTTTAAATCCTGGAGCCGGAAAAAAATCTAGGCTCCTAACGCACGTATGATGCGTGGATATATACCTAACAAATTAGCTCAACGCATGGAGCGACACTGAGATCATATCTCAGATCCTTAGAGAAAAAATTTATCTAAGTATACGCTGATATATTCCAGGAAGGTGCCACCAACACACGCCACAATGATGGCAACAACATAATGACAATCAAATTATACTCATACCAATATATGAAATTAAATATATTATGTGTTATCATACAATGTGTTGCAAATAGCGGTGTAATTTACTAATATACCGCACTATATTATTACATTATATAAAGTAACAGTAATTAATAAGTAATACATGTGTTGCTCTTCGGTGACACAAAACATTCAATAGAAGAAGATGTGGACATCATCCGCTCCCAATGTAGGACAGGACTTGATATCCTCAAAGTTCCACAATGGACATAAACTCGCAGACTTCAATGATGTGCTGCGAAAATATCAATAACACAAATCTTAAAGACAACTGGTAAATTTCTTAATACAATCCTGAAAATAATTTATTTAAATGTGGCCGAGTGATCTTTTGGCCCGTATATCACTAACTAAGCCAAAATATCAGATGATAGAACCAGCTCTGGCCACCAAAAATGATAAGGGTGGATTTGTGCTGAAGTGGTAACTTGCCACCCTTATCGACACCTGGTGTTAAAGTGTAAGATGTAGGTGTCTTCTCTGATTTAGGATGTTGCTGTGTATGTGGTAGTGGAACAGTTCAATGGGTTATCACACAGGCAACATGACGTGTAGAGTCATAGAAAGGGTAACTTCGTTGTATAAGTTTCTTTCATTTATTGCACGCCACAAAACAGTCATGATACTTATGACATCAACATGGTTAACGAGTTCAGCAAGATGATATGGCACATTGAAAACAATTTCTGTAGTCAGCAATGATAGCTGTTGTATATATGCGTCATAAGACATCACAGTTCAATAGATTCAGAAAATTCATCAATCATCGAGTGCTAGTTCGTGAAGCTGTATAAATAATAATAATTTCTATAACTTCTGCAACAGTGTCAGCTACAGATCTTCAATGTTCATAAACAATAATAAATGCTCCCATTCTGATGCTAGCAGATCAGTTGTATACAATAAGTCCGTTCACTGTCTGCACGTGAATAGCATACATGGGCTACAGGTCAGCTCGACCTTTATAATGTTCCTAAGTCTAACCATCTGACTTGGACGTGATCTCTGATATAACGAATCCTGGAACACAGACAACAGTCTTGTTGGTCTAGAGCGACCCATATATATTTAACTAGTTCAGGTATACAGATACCGGTGACTTAATCCTAGTCAAAGTACCTCTCCATTTTGCATCACACAGGCGAGCAAATAGGCGACAAAATGACGAACCTCTAGACGATAGCATAAAGTTCGATACAAGAGGAATTACCTTATTTCGGAAAATCAACCATGAACATATGCCTCCAGGCAGGCTGCATAATACTGGGAAATAGTCTAGTTAGCTAACTAACTCACTAAGACACTGTATTTCCCTCAGAGAATCACAAGACGCAGTTGCGTCTGCTCGCTTCTTAAACCATTTCTCAACTGCCCAACTGGGCGGAACACACAGAACGAACTCCCGGTTTGACATGCGCAGAACGACAATCTCTGAGTTGCCGTTCACAATAAGACGATTCGAAGAACATTCGAGATAAAAGTCTTACACAGTCGCGCCTTTTATGGTCATGAAAAGAAGCGTTAAGAAAGGTTTCAGACATCTACCATAGTTGACTGGTACTACCAAATAAGGAGATGTGGTCACGCTTCGTTCAAGAAATTATAGACCGAACGTGTCTCTATACAAGAGAAGGCAACTCCTAAAAATTGTAGTTTCGATAACTCGGATTATGTCCCTTTGACCATAGAAAACATAATACACACTTCAGTCAAAAAAATGATCATACATATGAAAAATGTTTATACAAACGAAAAATAATAATGATCCGTGCGTAACAATTTGGTCAGAACATATGAAAGGTTTTGCAATTATAAAAGAAATGCATGAATGTTACATAATAAATGCAAGGTGTGTACATATGTATGTTACTAGACTAGTTAATATTACTACTGTTTATAGTTGTAATCTATTTTGGGAGAACACTTAATGGATGTGCTGTTGGGGTGGCCTCATCACTCCCTGTCTATGGTGACTACACATTGTCCAGTTATTGGATGGAATTTTTATGGGTGTGTTAGCAAATAAGTTGAGTTGGTGAATTCTCAGCAGACCAGACGCTCACGTAGCTTGAAGGTGTAGCTCTGGTGCTGAGATCTGGTGGCCCCACCTCTCCGTGCTTGGGGGCAATATCAGAAGTCTGGTGGCCCCACCTCTCCGTGCTTGGGGGCAATAATAGGCTGCTCTGACAAAATGTTACTGCACGGGTCCACTCTTGTAATATTCAACAACTCATTTGACACCGCATTGGTGCCAACTGAAACTCACAGTTCTGCAATCAAAGTATTAGTCATGTGTCAGAATTCCATCCTCTAACCATTTCTGGACACAACACTACACAACAACAACACCACATAGACGGGTCAGATCTTTCTGACCAAACAACACATCTTACCAAGTTGGTTTCACATAGGATAGGTTCTCCCAGACTACGTATTCTGAAATATGTTCATTAGTTTCCTGCCATAGAATAGGATAGGTGATTTGTTTCACTGATCTCAACACTTGATCTGTCCTTCATAATCCTTGCTGGAGTTTATGTATTTTATTTGTCTCTAGACCCTGAACTGGGGCGGGGGTCTAGAGCGAATCCTTACTTGTTGTAAGGGACAGATTATGCTATTGCAGTATCAAATCACTCGAAACCTTAAACAAATATTAAAATGTACAAAGAAATAATTTCAGTCTTACCAGAATTATGAATATAGAACACAGTTAAATGCTAGCAAAACTCAGCTGAGCTGCTGGCCTTAGGATGGCGTCCCTCTAAATATTTCAATAGCTTCTGGGAATTACACCACTTAATAATTCACTGTGTCTACTAGGACAACTTATAATGAATGGCACAAAATGCGCGTCTGAGCGCCGATAATATATTCATCTATGGCCAATCACTGCCTTTTCTTTTTTCAAATTCAAATATCCTACCAAAAAGTCATTTCAGTCATACCTCAGTCAAGTATGCCTTATTGTCTGTTGGTCCGTCCGTCTCTACTTGCGTTTCACAAAAAAACACACTTGTTTTTTTGAACCAACTCTGCCTTCCCCTACACAATTTTGCCCTTTAAAGTTATTTTTAGCCACAATTCACCATCCCACCCCGTCTCTTCATTCCAACTAGATTTTAGCACTTGCGTCTTCAAGGCCACAATTTTTTGAAAATTAGTGACATGTTTTATTTCAATGCAGTCGATCGTTGATATGAACAACACAGTCTTTTGTCAATATCTTTCTTATTATCTATCCGTCTGTATAAATGAAAGTATATTATTTCACTGCTCAAGATGGGCCATCCGGCCAGCTAGGTTTTATATTCCTAACATTATTATTAAGAAAAGTTACTTTTCAAATATTTTCTAGAATCTTCTGGAATGCGTTCATCACTGCATTCAAATAAACGGACTAAGTTATCGCAAAAGCGTCCAAAAAATGACTGTGGCGTATAATATCCAAGGTCCCTTTTGTCGATTTCTTTACTTTATGTCAACTTGGGGAACGTGACTTTTTCCTCCTTTCCCCACCACTTGCGTCTTTTAGCCTTGCTAGTTTTCAAGCACGCGTTCAGTCAGATTTTTCCTTTTGATCTCCGTTCTCATCCCGTTCCGTTTTGCCTTCAAGTCTAACAATTTAATTTCCATGGCGGGTGATGACCCGCGGCGTGGGCGATCATGTATTCTAGCAGCTTACGCATTAGTTTTTATCCCTACGTTGTATCATTGGAGATATTTTAACGTTGTATCACGGTTAATTTTGTGACACATCTCCCCACTTGAAAACATGCCTACGGCAAGTTCTAAAACCAGTGATACACATAGATAAAATCTCTCCTTACGCCTGCCATTACTCTAATTTTGATCACAGGGGTGCCGACTGAGGAAATCTGCACCGACATTCAATTTGCCTGGGATATATTGGATACTAAACTGATAAGGTTGAAGCAATAAAGACCACCTCAGCAATCTTGCGTTTTCATGCTTAGCCTGAGATAAGAATACGAGAGGCTGATGGTCCGTCTCGACCACAAAAGTCCTACCATACAGATAGATTTGAAACTTCTTTATTGCCCAGATTAACGCTAAACATTCTTTTTCGCTTGTGGAGTATCCTTGTTCCGCCTTATTCAATTTGCGGCTTGCATAAGCGACTGGTTTCAGTTCCCCATCAGGTGAAGATGATCTTTGCAACAAAGCCGCTCCGAGTCCTACATTACTTGCATCGGTTCTTAAGACAAAGTCCTGTGTCAAATCAGGCAGTTTGAGAATAGGCTTGCTAGTGAGTTTTTCCTTTAAGTCTTGGAACGCTAATTCACTTTGCGCAGTCCAATTAATTTTATCTGGAAGTCCCTTGCGAGTCAGATCAGTCAGAGGAGCACAAATAGAGTTAAAATCTTTGATATATTTTTGATAAAATCCGCATAACGACACGAATGATCGCACGTCCTTTTTTGTTTGTGGTCTAGGTGCTCTCTGCAGTTTTTCCAAGTTCTTGGGATCAGGGGTCATGCTACCCTGATATACAGTGTGTCCCAAGAATTCCAACTCTTTGCATCCAATGCAACATTTTGTTGGCCTAGCAGTCAAGTTCGCCTCCCTAAGCCTATTAAATAACATTTCTAGAGCTTCAATGTGTTCTTCAAATGTCTCTGTGGCGACGAGAATATCATCCATGAAATTCGTGATACATGGGTTATTCAGGGGATCCAACAATTTGCGCATCATCCTTGAAAATACACTCGGAGCATTTTTCAGTCCGAATGGTAGCATGTTGAATTCATAATGTCCATCCGAAGTGCTAAAAGCCAAATAAGGTCTCACTTCAGGCTTCACTGGGATCTGGTAATAGCCTTTACTAAGATCCACCTTTGAAAAGTATTTTGCCTTGTTCAGTCTGGCAAATAACTGTTTTGTGTCTGGTAATGGATCCACTTGTCCTTCTGGGACAGCATTCAGTTTCCTGTAATCTATGCACAGTCTGTGTTCCCCAGACGGTTTTCTCAACAATACGACACTAGAGCTAAAAGATGATTCACTGTGTGAAATAATCCCCTCCTTCAACAAATAATCTATTTCTTCCTTCAATGCCTTCTCCTTCGCGAACGGAATAGAATAGGCTCTCATACAGATTGGGTTTGAGTCTACCAGTTTCAGTCATACTGTAGCAAATTTGTATGGCCTGGTTTATCTGTTAATACATCTGTATGTTCCTCCAGAACCTGTTGAACTCTCTCCCTCTGGTTTTTAGTCAGGTGCTTACTGACTTTTACCTGTGCTGCTGTTTCACAAGGATGTAATGGGTATTCATGTGAGGTGAGTGGTTCCTTTTGCATTTGAGTTGCGATAGCTAAGGTCAGTAAGGGGGTGCTTTCCTGGAGTGGTCTGTCCAGATACTTCTTTAACAGGTTTACATGATAAACTTTCTCCTTCCCCTTTTTGTCAATTTTATAGTTTGTTCTAGACACCTTCTCTAGAACCGTATATGGACCTTGCCATCCAATTTGTAATTTATTCTGGCTACCGGGTAGTAGAAGCAGCACCTTCTCTCCCACTGCCAGTTCTCTGTCCTTTGCCTTCCTATTAAAATATGCTGCATGTTTCTTCCTGGCTTGTTTCAAATTATCATTTGCCAGTTTCCATCCAGCTTTCAAACGAGTGGTCAGTTCGTTCACGTATTGATAAGATGAGGTAACAGTCTCTTCCGCCTTCTCATCTGTCCAGGTCCTTAATAGTCTACATCTGGACCTTTAATTTATCATACGTATTTTTCATGGAACCCGTCTGGTCCCGTCCATTAGAAGCACTATAGTGAGGACTTTTCTTCCTAGAATCATCACTCACAAATCGACCACTACCAATTTTTTTTCTTGGGTTTGTCTCCCCACTTGAGATTGCTTATGAGAGATCTTCGCTCTCTTTTCTGTTCTTCCAGTTTATATAAGTCTGACCGAGGGATTGTCATCTTATCCTGGGTAAAATTTCTTCTTTGTACTCTTCGCATAGTGGCCATGTTAATCCATTCAAGTGAAGACTGGGTGTGAAAAGGGGGCTCCCATTGCACTTTGTCTCCTTGAGTATCATTAGTTTTCCTTCCAGGCCTAATTTTGCCCCGTGGCGTTTCTAGGTCCTGCACATATTTTCCCTTTGTGGGTGTTCCCTCATGAAATATGCCACATGCTTCTACAAAGTTTTCAATATCGACATTTACGTCGGGCCAATAGTATTTGCGAGCAACTTTTTGGCAGATGGTACCGACTTTTTCATGGTCCCCATCTTTTCCAACATGTAAGCTCCTTATTAAAATTTGCCCTATATATCTTGGGAAGAACCAACTGTCCGTGACCAGTGGATCTAGTTCCTGTCTTCCTATATAGCAATCTGTTCTTCATAAAATATTCCCCCTTGCTCGGAGGTGTGTGGCATTTGGGCAATTTTTTAAAACATGGCTTGAGTGTCCTATCCTCAGCCTGCGCCTTCCTCATCTCCTCTGGATGAGCATTTATAGGTTCACCTTCTTCCTCCTTCTTCTGTGACCTGGTCTGCACTGTCGCCATGATCACAGGTCTCTCGGGATTCCCCAAGAAGACGTATCTACACCCCAATATCAGAGGGTAGATTGGTTCATCTATCACTGCTGCTCTGATTTCTCCTTCCACATAGCGAGTTTTCACCGTTATCCTTGCGATGGGAAGTGTCATGAGTGGTATGTCCTTAGTTGCCCCTTGTATTTCCACTGTTTCTGTGGTATACTGACTTGGGTCCACTAGGCTAGACTTCACAACTGAATCATAATCCAAACCTGTATCATAAAGGCACCTTATGGTGACCCCATTACAAATAACATCCTCACAAACTGGGGGGTGATAAGGTTCCTGCTGTCCCTTAGGATTAACCTTTAATCTTTGAGTCCCCGACTTCATTGCAGCAATGTTTGAAGGTTTCCTTCTACAAAATTCGGTGTTATGGTTATCTTTCTTGCACCATTTACACCATCTTTTTCCTTGGTTAAACGGTTTTCTTTCATTGGATTTTTGGTCATTGAACTGTGAGTTTCTGTCTCGGTAGTCATTTCTTGGCCGTTCAAAGTTTGTCCTACCTTTATTTCCCTGCTCTCTATTATCAAATTTATTAAATTGCTGTGGAGCTTTAAAATTGTCTATGTGCTTCTTTTTAGCACCACTTACCTCTGCCTGGGCTGCCTGATACCTTTCAGCGACATTTAAAACCTCTCCCAATTTCTCTGCACCTTGTTCCATGAGAAATTTTCTCATGTCTGGAGCCATGGACTCTCTCAATTGCTCAATCATGATCATTTCTTTAAGATCTTGGGTCTTCCCCAGAGCAGTCCATTTCTCCAAATAGGTTTCCAGTCTGGCAGAGAATTGGTGGTATGTCTCCCCAGACAACAGTTTGGCATTTCTAAATTTCTTACGATAAAATTCCCCATTTTTTTCGTACCTCAATAACAAAGCCTGCTTTAACATGTCATAATTCTCCTGGTCTTCTCTGTTCATTTTTGCGAAGACTTCGTAAGAAGTACCTCTCAGTCCCTGTGATAGCTTTAAACTCCACCTCTCTCTCTCTAACCCATATGTAGTAGCTAATAACTCAAAACGTCCTAGGTACCCCTCTATGTCATCGTCTTTTTCAACAAAATGGTCTAAATGAAACCCCATAGCTGAGTTTGAGGCTCCCAGACTGGGCGTAGCATCTGAGGCAAAAGGGCTGGCACCATTTTCAGGAGCCTGGCCTTGTAGCTCCAGCTCCCTGAGTCGTAATTCGTGCTCCCTTTGCAACCTTCTATCTTCTGCCTCCCTTTCGGCCTTTTTATCTTCTGCCTCCCTTTTAGCCTTCTTATCTTTTGCCTCCCTTTGCTGTCGTTTTTCTTCTGCCTCAACATGCTTTAGCCTCTTTGTCAGCCTCTTAGTCTCAGCCTCTAACCTCTTCTCTTCAGCCAACCTTTCAGACTCTAATTTTCTTTCAGCCTCTTTTTTCTAATCTTCTTTCTTCCCGTTCAATATACTTATCACATTCAGCCGTTACATATTGAATTAAAATCTGACCATCCATTCCCATCTCCTTTGCCGTCAGCACAGCAGCTGATCTGAATTTGGCCAGCTCCGCCATACTTTTTAAACAAATCTAGCAATGTGCAAGATAAAATTTCCAACCACTAAAGTACTTCTAATTACTCTAGTCTAAAATAATTCTAATTAATTAATTAACTACCACTGGCTGTGAAGATTCACCAACTTTTATTTTCAGGGACACTTTTAATTTTAAGGGACACTTTTAATTTTTATAATGTGTTCCCCTAATCTAATTCTCCCCCCAGGAGATCCTAATATACTTAATGGGCTAATTATCCCGGGACAAGAGACCCCAATATATGTAGTGGATTTGATGGTATTGTATGATGGTGATATTACTAAGTGTGATGCATGAGGTCAGCTGTGAAGGCTCCTGAGATAAAATGTAGCTGTGAATTGTCAGAAGGCCCTTCTTGCTACCACTACGACCTCACACCTATCTTTTTTTTTTACTAATGAATGTGGCTACGTTAAATGTCTAGGGTAATGATATGTAATGTGTTGTGGTAGTTTACATACACACACACACACAGATATTTACTAAGTCTAATAATATTAATAAATGTTATAATACACTGAACTAACTCAAGTGTGTAAAATTTTGATAGTAATTTTCTTTAAATTTATTTGTTCTGAACCAAGGTTTTAATTTGGTCAGAACATATGAAAGGTTTTGCAATTATGAAAGAAATGCATGAATATTACATAATAAATGCAAGGTGTGTACATATGTATGTTACTAGACTAGTTAATATTACTACTGTTTATAGTTGTAATCTATTTGGGAGAACACTTAATGGATGTGCTGTTGGGGTGGCCTCATCACTCCCTGTCTATGGTGACTACACATTGTCCAGTTATTTGATGGAATTTTTATGGGTGTGTTAGCAAATAAGTTGAGTTGGTGAATTCTCAGCAGACCAGACGCTCACGTAGCTTGAAGGTGTAGCTCTGGTGCTGAGATCTGGTGGCCCCACCTCTCCGTGCTTGGGGGCAATATCAGAAGTCTGGTGGCCCCACCTCTCCGTGCTTGGGGGCAATATCAGAAGTCTGGTGGCCCCACCTCTCCGTGCTTGGGGGCTATAATAGGCTGCTCTGACAAAATGTTACTGCACGGGTCCACTCTTGTAATATTCAACAACTCATTTGACACCGCATTGGTGCCAACTGAAACTCACAGTTCTGCAATCAAAGTATTAGTCATGTGTCAGAATTCCATCCTCTAACCATTTCTGGACACAACACTACACAACAACAACACCACATAGACGGGTCAGATCTTTCTGACCAAACAACACATCTTACCAAGTTGGTTTCACATAGGATAAGTTCTCCCAGACTACGTATTCTGAAATATGTTCATTAGCTTCCTGCCATAGAATAGGATAGGTGATATGTTTCACTGATCTCAACACTTGATCTGTCCTTCATAATCCTTGCTGGAGTTTATGTATTTTATTTGTCTCTAGACCCTGAACTGGGGCGGGGGGTCTAGAGCGAATCCTTACTTGTTGTAAGGGACAGATTATGCTATTGCAGTATCAAATCACTCGAAACCTTAAACAAATATTAAAATGTACAAAGAAATAATTTCAGTCTTACCAGAATTATGAATATAGAACACAGTTAAATGCTAGCAAAACTCAGCTGAGCTGCTGGCCTTAGGATGGCGTCCCTCTAAATATTTCAATAGCTTCTGGGAATTACACCACTTAATAATTCACTGTGTCTACTAGGACAACTTATAATGAATGGCACAAAATGCGCGTCTGAGCGCCGATAATATATTCATCTATGGCCAATCACTGCCTTTTCTTTTTTCAAATTCAAATATCCTACCAAAAAGTCATTTCAGTCATACCTCAGTCAAGTATGCCTTATTGTCTGTTGGTCCGTCCGTCTCTACTTGCGTTTCACACAAAAACACACTTGTTTTTTGAACCAACTCTGCCTTCCCCTACACAATTTTGCCCTTTAAAGTTATTTTTAGCCACAATTCACCATCCCACCCCGTCTCTTCATTCCAACTAGATTTTAGCACTTGCGTCTTCAAGGCCACAATTTTTTGAAAATTAGTGACATGTTTTATTTCAATGCAGTCGATCGTTGATATGAACAACACAGTCTTTTGTCAATATCTTTCTTATTATCTGTCCGTCTGTATAAATGAAAGTATATTATTTCACTGCTCAAGATGGGCCATCCGGCCAGCTAGGTTTTATATTCCTAACATTATTATTAAGAAAAGTTACTTTTCAAATATTTTCTAGAATCTTCTGGAATGCGTTCATCACTGCATTCAAATAAACGGACTAAGTTATCGCAAAAGCGTCCAAAAAATGACTGTGGCGTATAATATCCAAGGTCCCTTTTGTCGATTTCTTTACTTTATGTCAACTTGGGGAACGTGACTTTTTCCTCCTTTCCCCACCACTTGCGTCTTTTAGCCTTTGCTAATTTCAAGCACGCGTTCAGTCAGATTTTTCCTTTTAATCTCCGTTCTCATCCCGTTCCGTTTTGCCTTCAAGTCTAACAATTTAATTTCCATGGCGGGTGATGACCCGCGGCGTGGGCGATCATGTATTCTAGCAGCTTACGCATTAGTTTTTATCCCTACGTTGTATCATTGGAGATATTTTAACGTTGTATCACGGTTAATTTTGTGACAGCAGCAGAAGGCTCATGACTAAATATCACGTGCAAAATTATCGGTTTTCATAAATTCTGACATCAGTAATAACATTTACAACATTATTAAAACCAGGGCATACTTTAGTTATGAAACTACTTACTTAGTCGTTCCCCTTCTACCGTGAGGTGTAGAGGTTTGGAAGAGATAGCGCCAGACTATCCTATCGGCTGTCTTCCTCCTGGCCTGGTTCCATTCTAGTCCTCGGTCCTTCAAAGATTGTCTAATGTTGTCCTCCCAGCGGACTCTGGGTCGTCCTCGGGGTCTGGATCCTTGGCTCTTTGTTTCCCATGCTTGTCGTGGTATCCGATCTTCTCCCATTCTGCAGACATGGCCAAACCATATTTATAGAACGTGTGATTTCTGTATACCAGGGGTTCCCAACCTAGGGGGTGCGAGATGGCATTTCAGGGAGTGCGACAAAGAAGCCTAAGGTCAAGAGTCTCACGCTTAACCAACTGAATTATCAACGTGATATTACTTTTATAGGGGGTGCGAACATTAATCAAACATTTCCTAGGGGTGCGGGGCATAGAAAAGGTTGGGAACCCCTGCTGTATACATACATACATACATAGGGATCCTCGCTGGTACTACCGGAGTTTGTGCTCTTGTGTGATCTAAGGGAGGAGATCGGGGCGCTGATGGAGTTGTCCGTGTACAGGGAAGATGGTCCTTAAATCCAAACCAAGAATAATTGTCACAGCGTCTGCAGTTGTATGAAAACAAGGCCGGAAATTACTTATAAAAGCACCTTTAACTCATGTACCTCTAACGACCAGTTTTCCGTGTTCACGGCCTCTCACTATATGCACTGAATATAAATATATATTTTTCATTTCCTATAAACAGACATACTTGTATCTCTTTTCTGGTTTTCTGGTATACTTTGCGAGCTGGAAGATTAAAATGGCGCGAGGCTTCTTAAGATGCAGTATACGGAGGCGGGGTCTTTAAAGGTCAAGGACTACTGTCTTGCTGGAAAAGGACCGAAAAAAGGATCCCGTTACACGCCTATTGAGGCATATTGGGAATACTGTGTTAGGCCCGTATTTTCTTGACCATCGGCACACTAGGGGTGATGTGGTCAGCATCACGCCGGCCGCCTTAACCTTCCCAGAGTTGTTCTGGTACCCAATTCATGAAGCTGGGTCGACCCCGGAGCCGTTTGCGGTCTAAAAAAAAATCCCAATTCAACTGGGGATCGAGCTAGGAAGCCAGTGCACTAACCAGTGCGCTACCGCGGCTCCCAGTCTTACAGGAAGCCTGCACCAAAAACATGCATGTGCTCTTTCATTGGTTAATATCTGTAGCAGTTTGTTTCATACAATGAGGCTGCCAGGTCCACGCACGAGCTTACATTAGTCGCCTTTTTTTAAAGACATACTTGAGGCAGAAGTCCTGGTCGTTCGTTGCCTTATCAGAGGCCCGGGGGAGCGACAAAGGGGCATACCGGTACATTGCTAGCTTGGAATTGTGGGATGTTGGAAGTGTTTCGGTTTCGATCGATAGAATTTAATCATGATGGATGTCTGCTGTGTGTGATATGCTGTTGTAAACGTTGTCGTGAATCGCATTTAACGTATTAAAGTGATCTCTGGTGTCCCTGGTGATTGCCTTGATAGTCCAGTTCTATTTGTATCACCGTTCGTTGGTTGAACTGGTTCTACGTAGATCATTGTATTTTTTGCGTCGTGCTTTATAATTCATTCTTGTCATCGTATTTTTATTTCTTCATTTTTTAAGCAATGCGGAAAGTATGATGAGTAAGACGAACAAGTATACCCATCAAAATATTGGAAAGGGGGGGAAAGAATTTAAGCCAACATGTTAACGTTTCAGTATCTGTAGCACATTTGCAAGACTGGGGATTTTTCCCTGTAACTCATGTTGTTGATTATGAACGAAGATGGCTGTATACCGCTCCACCTATGTCCCAGTCTTGACATCCATCAATCAGTATGGATGCGAGTCATGGGTCTAAAAACCAAATCCCTGTTTACCCAAGTAGAAAAGTCCCAACTAAGATGGTTTGGCCATGTCTGCAGAATGGGAGAAGATCGGCTACCACGACAAGCATGGGAAACTATGAGCCAGGGATCCAGACCTACAGGACGACCCAAAGTCCGCAGGGAGGACAACATTAGACAATCTTTGAAGGACCGAGGACTAGAATGGAACCAGGCCAGGAGGAAGACAGCCGATAGGATAGTCTGGCGCTCTTTCTTCCAAATCTCTACACCTCGCGGTAGAAGAGGAACGACTAAGTAAGTAAGTATGAACGAAGTTACTTTACATATTAGTCGTTTGAAAAAGAATGTTAATTTATGCCTACTTCTTTTCAATGAATGTAAGTCAAGTTTTGAAAAAGAATTTTAAGTTCGCCTCTTTCGTTTCAAGGCGTGTAATTTTCCCCTTTCGCTGTGCAAGGAAAACTATCGGACAACAACAAAAAAATTGTGAAAATGTTTGATTATATTACATTTTTCTATTGTATGGTTTATAAACATGGAGAACAACAAAAACTTACTTACTTAGTCGTTCCTTTTTCTACGTTCCTTTTATCATACGACAATCTGTTTCAGATCTAATTTAAAGAACAAAGTGCACATGTTTCTTACCTTCATACACCTATCAGCCGGCTTGGATTAAAATGCAAAAGATAATTAAATCGTCAATGTTTACGGCTCTGGCAAACGTGGCGCTATATGACAGCGTTACCAAATTATTAATGACACATTATGTGAACTGGTTTTGTTTGTTTTAACGCAGTGAACGACATTGAACTTTGTGCGCAGTGAATTTAATTTTCTTAGGAAATTCTGTTGCGGGCATTGTGGTTGATTATTGCTCGTCGTCGGAAATGGTTACTTGTTGCATGTCTGATACGCTATTATCTTACATCAGACTCGTTCACATCTTCTGCTTCAAACTTTCATAGTAAAATATTGGTAAAGATTATCTTTAGACTTTTATATTATAGAGTGACGTCCCCTTGTAATGTCGATACTTACCTGCGATACACGACCAAGGCCAACATTACAAGGGGATGTCACTCTATATTTTTTATTTATTTTATTTTTATTTATTTTAATCGTACCCCAGCTATTCTTCGTCTTCTTCAGGTGCCTGGTCTGGAACAGACATTAGCGATCATGACCCTCCAATCTTCTCTGTCTTTTGATAGTCTAATGAGGTTGTTGTTGCCCATGCTGCTGTTTGTTGCCCAGTTATTTAAGCTTTCCACATACATCTTTCTCTGCCTTCCTCTTCCTCTCCTACCTGGTATTTTCCCACATAAGATTAATCCCCCCACTCCTCCTCTTCTGTTAATATGTCCCATAAATTTCATTTGTCTTTTCCTGATGGTTTTGATGAGCGATCTATTAACACCGGCAGCTGTCAATACCTCGGCATTTGTGTTTTCTTCTCTGTCCACGATATTCTCAGTATCCTTCTCAAAAACCACATTTCCGCTGCCTCCAGGTTTTTCAACATTTGGTTACTCATTGTCCTACATTCGCATCCATATAAAAGAACGGACCACACGTAGCCCCTTAGTAAGCGAATTTTTGTGCTGATGGTGATGTTTCTGTTTTTCATTACGTTGCTCATCCTAGTAAAGGCTTCTTTGGACATGGCGATCCTTTTCTTTTTCTCTGTCGCATCTGCCATCTGATGTCAATGTGTAGCCTAAATATTTAAAGACATAGACTTGTTTGATTGTTTTCTCTTTTGCTGTTCACTGTTCAAAGAGCATACTAGTATTTGTATTTTCTTAGAAACTATCATGCATACAGTTTTGCTGACATTCAAAGATAATCATTTCAACTCGCTTTCTTCCACTACTTTGTATAGAATGACTTGTAGATTTTCCTCTGACTCAGCTATTAAAACTGTGTCATCTGCAAATCTCAGATTGTTGATATTTTGCCCTCCGACTTTAATTCAATGGAGGTGTTCAATGTTTCGAAGTATCGTCACGCTGTATGTGTTAAAAAGATCATGTGATAACACACATCCCTGTCTAACTCCTCTTTTAATTGATCTGAATTCACTTAGTTCTCCTTCAAATCTGATCGCGCATTCCTGCTTCCAATATATATATTCCTTATTATCCTAAGATCTTTCCTGTCTATATTTAGTTCATGTAAAATATCAAAAAGTTTTGGTGTTTCACTTTATCAAATGCTTTTGAGTATTCTATAAAGCATAGATAAAGGTCTCTTTGTACCTCAATACATCTCTCCATGAGCATTGATAGTGTGAAAATTGCATTCTGGTACCTTTAACAGCAACGAAACCGAATTGAGTTTCAGAAATTTCTGGTCGTATTCTATTTCTTGTCCTTTCCATTATGATGCGAAGGAGTATTTTGGTGACATGGCTCATTAGGCTGATTGTTCTATGTGATTCGTATTCTGTTGTTCCTGGTTTTTTAGGTATAGTAATGAATACTGATCTGCAGATGTTTGGGGGGTATCTCTCCTGTGTCATATATCTTGTTCAGGAGTTTTGTTATTTCCTCTGTGCCAAGTTCTCCTAATGCTTCATAGATTTCTACAGGAATATTGTCAGGCCCTGGTGCTTTACCATGTTTTATTTTCTTAATAGCGTATTCAACCTCGTCTTTCAATATGGGTGGACCTTCCATGTTTTTTATTATGTTTGGTTTATCGCCTCTATCGTCATCATATAGCTGCTCTATATATTCTGACCATCTATATAAAATATCTTCCTTGTCCATTAGAATATTTCCTTCCTTTGACTTTATACATCCTGTCTGAATGCAGGAACGATGCTCTGATATTTCTCTTACTTTTTTGTGCATAGTTTTATTATCACTGTTTTTGTTGCTCTCGATTTCTTTGCATTGTGCGTTGAGCCATTCCTCTTTAGCCACGTTGCATTTCTTCTTTATTTCTCTATTTAATTTTTGATATTCTTTTTCATCATTTTTCGCCAGTCTTCTCAATTCTGTGAGGTCTAAAATTTCTTGTGTCATCCTTTATGTTCCTTTTTCCCTGGATTGGGAATATGTTCTTGCATTGACATCTCAATACATTTATTGAATTCCTGCCATCTCTCCTCTGCCGATGTAAGGCCAGCGAGTGCTTCGAATTTATTCCTTACCGATATGGTGAACTTTTCTCTCATATCCTCATTGGTCTTCAACATGTTGGCTTGGAACTTGGGGGTTCTTTTTGATTTCTTGAGTATTTTCAGTTTCACTCTTAGATTTCACACAACTGGAATGTGATCACTTCCACAGTCTGCCCCTGGCATCGACTTTGATGACTCTACGGCATTCTTAAAACGCTTTTGTATCAGTATGAAATCAATCTGATTTATAGTTCTGTCGCCTGGGCTTTTCCAGGTCCAAAGTCTCCTTGGATGATTTTGAAACCATGTATTCGAAATCGAGAAGTCACGTTCTTTGCACCATTCTATAAGCTTTTCACCACGTTCATTTAATTCACCCAATCCAAATGGACCGACTATATTTTCAATTCTTCCTTGTCCGACTTTTGCGTTAAAGTCCCCCATTACGATCTTTATGTCCTGTGATTGTAGTTGTTTCATAGCCTTGTCTAGATCTTCGTAGAATCCCTCTATTTCTGAGTCTTCTTGTTCTGCTGTTGGGGCATAGATCTGTATTATACCTATGTCAAAAGGCTTTCCCTGTAGCTTAACCATGATCACTCTATCTGAAACTGACTAGGAACCCTTCACTGTTTTGCTGTCTCTGAGACCAGTATAATCCCAACTCCTAAATTAATATGAAACAAATATAAAGGTATGTTATCAGGCACTCGTAGGAAATAAAGAAGTAGAACACTAGACAACAGAAAAACAACAGACATGAGTGGCTTACCCAGGATTTGAACCCAGGACCTGAATAATCCCAACTCCTCTTTGATGTTGCTCCCCACCTGAGTACAGTCTGGTAAATCCATCTGATGAAAACGATCCGGCTCCCTTCCATCTGACTTCTGATATGCCGAGAATATTTATGTTCATTCTTTTCATTTCCTTGTTAATTTTTTCCTGTTTACCTTTCTGTAGCATTGTTCTAACATTCCATGTTCCGATTTTTTTAGATGTATGATTGCTGACAGTCGCTTGATAACGGTCTGGTTCCGCCTGTCGCACGTGGAGTTCTCTACCGAGCGAGGTGTTCCCTTGAACCCCATACACGCTGTTCACTATCATCTTATTTGGTTTCTGGGTCATGATTTGCTTTGCATAAATACTCACAGTAGGTTGCAGTTTCTTTCTGTAAGGGTAGTACCCATACTGGGCGGGTTGTCCTAGCCATTGTACCTATATTAACATCCTCTACCTAGCACAGTTAAAGTGATGACTAGTTACTGGGCGGGTTGTCCTAGCCATTGTACCTATGTTGGCATCCTCTGTTTAGCACAGTTAAAGTGATGACTAGTTACTGGGCGGGTTGTCCTAGCCATTGTACCTATATTGGCATCCTCTGTCTAGCACAGTTAAAGTGATGACTAGTTACTGGGCGGGTTGTCCTAGCCATTGTACCTATATTGGCATCCTCTGCCTAGCACAGTTAAAGTGATGACCAGTTCCTGAAAAAAACTTTTCAGCTGCTCACCTCTTTTATCCATCACCTGCCTGCCGTGACTTCACGTGACCTTGATCGGGTGGCTAAGCGGGTACTCCACCCCTGCCCGTGAGGTGTCCTGCAGGCTAGCGGAGGGAAGGAGGCGCCTTACATCTCCTATTGGTAGGGTTTATCCCTACCCCGCTACCCGCTATTACTCGAGGCGAAATTTCCGGTTAATATGTCTAGCCTGAGACTGATTTTACGTGAGTATCCCCCTTTTTCCCCTGTACAATGACAGGTGTCCTCTCGCCATTCAGGCGGATACTCGCCGATTTTGGAGGTACCCATTAGAGCTGGGTCGGCTCAGGAGCCGTTCAGGTTATTCCAGTACCTGGTCCACGACACTTCTTCAAATGTGCTCGCCAGGGCTCGAACCTGGATCACCCGATCGCCAGCGCAGTAAAGTAACCATTACACCAGTGCGGCTTCCTACTCTATAATATAAAAGTCGAAAGAGAACCTTTACTAAAATATTTACTCATTTTTGCACCATTTCAGTCACTCATTTGTACTTGCTAACTCATTGTCTGATCGTCTGTCCTTTCTCTCAGTCTTTACGTCCAGTTCCCACTCCTTCGTCTTCTTTGGTCCTTGGCCACTGACTGACAAAGCAATCAGTGACCATCATGCCTGGTGGCTTCTTGTAGTGCAGCAACAAACTGTCTCCACCTTGCTCGGTGGTCAGCCATCCTTCGTGTGGTGCCTCAGCTCTGGTTCATGCTTTGCATCTCTGCCTCCACAGTTCTCCGTCAGGTAGCTTTTGGTCGTCCTCACTTTCGCTTCCATAGCATGGCAGTTCTGAGGATGGTGTTAGACTTCTTCTCCAAAATAAACTGTTCCGCACCCTCATTGTTTTAAAGATGCATGTTTGTTTTTCATAGATTACATAAAGGATTCTACATTAAGTTATAAATAATGAACACAGATAGGTAGGTATGTGGCAGGCACTCGTAGGACAGAAATAAAAGGAGGCCACTATACAACATAAAAGTAACAGACTGTGGTGAAGTGGGATGTTATAAATATTTATAGGGGACTTAGTGTACTGACTGAGATCAGCTGTGAAGGTATCTATATCTATTAAGAGTAGTGTATTATAGATAACCTTACTTGCTACCACATATCTATATATCTCAGTCAGAATTATTCTGGAATAGTGTGATGACTACGTTATGTGTCTAGGGTATGTGTATGATGAAGTGTAAGTCACAACAACAGACAGATAAACAATTTAATTTAATCCACTACTCTTGACAACACTGTGACACTCACATACATATAACACTCTATGAGAATATCTTAAGGAGTCACTGATAACTTTTCAAATAACAATATGTATTCATGGTTATCATAAAGGTATATGTGTCCTGATTCAAATACAAAGGAACCAGGAATCACAATCAATTTTAATTACAAGTATATGTACAGACTTTATCAATATGAATATTGTAGTGACATATATTATTAAAATATCCTATGTGTGTCAGTTGTGTAGTGGTAATATAAGGTAATACTGGTTTTGTTTTGTTCAAGCTCTGTTGGTATTTGTCATCATGACTTCAATAGTTTGTCTTTTGGGACTAGTATTGGAGGTGTTCTCAGTTCCTGATATTAAGACAATTAAATTCCCCTCTGAATGTTATTTTTACAAAGTTATTTCAAGATGAGGGGACATAATGTTGAGCTCAGCTGGCCAAATCAGCTTATCTTGCGTGATGGCGGCAGGAAAGGACTCCTCTGCTCGAATTCTCCTCTGGGCTCTGGAGACACCTCACTGATAGCTAAAAAGACCAAGGAGTATGCTGTCCGACTCTGGATTCAGCAAAGCTCTGACCAGGTGCTGCTCAGTACCATCAAGACCACGGTCCCTGAAATCAAGAAGGATGTACCTTCTACTTCATAACTAACTTATACTCTCTTTTACACTGATCACAACACATCACAAACATTGAGTTCAGAGCGTTAGGCCAACTGTCAGCTTCATCTGAAATACTTTATACCAGTATTTACCTCCTTAATGGTTACCACGCCTCTGCACTTCCAGCATTATTTCTTTCTAATCAATCATCCAGGTGTCAGTGTACTATTTGGCCATTCCATGCCGTTTTACTTCCCTCCGACACCCTCTGTTCAGGCTGGAGCATTATAGGCTTTATCTCCTGTTTGCCACTGAACTACACATATATATACAGGCATAAATTAACAATTTACATTCAATTTTCATTAAAAGATACTGAATGGTTCAAGCTTACCACAATTTCATGGAAATAAACACAGATACGTTGATTAGCAATGAATTCTGGCACAATTACTGGCACAAATTCCCATCTGCTTATGTTCCAGGCTTTTATTTAACACAAATATGAGCTGGCTTCAACGCACTGATGCTTTATCAAGCTTATTTAAACAAGTGGTTTCGAACTAACGCTCCTAAGTGATTATATCAGCGAGTCTAGCCAATGAGGCCCCGTTTCGACAAGTGTTTGAAAAAATGTTACCTTCCCCCGTCTCCCCTAACAACCAAGATAGTATTTATAGCCCGACCAATCGTGGTTAGTCTTTCATTTGTTGCGCTCCAATCAATTTGGAGTTTACATGGTAGGCTAATTCTGTAACGTAAGATTTTTTTCAAACACGTTATAAAAAATTTTATGAGCAGAAATGATTCCATGCTGTCAGGCATCCCCACTATTTTATTTTGGTTATAATTTATTAATTCCTGGACTATTTGCGCAACGTTTTACATATTCTTTGCCAGCAAGCCCTAAGGAACCCAAATATCCAAATCCAAAAGAGCTACGTGGCTGCGTTCAAAATATGCAATTTCTTCTACCTCCTGTTTCGAAGATGTGCTGTCTGGGTACTGTTATGTTTTCAACCGTAAACCCATCTATTGTTATCTTTCCTAATAAGCGTTTTTTATGATTTTAAAACCTAACTCTGGGAAGGGTAGTGAATTTATCACTGTCCGTCTGAAAAAAAAGTTAGTGCATGTAGTCTTACACGCGTGATGGCAGCATTTGTGTATCGCGCGACGCGTGTTGCATGCGTTCCTGATTTTCAGCCCTCCCTCTCTCTTTATCCTTTAGTCCATCTGTTCGTTCGTTCCGCCGTGTATAAAATGGAATGAATGAAATATTTAAATTAGGTCATTGATCCGCTGGGTATCTCAATGTTTTTTCCAAGAAATACAGCACACGTTTCATTGAAGAACGCGGGTAATAATATAGTAGGCTTTTACTATCAACGTGAAAGCGTTACAATTTGCAGACGAAGCATAAAACAAAGGGGGATTTCGAGTACTGCCATTGTGACAGCACTGTTCATTTTTCCATTGCTCTTCTCTTTATTAATTTTATTTGTTAGGCTTCATATTTACCTAATAATTTATATATGTGGATTAGAATATTCCACGACACCTCCCCTCTTAAAACAGACATTATATGTCAGTCCTTTATTCTATATTCACATAGAGAAATTTATTATTATTTCTGGGGTTTACGGTGATTCTCATCACACGGATGGCGGCTTAAAAAATCCGCTCCCAAATTGGTTTTTCCAGATATATACTCAATGCTAAAATTATATGGAGCCAAAAGTAAAGACCATCGGAGTAACCTGGAGTTCTCATGCCTAGCCTGTGCTAGAAACGATAAAGGTTTGTGGTCTGTTTGCAACTTAAATCATATGCCACTGGGCTTAATTCCCCATCCAATGCATCTGATTTCTGTAGTAGAGTTGCACCTAACCCAATATTACTTGCATCCGTCCTTACTATGAATTCTTGACTTAAGTCAGGTAATTTCAAAATGGGTTTACTTGTGAGCTTTTCCTTCAATTCTTGGTAAGTCATTTCACATTGTGGTGTCCATGTAATGCGATCTGGATGTCCTTTACGTGTCAATTCAGTTAACGGTGCACATATGGAATTAAAGTCCTTGATATACTTCTGGTAGAAACCACATAATGAGACAAAGGATCTCACGTCCTTCTTGGTTTGTGGTCTCGGGGCTTTCTGTAGTTTCTCTAAATTCTTTGGGTCAGGGGTCATGTTTCCCTGATAAACTGTGTGTCCCAAAAATTCCAATTCTTTACATCCAACGCAACATTTAGTTGGTCGGGCTGTTAAATTTGCCTCCCTAAGTCGATTAAACAGCATGTTCAGAGAGTCAATGTGTTCCTCAAATGTTTCTGTTGCTATAAGGATATCATCCATAAAATTTGTTATACAGGGATTATTCAGAGGATCCAATAATTTTCTCATCATTCTAGAGAAGACACTAGGCGCATTCTTCAATCCAAATGGCAATCTATTAAACTCATAGTGTCCTTCTGAGGTACTAAAAGCTAGGTATGGTCTAACCTCAGGCTTCACTGGAATCTGATAATATCCTTTACTCAGATCCACTTTGGAGAAATATTTAGCTTTATTTAGTCTGGCAAACAGCTGATTTGTATCCGGCAATGGATCCACCTGTCCTTCTGTAATAGCATTCAGTCTCCTGTAATCTATACAGAGTCTATGTTCTCCAGAGGGCTTCCTTAAGAGTACAACACCGGAACTATACGAAGATTCACTGTGCGAAATAATTCCTTCCTTCAACAGATAGTCTATCTCTTCCTTCAAAGCTTTCTCCTTAGCAAACGGAATCGAATATGGTTTCATACAGACAGGTGTGGAGTCTATTAGTTTCATATCATATTCCAATAGGTTTGTATGTCCTGGTCGGTCTGTTAACACCTCTGCATGATTATTTAGAACCTGTTGCACTCTCTCTTTCTGAGTTTTCGTTAAATGTGTACTGATTTTCACCTGTGCTGCTGTCTCACAGGGGTGTAATGGATATTCAAATGATGAAAGTGGTTCCTTTTTCATCTCCATGGCGATGGACAAGGTCAACAAGTGTGTCTCCTCCTGATGTTCTCTTTCCAAATATTTCTTCAGGAGATTCACATGATAGATTTTTTTTTCCCCTTCTTATCTATCTTATAATTTGTTCTAGACACCTTCTCTAGAACTGTATATGGACCCTGCCATCCAATTTGTAACTTATTCTGACTCCCAGGCAAAAGAAGCAGTACTTTCTCTCCCACAGTCAAATTTCTGTCTTTCGCCTTCCTGTTATAATAGGCAGCATGTTTCTTCCTGGCTTGTTTCAAATTTTCATTGGCAAGTTTCCAGCCAGTTTTTAACCGAGTGGTCAGCTCATTCACATATTGGTATGAAGATGTAATGTTTTCCTCTGCCTTTTCATCAGTCCACGTTCTTAACAAAGCTACATATGGACCTTTAATTGTGTGGACCTATTTGTCCATGCACCGGTATGGTCTCTTCCACTCGAAGCTTTATAGTGATGATTTTTCCTCCCAGAATTATCATTCACAAAACGACCGCTACCAATTCTTTTGGGGCTTTCTCCCCACTTAAAATTCTTGATGAGAGATTTCCTCCCTACATCCTCTTCCTCCAGTTTGTTTAAGTCCGATTGAGGGATTTTCGGCTTATCCTGGGGTAAGAGATCTTTTTGCACTCTCCGCATAGTGGCCATTGTAAAACAGTTAAGTGAAGCTTGTCCGTGAAAAGGGGCTTCCCATTCCATTTGGTCCACTTTATCAAATCTATTTTTCTTTTTATTATCAGGCCTAATTTTGCCCCGGGGCGTGTCCAGGTCCTGATCCATGTTCCCACTTGTGGGTGTTCCCTCATGTGCTATGCTACACCTTTCTACAAAATTCTCAATGTCCCATCTTGCTTTGGGCCAATAATAATTGTGAGCCACCTTTTGAATGATGGTACCTATCTTCTCATGGTCCCCATCTGGTTTCACATGTAGGCTCCTTATTAATTCTGTCCTATATCTCTTTGGAAGAACCAGCTGTCCGTGACCATTGGATCTAGCTCCAGTCTTCCTATACATCAACTTGTTTTTCATGTAAAAGTCTCCCTTGCCTGGAGTTGTATGACAAGTTGACAATTTTCTGAAACAAGGCTTGAGTGTTTTATCCCCAGCCTGTGCCTTCCTCATCTCTTCTGGAGTGGTATCCAACATAATATCCTCCTCCTGTCTTGAGGTCGACCTGACCTGAAGGGTTGCCATATACACAGGTTTCCTTCTGCAACGGTCAGTGTCATGATTGTCCATCTGACAATTCTTACACCACCTTTTTCCTTGGTTGAAAGATTTTCTTTCATCATATTTCCTTTCATCGAATTGTGGGAATTTATTTTTATTTTCATACCGTGGCCTATCAGACTGGTGCTTACCTTTGTGTTGATCCCTAGGATCAAATTTATTAAAGTTCTGTGGTGCCCTAAAGTTATCCACTTGTTTCTTTTTATTACCTGTTACCTCTGCTTGAGCTGCTTGATACCTTTCAGCAACATTTAGCAACTCACCCAGCCTCTCTGCACCTTGTTCCATGAGAAACTTTCTCAGGTCTGGAGCCATGGACTCTCTTAATTGCTCTATAAGGCCCATTTCCTTAAGATCTTGGGTTTTCCCCAGAGAAGTCCATTTCTCCAAGTATGTCTCTATTCGTGCAGAGAACTGGTGATAGGTTTCACCTGACAGTAGTTTAGCATTCCTAAATTTTTTCCTATAAAATTCAGCATTCTTTTCATATCTTAACAAAAGAGCCTGCTTTAGCATATCATAATTTTCCTGATCACCTCTGCTCATTTTTGCAAAAACTTCATAAGCTGCCCCACGAAGTCCCTGAGATAACTTTAAGCTCCACCTTTCTCTCTCTAACCCATACGTGGTAGCTAATAGTTCATATCTATTTATATAGCTCTCAATATCATCGTCTTTCTCAACAAAATGATCTAAATGAAAGTTCATAGCTGAGGTTGAGGCTCCCTGAGTAACCGTAGCATCAGAGGCAAAGGGACTGGCACCATTTTCAGGAGCATGGCCTTGAAACTCAAACTCCCTTAGTCGTAATTCATGTTCCCTTTGTAATCTTTTCTCCTCCTTTTCTGCTTCCCTCTCTGCAGCTAATCTTCTTTCTTCTGCAGCTACTTTCTTCTCTTCTCTTTCTGCAGCCTGTCTTCTTTCCTCGGCTTCCCTTTCTGCAGCTAATCTTTTGTCTTCTCTTTCTGCTTCCAATTTCTTTGTCAGCCTCAATCTGCAACCTCTTAGTCTCAGCCTCAAACTGTAACCTCTTAGTCTCAGCCTCTAACTTTCTTTCGGCCTCTTTTTCTAATCTTCTTTCTTCGCGTTCAATAAATTTGTCACATTCCGTAGTGACATAGGCAACCATAACTTGCCCATCTAATCCTAACTCTTTTGCAGTCTGTACAGCAGCAGATCGAAACTTGGCCAGGTCCGCCATTGTCCATCAGGTAAATTTCTACAATGTCTAACCAACAATTTAATCTCTAAATATATCTAATGGACAACACAGGCACCGTGAGCTCAACCTTATTTAATTCCACCCAAGGATACCTTTTAATTCTTATATTCCCTGAAGTGAATTACCCCCAATATTTTTAATAGGGAAAGATTCAAAATCCCAAGAGCGAGACCCCAATATATGTGGTGAAGTGGGATGTTATAAATATTTATAGGGGACTTAGTGTACTGACTGAGATCAGCTGTGAAGGTATCTATATCTATTAAGAGTAGTGTATTATAGATAACCTTACTTGCTACCACATATCTATATATCTCAGTCAGAATTATTCTGGAATAGTGTGATGACTACGTTATGTGTCTAGGGTATGTGTATGATGAAGTGTAAGTCACAACAACAGACAGATAAACAATTTAATTTAATCCACTACTCTTGACAACACTGTGACACTCACATACATATAACACTCTATGAGAATATCTTAAGGAGTCACTGATAACTTTTCAAATAACAATATGTATTCATGGTTATCATAAAGGTATATGTGTCCTGATTCAAATACAAAGGAACCAGGAATCACAATCAATTTTAATTACAAGTATATGTACAGACTTTATCAATATGAATATTGTAGTGACATATATTATTAAAATATCCTATGTGTGTCAGTTGTGTAGTGGTAATATAAGGTAATACTGGTTTTGTTTTGTTCAAGCTCTGTTGGTATTTGTCATCATGACTTCAATAGTTTGTCTTTTGGGACTAGTATTGGAGGTGTTCTCAGTTCCTGATATTAAGACAATTAAATTCCCCTCTGAATGTTATTTTTACAAAGTTATTTCAAGATGAGGGGACATAATGTTGAGCTCAGCTGGCCAAATCAGCTTATCTTGCGTGATGGCGGCAGGAAAGGACTCCTCTGCTCGAATTCTCCCCTGGGCTCTGGAGACACCTCACTGATAGCTAAAAAGACCAAGGAGTATGCTGTCCGACTCTGGATTCAGCAAAGCTCTGACCAGGTGCTACTCAGTACCATCAAGACCACGGTCCCTGAAATCAAGAAGGATGTACCTTCTACTTCATAACTAACTTATACTCTCTTTTACACTGATCACAACACATCACAAACATTGAGTTCAGAGCGTTAGGCCAACTGTCAGCTTCATCTGAAATACTTTATACCAGTATTTACCTCCTTAATGGTTACCACGCCTCTGCACTTCCAGCATTATTTCTTTCTAATCAATCATCCAGGTGTCAGTGTACTATTTGGCCATTCCATGCCGTTTTACTTCCCTCCGACACCCTCTGTTCAGGCTGGAGCATTATAGGCTTTATCTCCTGTTTGCCACTGAACTACACATATATATACAGGCATAAATTAACAATTTACATTCAATTTTCATTAAAAGATACTGAATGGTTCAAGCTTACCACAATTTCATGGAAATAAACACAGATACGTTGATTAGCAATGAATTCTGGCACAATTACTGGCACAAATTCCCATCTGCTTATGTTCCAGGCTTTTATTTAACACAAATATGAGCTGGCTTCAACGCACTGATGCTTTATCAAGCTTATTTAAACAAGTGGTTTCGAACTAACGCTCCTAAGTGATTATATCAGCGAGTCTAGCCAATGAGGCCCCGTTTCGACAAGTGTTTGAAAAAATGTTACCTTCCCCCGTCTCCCCTAACAACCAAGATAGTATTTATAGCCCGACCAATCGTGGTTAGTCTTTCATTTGTTGCGCTCCAATCAATTTGGAGTTTACATGGTAGGCTAATTCTGTAACGTAAGATTTTTTTCAAACACGTTATAAAAAAATTTTATGAGCAGAAATGATTCCATGCTGTCAGGCATCCCCACTATTTTATTTTGGTTATAATTTATTAATTCCTGGACTATTTGCGTAACGTTTTACATATTCTTTGTCAGCAAGCCCTAAGGAACCCAAATATCCAAATCCAAAAGAGCTACGTGGCTGCGTTCAAAATATGCAATTTCTTCTACCTCCTGTTTCGAAGATGTGCTGTCTGGGTACTGTTATGTTTTCAACCGTAAACCCATCTATTGTTATCTTTCCTAATAAGCGTTTTTTATGATTTTAAAACCTAACTCTGGGAAGGGTAGTGAATTTATCACTGTCCGTCTGAAAAAAAAAGTTAGTGCATGTAGTCTTACACGCGTGATGGCAGCATTTGTGTATCGCGCGACGCGTGTTGCATGCGTTCCTGATTTTCAGCCCTCCCTCTCTCTTTATCCTTTAGTCCATCTGTTCGTTCGTTCCGCCGTGTATAAAATGGAATGAATGAAATATTTAAATTAGGTCATTGATCCGCTGGGTATCTCAATGTTTTTCCAAGAAATACAGCACACGTTTCATTGAAGAACGCGGGTAATAATATAGTAGGCTTTTACTATCAACGTGAAAGCGTTACAATTTGCAGACGAAGCATAAAACAAAGGGGGATTTCGAGTACTGCCATTGTGACAGCACTGTTCATTTTTCCATTGCTCTTCTCTTTATTAATTTTATTTGTTAGGCTTCATATTTACCTAATAATTTATATATGTGGATTAGAATATTCCACGACACAGACGTGATAGGCTCATCAGGGAAGCGAACCATGTACCATCCGAACGGTTTCTTTATTTTCTAGTCGACTGTGACTATGGGCCATATGTTTCCGACTGTCCAGCAGAAGCGTACAGTATCTGTACAGTAAGGTCTCAGGTTACATGTGGGCCACATGGTTCCTACTGGTTTTGATGGTCTTCGCTTGAATCTGGATCGAGGCAGACAGGAAATGTTTAAGTTCTGGGCATTTGTTACAAAGCATACTGAATTAAGACAGAGAATTCTGAATTGGGTTAAAAGAAAAAAGCGTGACGTTGGAGGTTAATGGCACTGTAGCGGATTGGAACCCCAGGGATTTCTTCTTGCTTAATTGTAAGGGTTACCAGACGTCTGGCAAAAAAAGAAAGTGTCCTCCTTTCCCCGGGCACTGCACGAAAGCGTGATTTTGTCCGGCTTTTCACCTGTGATGGAAATTAAGAAACTTTTGAGTCTTGATGTTAACGTAAATCACAATAGCCGTTCAACATTGAAATTTTTGTTTGTGTTTTGTTGGATTATTTCTACGTTTCTACTTTTACTGTTACGTTTTTTTGTTTTTTTTTTAATGTTTACATCGTTGGTAGGCTCTTCAGATGTATATCATGATTAAAATTATAACGGTAAAGGTAGAGGTGGTCCCATAGCAGAAACTGCCGAAGGGGAGTGAAGTGTTAGAGACTTTACTAGGTCCAGCTTTATGAAGTTAGATGAACAATTTCCTTTCCTTGCTGTATTTACCCTCTCTGACTCATGTGCAGTAAGGTACCATTTTACAGCTGGGTAGACTGGAGTGCGAAGATACCAGGTTTCAATACAGAACCCGATCATTTTGCCGCGAGAGGCAAGGGTTCTAACTGATAGCCAATCGGACGCTGTTTTTTGAGCGTCCGAAAAGGATATCATCATTTTCATTTGCGTTCCTTGCGGAGCAAGTAGCACCTACTATAGCTGGTCCCCTTGCAGGAAGCCCTGCACCACGCATTCACATGCTCTTCTTGCAGAGGTGGTTTCTGTGGAAATTTGTTTAACATGATGAGGTTGCCGGCGCCATGAGCAACCTCATATTAGTGACCTTGTACGACATGCCTGAGGGAGGATTATTATTATTTCTTTGTCTCTTCAGAGACTCCAGTGACTTACACGAATGTTTAGGAATATGATATGCTTGATTTAAATTACTTTTCTTTAAAAAAAAAAAACTTTAGAAGGTATGTAACCATTAATATATCTTGGTCCTTTTCTTTACTTGTGATTTTTTTTTTTTTTTTACTGTTACTTACAGTTAATTCTTTGAATTTGAAATTGTCATTAGATATGAAATTATGATTTTGAAGAGAACAATAAAAGTTTGCCAGGATTCGGGGACGCTAGTTCACGGTCTAAAACAACAACTGTAGCTGTGTTCTCATGTTGCTATTTCGTTGTCCTACTTTTTTTATGCGTATGTATCTGGTAACCGTATCTAGGATGTATTCATACGGTAGGACTGCCTTGGCATTAGAGTTAAGGTTTCTCATATTTCTGTGGACTTGGACTTGATTTCTGTTTATGTCGAAATATTTCCCAGTGAAGTAAAATCTCCTCTTGCTTTTTGAATCCTCATTTTAATTATCACTGTCCATTCCCTTAACTTTGTGCGTTGTTCAGCATCACCTTTCAGCTCCCCAAGGAGTATAGGCCTTCAACAAACTTATGCCAAGTCTTCTTGTCTAGTGCCGTTAGCTCCAGGTTTTTCCATGTCTTCTTTATGCTCTTCATGGCTGTCTCCAGTTCTCTTCTCCATGTGTTCCTTGGTCTCCCTCTGGCTGTCTCCAGTTCTCTTCTCCATGTGTTCCTTGGTCTCCCTCTGGCTGTCTCCAGTTCTCTTCTCCATGTGTTCCTTGGTCTCCCTCTACATCTCTTGCCCTGGGGATTCCAGAACAAGGACTGTCAGGTGTGTTGTTACTAAGATATATTGATGAGTGTTGCGTGATAAATTCTCGCAACATCGTTTTTTACAATATCTATTTTATAACGCAAGGGCAACAACTGCTTGAAATTTATAGTCACTTTTCTCGGTAAGCATTTGTCTTCTCGCGTTGGTATCGAATGCAGTTAAGTTTTGAGCTGTGGTCTTTTTGCGCTGGACTGCGCATGACTTGTCTTGCTTTTTGGTCGATCGGTTTCCGCCCACCACTAGCGGAGTGAGCGATTTGGAATGGCGAAAGAGATGCCTCGTTGAAGAGGGGATCTCCGCTATTTTTTGTTCTGTCAGGGATGTGTAGTCCTCTTATGGATATTTCGTTTATTCGGGATAATACCTCTAGTGTATTTGCACATGCCGGGAGGCGTGATATTTCTGTATTTCTTGAAAGCAAGGTAAATTGACTTTTTTTCATTAACTCTATCGATTTTGGGTCGTGAGCGATTTCGATTCATAGCCTGTCTTCGAAAGTCGTCGTCACGAGATGTTTTTTCCCAGCTCACATGTCGCTGCATTGTACTGCATCGGTTGATGCATGTACCAAGGACCATTACTTGCTACTTTGTTAAATGAACTAGGTTTGGAAAACCTTTATTATCTAGAGGATATTTTTGAGGACATTATTTATACTTCGGCAGACGTGTCGGTCTTGCTGAAGTCAGACTAAGGAGAGTGAACTGATCTCATACATCTGGTTATCTCCTGGCTGTTATAGAAAAGGATGGAGTTTTCCACCTGACTACATTTACAGCACTATGAAATATAACATGCATCTGACTCATCATTGTAATGCTGTCTACCGTCTATTGCTGTATTGAATGTTGCTGTGATAATGACTGTTTGATGTGCCCACATATTCGCGTAACCATTTTGTCACTGTGGCGTCCACAATAAATAATGAAGAAAAACGTCAACGGCTGTTACAAGAATCATTGACTTTATACGTCGTGAGTTTACTGACGTCCTATGTGGATTGCCCTGTTATTTTTGTATGAACATTGTTTTGACTGAACACATCTGCACACCACACAAAACCAGACATGCGGATACCATCCATCATCATATGGCATCACGCATCATTTGGTGGCCATAAGCTGGTTTGATTCTGGTTCTAGCAAACACGGGGTCCCTTACCCACTTCATTTTCAACAAGAATTCATCATCATCCTTCAAGAAATTAACATTCTTCAATACAGTCAACATCTTCAAAATTTTCAAAGTACTCGGCGTTGCCCGGTAAAAGTCAAAATTTCAACTTTTTGACGGAAACAAGAATTTGACAGTACCCGGCGTTGTTACATGTTGCCGGATAACTTGGACTGCTGTTATCTTTTACGCAAGTCAAGCAAGTTGCTGCTGTCAAGGTTCCAGTGCTGTCGTTTTTTGAGAAGGTCAAGTGCCGAAACAACTCAACACACAGTATTTCAGAAGCTCTTGTACCATCGTGTTAGCAGTGGAAGCAGTTCAGATGTGCCATCATCGTTGGAGCTTCGCTCTTTAGGACGTTGATTGACATCCGTTTTTCTGCTGTTCTACGATTGGAAGCCTATAAGTTAAGTGGCCTGTTTGTATGTAAACTGTGCCCTTATACTTCTGCTGAGTCTTCTGTGTATCATCTCATTCTATATGTTATATGTTTATATGTTATTTGTATATTTATATGTTTATATTTCAGCGGGTTCTCGGTTGGGTGGTGTCTCCGTTAGATTATGCCACGTCATAGAGGTCGTCTATTGTGAGCGTTTTCTGTAGGGTTTGCAAATTTCCGATACTGGAATTTGCTAAGCGACTTCTGTTGCTATTTATGTTAGCTGTGATGACATGTTTTAATATTGTTTTCGTTATTATTTCACATTCTTTAGTTTTGTTTTGATTTGTTTGTATTTGTTAGCCTACTCTTGTCTATAATTTAGTTTCATACAACATTTTTGTTTATACACTGTGGTGTCATGTATTTTGTTTAATTATAGCGCAGATATCGTCACATTTTTTTGTGATATGTCATTAATTTCTGCTTTATTTTTAGTTGATTTCTGCGAACGTTTTTGTATTGTTGCTGATCTTTGTTATTGTTTACATTGTTATTGTTTACATTGTTTGTATTGTTTACATTTTCAATGTTTACATTCTGCATGTGTTTACATAGTCATTGTTTACAGTTATAGTAATTAGTTAATGGGCTATGCTAATGCACTGTTACTACTACACTGATGATAAATGAATGATGAATAGTGTCGTGCACTATTGAATGAGAAGTGCACTTATGATCAAGAATTGATTGTTGATATTTCATATACAAGTTCTTTGATTGGAGACTTGTTTCCCACAGAGACTGGGATAATATAAGGTGATGTGAATATACAAGTGCTTAATTAAGACTTGTTACACTTAGGTTTGAAATAAATTAGTTAATTATTTCAGGTTTTGGACTTATATATTACTCATCATGTCTACATTTGAGCACTTTATTGAGCAGGGTAAATTGCTTGGGAAGACTGGTGATAAGTTAGAAGAATTTGCAACTGCTCGATATGATAAAGCAATGGAAGCTGAACAAAAGAAACTGCAGATGGAAGCTGAACAAAAGAAACTGCAGATGCAGGTGGATGAAAAGAGATTCCAAATGGAAATGGAAAAACAAAAAAAGGGAATCAGAAGCTGAGGAGAGAAAACTCCAGCTACAGCTAGAGGCTGAGAATAAAAGACTTGAAAAAGAAGCTGAGAATAAAAGACTTGAAAAAGAAGCTGAAAATAAAAGACTTGAAAAAGAAGCTGAAAATGAAAGACTTCAAATGCAGGCTCAAGCTGAAGAAAGGAAGTTACAAAGAGAGGCTGAGGAGAGGAAAGCAAAAATGGAACATGAAGAAAAACTCTTAGCTTTAGAGTTGGAGAAATTGAAATTGACGAGCATGAGTAATGGTAATGATTCAAACAAGGGTTCATCTTCTGGGAAGGCTAATAATGATACTTTTAAGATTAAGTTACCAACATTTAGTCCTTCCAGTGATGACATAATGTTCTATCTGGACAGATTTGAACAAGCATGTACAGCTCATAACATAGACAAAGCAAAATATGTTTATCAGTTATCAGGGATACTGACAGGTAAAGCTCTAAGTAAATTAAATATGGTGGATGAACCTGACAAGAACAATTATGAGGTTGTCAGGGCCGCTTTGTTAAAGAAATATCAGCTTAACGAAGACGGCTATCGTCTACAATTTAAAAAACATGTTACCTGAAAATGGAGTTGAATTCTCCGAGTTTATTGCAAGAATACGCATTACTTTCTCACGATGGGTTGAACTATCTAAGACGGAAAAAACTTATGAAGGACTTATGGACTTAATACTTAGAGACAAAGTCATGTCGTCTGTCAATGAGTCTTTCCTTGCTTTCCTTCATGAACGTAAACCTAAAACAATAAAAGAAATGGAAGATTTCTGTTGCCAGTACGTAACTGCGCACCCACACATAACCATGGGTAACTCTAAGGTGAAAGAAGGTTTACCAGTTGCTTCGGCAGCTCCGTATGGCCAAAACTTTGCTCGTAGATTCCAACAAAATTTTGATAGAAAGAGTAGCGGTAATTTCTGTCAAAATCATGGAAACCAATTTCATAGTGATTCTTCTTCGAAGAATTGGAGACAACCTGATAGTACTCGTTACTATCACCCTAATAATTATAAGCATTTCAAAAGAGGATATGGTAATAGAGGTTATTCCTGCCGAAGACCTCAGAACCAAACAAATAGATGTTCACATCAATGTGAACATGATAGTAATCGTGGAAACTGGAATTCGAACCAGGATAACAATTACAATAGAGACAATAATAACTGCAGAGATAATAATAACTCTGATAACTTCAGAGGTAATAATAGTCGGGGTAGATCTCAACACAAAAAAAAGAGATATCAGCAGGCTAATGCTGTACAACAGGAAACTGAGGGAGCCTGTAATCATGTTGTTGATAGTAAAAAACTTTGACGCTGTCACTGGTTCTGCTTTTGACTTTGAGAGAGCAAACAAATGCCCCCAATGCAGTACTTTATTCGAACCGGGTACCATAACTACTTTGAGTTGTGGTCACCCACTTCCCGCTCTTCCTGCTGCTGTTGCGCATGACGGGAGGGGTTCTTTAATTCTACATAAGGGTCTTGTTAATGATACTCGGGTCTCACTACTTTTCGATTCCGGATGCACCACTATTGGTGTTAGACAATCGCTTGTAGATCCATCTTGTGCTACAGGAAGGGTTATTAAATGTGTCACATTTGGCGGCACTCTAGAAAAATATCCTACTGCTGTAATTCGCATTGCCACTCCTTTCTTTACTGGAGATGTGCATGCTTGTCTCTTACCTAATCCTATTGCGGACCTTATTATTGGTCGTATTCACGGAGTTAGGGAGTGTACCCCACAGCAGATTGCTGCTTGGGAAGATAATAACATGCAAGCTACAAATGCAGTAGTTACAAGAGCACAAGCTCTACAAACACCCGAAACTTCACTGAATAGTGATAATGAAGTTGATAGCCAAGATAGTCACTTAGTAATCACTCGTGACTCTTTCATAAAATTGCAAGAAGAAGATCCTTCTTTTAAAAAATTCTTCGTTCTTGCGAAGAAAGGTGATCCGAATCAGGATACAAATAGAAAATCTTGGATTGCAATGAGAAACGGCGTACTTGTACGTATGGTACAAGATTCGACTACGTCGGCACATTCGCAAATTCTTGTTCCCAAGAGCATGAGAGTGCAAATATTGCAACATGCTCATGACTCGCAATGTGCTGGACATATGGGTTTTGCCCGTACGAAGTCGAGAGTCCTTGCGGCTTTCTTTTGGCCTTTTGTCAATAAGGACATTCGTATTTACTGCCGATCATGCAAGGTATGTCAGGAGGTCAAATCTAGAGGACCACGACATGCTGCGCCTATCCAGGCTGCTGACATTCCTATTCGGCCGTTTCAGAAAATGGCCATAGATATTATTGGCCCTTTTAAGGTCAGGTCGGCCAGAGGACATCAGTTTATCCTTACATGTGTCGATATGTGCACACGTTGGCCAGAGGCTATTCCTCTTAAGAGCATATCTACTACAGATATCGCAGATGCTCTTTGGTTGATATTTTCTCGCTTGGGGTTCCCAGAGAAATATTGTCAGACCATGGCACTCAACTCATATCTGACACTATGTCACAGGTAATGTCTACCTTACATATTGAACGATCTCTCAGTAGTATCTACCATCCTATGTCTAATGGGTTAGTTGAGCGTCTGAATAGAACGCTCAAGACTTTGCTTGGTAAGATAACTGAAGATCATCCTCAAGATTGGGACAGGGTTTTTTACCCGCGGCTCTCTTTGCCTATAGAGAAGTCCCTAATGAACACACAGGATTTTCTCCCTTCGAACTTGTCTTTGGCGCGCGTCCACGCGGCCCTATGTCTTTATTACACGATCTCATCACTGCCGATGATATTAGCGATGAAACTCAATCCTCATATGAGTATGTCATTGCTCTTAGACAAAAGATCATTGAGGCATGTAAGCTAGCAACTGCTTCATCAGAAATTGCTAAAGAGAAGGCAAGACAGTTTGCTAACAAGAATAGATGTCTACGACAACTTTGTCCAGGTGACAAAGCATTCGTCCTACTCCCCAGTAGGGAAAATAGACTTCTTATTGCATGGAAAGGTCCGTATGCAATAGTCTCTCGGATTTCCGATGTTGACTATGTGGTCGATATTGATGGAAAGCATAAAACTTTCCACATAAACATGCTTTCGGAATTTCACGAACGTCCGGACTATTTGCTGCCTATTTTCCAGGCAACGGATGATGCTCCTGCACCTCACGGTCATTATTCATCCCTGTCTGTCATACAGGATGAGGAATCTACCTTCTCAGATGTCAATCTTCCCCTTCCAGTGGTTCCATTACATTCCACGGAATCTTGGAAAAACGTTTCTGTTTCTCCTAATCTTTCTGGTGACGAACATCGACAAGTCTCGTCGATGTTACAAACATTTCAGGATGTTCTCACTGACATTCCTGGACACACAGATGTCATAGAACATGACATAATTCTTACCGACAATAATCCAATTAGGGTTAGGCCGTATCCTATTCCTATACACTTTCAGTCGCAAGTGGAAAAGGAATTGGATGAAATGATTCAATTAAATATAATTGAACCATCGACTTCACCATATTCTTCTTCCATGGTTATTGTCCGGAAGAAGGATAAGAACATACGAATTTGCGTTGATTATCGCAAATTGAATCAGGTCACAAAGTTCGACGCTGAACCGATGCCTTTGTTAGAAGATCTACTGATTAGACTTTCTAATTCTAGATTCTTCACTAAACTTGACTTGTCTAAAGGTTATTGGCAAGTGCCTTTAGCAGAGCATGCCAAACCTCTTACTGCTTTTTCTACACCTAGGGGTCTATTTCAATGGAATGTTATGCCTTTTGGTCTCATGAACGCCCCTGCCACTTTCGTTCGCATGATGCGTCGAATTCTGTCACATCGTTCGGATGTCATCGCATACTTAGAAGACATCTGTCTCTTCAGTGATACCTGGGAAGATCACTATTTAGGGTTATATGACTTACTGTCCACTCTACGTGAGAATAATTTGACAGCGAAACCTTCTAAAGCTTTTGTTGGTTTTGGTGAAATCTCTTTCCTGGGTCATCGTGTTGGTCATGGTCTCTTGAAGACAGAAGACCACAATACTTCCAAAATACTGAACATCTCTGTTCCTAAAACGAAGAAACAAGTTAGGAGTCTCTTAGGTTTAATTCAATTTTATGGGAGATTTATTCCAAATTTATCTTCGATCATGGCACCTCTATCAACATTGTTGAAGAAAGGTTCGCCTAATCTGGTCCGTTGGTCTGAAGAATGCCAATATTCACTAGACCAAATCAAGAATATATTTTCTTCTCCTCCCATCTTAAGATTACCTACTCTTGATAGGACTTTTGTTCTTCGGAGTGATGCTTCATCCACTGGGATTGGAGCAGCACTGATGCAAGAATATGCAAATACTCTGCATCCTGTTATGTACATTTCTAGAAAACTAAATGCGGCAGAGAGGAACTACTCGGTTTTAGACCGTGAGTTGTTAGCGATGGTTTGGTCAATTCTAAAGCTACAAAGATTCCTCCTGGGCGCACATTTCATTCTAGAGACTGATCAGAAAGCTCTTACAGCTATTCAGACTAAGAATTTGAAGAGTTCGAGATCCACTCGATATGCTATAGCTCTTCAACCTTTTCACTTCACGGTACGAGCTATCCGTGGTGCGGATAATGTGATGGCTGACATTTTGTCTAGATGCCCACATGACTCCAACTAATACTTCTGTCCTATATTTCCATATATTACAGAGTCATAACACACCTATATTTCTACAATAGATTAGCACATCTGTACTTACTCTATATGTACACACTATCGTGCTTTGTTGTCATCTTCTTCTGTTCGTTTTTTAAGATGATAGAGGAGGACTGAGTAGTTAATATAAGGGCCGTTAGTTTACTAAACAGCCACAATTATTAATAATGTATTGTACCTTATGAAGCATATTAGTTATTAATTAGCATTATATTGCTTGTACTTTCTCAGAATGTCATTGTTGAGCTGAGGACTTACCTTACTAGTATCAAGCATGACGAGTTCTAGATTGTGTACTTACCCTCGGAATACCAGAGCATATGTCCTGGATCGTCATGTAGTTTAACTTTACTATGTACTTATGTCATTACATGTCAAAGACTTTACTATTTAAATTTTCCTATTAGATTTGTACATCCATTTTTAAAGACAATATTAGAGTATGCTGTTTAATGATGATTATGGTAACTTGCATACGTATATTGTGTTTACATGCTAACGTGATGTGTGTTGGTGACACCTCCCCGATGTGAATATTTTTTGAGACATATTTATTTTTCTGTTGAGGTATATCCTCACCAGACACTCTATAATTAGCCTCATGTTAGGCAATTTAATTAATTATCAGCGCATAATTCGTGCGTTTTGAGCCGCTTATCGCATGCTCTTTGATATTTAAAAAAAAAATATGTTCCACATTTTTTTTTTTATCGGGAGGAGGTGGTGATATGTTGCGTGATAAATTCTCGCAACATCGTTTTTTACAATATCTATTTTATAACGCAAGGGCAACAACTGCTTGAAATTTATAGTCACTTTTCTCGGTAAGCATTTGTCTTCTCGCGTTGGTATCGAATGCAGTTAAGTTTTGAGCTGTGGTCTTTTTGCGCTGGACTGCGCATGACTTGTCTTGCTTTTTGGTCGATCGGTTTCCGCCCACCACTAGTGGAGTGAGCGATTTGGAATGGCGAAAGAGATGCCTCGTTGAAGAGGGGATCTCCGCTATTTTTTGTTCTGTCAGGGATGTGTAGTCCTCTTATGGATATTTCGTTTATTCGGGATAATACCTCTAGTGTATTTGCACATGCCGGGAGGCGTGATATTTCTGTATTTCTTGAAAGCAAGGTAAATTGACTTTTTTTCATTAACTCTATCGATTTTGGGTCGTGAGCGATTTCGATTCATAGCCTGTCTTCGAAAGTCGTCGTCACGAGATGTTTTTTTCCCAGCTCACATGTCGCTGCATTGTACTGCATCGGTTGATGCATGTACCAAGGACCATTACTTGCTACTTTGTTAAATGAACTAGGTTTGGAAAACCTTTATTATCTAGAGGATATTTTTGAGGACATTATTTATACTTCGGCAGACGTGTCGGTCTTGCTGAAGTCAGACTAAGGAGAGTGAACTGATCTCATACATCTGGTTATCTCCTGGCTGTTATAGAAAAGGATGGAGTTTTCCACCTGACTACATTTACAGCACTATGAAATATAACATGCATCTGACTCATCATTGTAATGCTGTCTACCGTCTATTGCTGTATTGAATGTTGCTGTGATAATGACTGTTTGATGTGCCCACATATTCGCGTAACCATTTTGTCACTGTGGCGTCCACAATAAATAATGAAGAAAAACGTCAACGGCTGTTACAAGAATCATTGACTTTATACGTCGTGAGTTTACTGACGTCCTATGTGGATTGCCCTGTTATTTTTGTATGAACATTGTTTTGACTGAACACATCTGCACACCACACAAAACCAGACATGCGGATACCATCCATCATCATATGGCATCACGCATCAATGAGTCTATATCTTGTATGGCTGTTTCTTCTTGTGCATCCTGGCTATTATTTGGTCCCATGTTCGTGTCTATCATTGTGTTTTTCATACACAATTGTTGTGACCTCTCATCAAGCACTGGCGTTTTAGTTTTGCACGTGGTGACGGTTATGGTACAGAAGAGCCAGGTCATCTGTAAAACTTAGACAGTCCAGCTGTTTAGTCACGAGTCTCCTGAATTTCACTTAAGTTGGTCAATGTCCTTTTTTCCATAATCCAGTTTATAGTCATTAATAAAAGAAATGGTAACCAGAGACATTCCTGCCTCACTCCATTTCTTATCTCAGAGGGTAATTTTCGTTTTCCATTATGAAGAATTCTGCATATCATGTCTTCATTTGTTTTATTTACTAAGTTTATGAACTTAAGAGGGACTACATAATGTCTCTTCCGTTTTCCAAAGCGATTCTCAAAGGATATACAATGCAGCTAATGTATGCGGACAAATCCTGCAAACCATGTAACACTCGTCAGTAAACAACAGAGAGGGTTTTTCAAGTAAAGAATCAGCATTTTATTGTGCCAGTAGCCATGCTGCGTAACCAAAGATCAGAGAAGTTGATCCGTTTTACATTATCGCAGGGTATGGCGCACTCACCATTATTATCTGCTGTGTGACTTACCTCTATTTAAGTGTTTCTTCATTGAGAAGATAAGAACACACCAAGTCAATAACCCCAAAGGTTAAAGGTTAGCAATAGGTTACAGTATAGACAGTAAAGAACACTTTTAGAACTCCCTCTCCCCTTTACAGTGGCTAAGAGGTATGGCGTCCGCCTCGATTTCTAGAGGTATCGGATGCGATTCTCTGTAGAGGGAATATAATTTATGGAAATTTTTTTTTCAGAACCAGTGGTCTTAATCATGTCATACTTCCCCCATGGTCTCATTGATAGTGAGATCGGATGCCTAGCCTTCTCGGATAAGGGCGACAAAATTGGAGGTCCCTTGTGCAAGTTGCGCACGTTAAAAATCCCACGGCAGTTGGAAATCATAAAGAGAAGGCCATAAGGCCGATGCCCTGGCAAAATGTAACAGTTAGAAACCTACCCACCAAATGTATTTCTAGAATGTGTGATTCCTATATACACACATTGGGATTCTCGCCGGTGCTACGGAGTTCGTGCACTGTGCTGAGATCCTCCTTGTGTGATCTAAAGGAGGAGATCGGAGCACTGATGGAGTTGTCCGTGTGCAATGAAGATAGTCCTTAAAACCAAACCATGGCAACATGAACTGTAAAACTATGGTACATAACTTTAGATTATGTTGAAGATAAGGAGATGACCTCAGAAGTAAATACTCGATATTCATAGTGGAATGTGTAAGATTAATTCTTTACTATGAGGTTCGTATATTTGGTTTGCTCTTTACATCTGTATAGATGAAATCTATTTAAAAAGTACTTTGAAATGTACTTCTTTTCATACTTGGAATAACTAAGGTCTAGGCCGCCCCGGCCGTTCCTTTTTTACGTATTTTTCTGCTGTGACGTATGTAACATTTTATGTTTTCATTGATTCTAGTCTCTTCATTGTTACTGATTTGATTTTGAATTTCTCATTATACATCTTGCCACCTTATAAGTGTGCCGCGCAGTTTCTTAATGAATTTGTAATTTAAGGCTTGTTTTCGATTTGCATAAAGAGCTGTGATTTTTCGTCTCACAGCGACCTCGGCGGCTGATGTGTTAAGTATATACAATACAGTAAGGTGTCGGGTTACGGCGGTCTTGACCTACGACAAGCCGCCGCTACGAACGAGCCCATGAAAGCACATATTCTTCTTTGCCGTTCGTCCTGAAAAGGACGCTGGTTGCGTTGTGTCTGTTTACAGCGGAGCTGCGATATTTGCGCGTTTTGGCCGACACATCCGACTTCAGCACGGCATTTTTGGGACCGGGTTAGCCTTCCCTCTTCGATCCCTACTCACTCAGCCAGACTGCAGTGATGCAGCCTGTTTCCAGGACCACCACTTGGAGGTGGAGTAGGGTCTTGATCAGCTCTGGTTCGCTGACCCTGACGCAAGCAGTCTAGCTTATGGGTCGCTGACTGCATTCCTCAATGACGCGTCTTAGGTCCCTGAAGGCACATCTAACTATTGTTGTTCTTTATAGAAAACAATGAAGTTAACATACTGAATGACGGATCTGCAACGAGGGTTAACTCGTTTACAAATCAACAGAGCGCATCAGTTGACACAACTACAGTAACGTACCTTCTTCAATCAATCAATCAGTACCGTTATGCTCCCCCCTTGAACACACACATGCCAAGACCTTTTATCACGTACCCCCAGCTCACGTTCTTTCCACGTCTTCCTCATTATTTTCACTTCTGTCTCCAGTTCTCTTCTCCATGTGTTTTAGGTTGACCCCTGCCTCTCTTAACCAGGAGATTACAGAACAATGACTGCCTTGTAATGCTATCACCAGGATTCCTCAATGTGTGTCCTATTCATCGCCCAACGTACCTTCTTGCTAGTGGAGAATGGGAACGTCATTATTGTATTAGGGTAAAGGAATAGTCCTTATTGCTTGTCTACATAACTTCTTCTTTTCTCTTTCCACTCCTTGCGTGTGGAACCAGCACCGCAGCTGGTCCCCGTGCAGGAAACCTCCATCAAGGCATGTAGACACTCTTGCAGCTGTGGTTTCTGTCGCAATGTGTTTTACATGATAAGGATGGCCGCCGACCGAGCAAAGTTGAATCAATTTGTTGCTGCCCTACACGGCGCCACCAGGCGTGATGGCCACTGACTGCTTTGGCGGTTGTAGATCAAAGAAGAAGAAGATGATAAGGTTACCAGCCCCAGGCAACAACTTCATGTTAGTCGCCACTTGCAACATAGTTAAGTCAGCAGTAGTTATTTTCTGTCTTTGTCCACCAGAGACACCCCCTCCTCCCTCCGGTTTCTACATATCTGCCCTGCAATAATTAAGTTTAGTGAATAGATCGGCTACCACCACAAATATGGGCAACCAAGAGCCAGGGATCCAGACCTCCAGGACGATCCACAGTTCGATGGGGGGACAACATTAGACAATCTCTGAAGGTCCGAGGATTGGATTGGGACCAGGCCAGAAGGACAGTATGGCGTTCTCTCTGGCAAAGTTCTTTACCCCAGGGTAGAAGAGGCATGACTAAGTTGTAGTAGGATGATGCCTTAAACTTTTGTTAGAGGGGAAAAATAAGAGTATTGGCGATTCATTTTGCTCAGTCAGGTTGACAGCCCTATGCATAACCTCCGTTTAGTCGACTCTTGTGGCAGGAGTGGTAGAAGCGGAGGTCCTGTTATTTCGCTGTACCATCAGAGACCCATGTGTTTGTAAATGCATTGGTAGTTCTCTTTATCTGACTGCATTACTCAGGCAGCTTCTTGGGTTATTTCTATCTGTCCCATGTAACTTTTATCATTCTTGCTCTCTCTCTCTCTCTCTCTCTCTCTCTCTCTCTCTCTCTCTCTCTCTCTCTCTCTCTCTCTTTTTTTTTTTTTTTTCTCCATCCCTACACACAATATTCTTCCCCCTCCCACACATCTCCTCAGTTACACCCACCTTCTTCATCGCCTTATCCTGTTCTGTGGGAATTCTTTGTGAAAGATTAAACAGTTCAAACAGTATATCTAGGTGTACTGTACTCTTAAAAGGTAAAGAATAAAGGTAACCGGCACCTCTGCCGCGAATGACCAGCACTCTTACCACTCTGCCACTCGGACACTCCCGTGTACTCATATGTGCTCTAGATAAGAACGAGATAATGACTTCTGAAAACTCGTAGAGTCAGGATAGATGCTACTTCAGCCTCTTGTTGTGTACAGAACCGGCTCTCATCCAACCAAGCGTTTATTACCACCAGGTTTCCAAGTTTAATACCACTAGCTGTTGGCCTGGCTTTGTCTTGTATTTGTTGTGGGTTATCTGTGTGGACAAATAGCTGTATTCTTCTGAACGTAGTTGTGTGGTTTGATAAAGGTTAGTGGTTGCGATACTTTATCTCGGCCTCAGACGTGCACGACCCGGGGGGGGGGGGGGGGGGGGGGAAACCTTTTCTTTTTAAGGTAAAGGTAGACCAATAGCAGATACTGCCGTAGGGTAGTGAAGTTTCAGAGACTTCACTAAACTAGGCCTCGCTTTTTAAAGTGGGGGGTGACTTGTTCCCTTCCTCGCTGCCTCGTCTTCCCTAACTCAAGAGTAGTGGCAGGTGCCCATTTATAGCTGAGTACGTTGGAACTTGACGCTACCGTATTTCAATCCCGGAACTAAGTAACAATGCCGCAAGGCAAGCGCCTTAACCAATCGCATTCTGAGGAGAACATATACAGGCATACCTCGGAGATATCTGCGGGTTCAGTTCCAGACCACCGCAACGCAATAAAGCGGGTCACACCCTTTTTTTTTCTGGTTTCCCAGTTTATATAAAAGCCTAAAATCAAGTTTATACTATGTCTATTAAGTGCGCAATAGCGCTAGGTCTAAAACAAAACAATGTACTGTAAAAATTAAAAATACTTTATTGCTTAAAAGCATGCTAATCTTCATCATCTAAGCCTTCAGCGAATCGTAATCTTTTTCAAAATCTATCATAAGAAGAAGGCACGTTCTAATAAATAAACATGAATAATTTGAAAAAAAAGCGCTATATCAGCGAAGCGCAATAAAGCGAGGTATGCCTGTACTTGGATTTTTGTGTGAATGTACTCAAAATCTGGACCTAGTTCTGTGTATAGTGCTGTACCACGATTGACTTGTGTGTATCGGAAAGAGTATTTTGTCCCATCTTCATTCAATGCAGGGCCGGAGTCCCCATTAGGAGGGCTGCGCAATTAGCAAGGCCTACGAATGTAGGGGACAATTATCTTCGCCTATTTAACCCCTTTTTTAATTCGCACATTTCGGAATAAAAGTGCTCACGCACACCTACAGCCCTGATGGTACGTTCTTCTTCATCTTGTCTTTCTTCTATCCAGATTAGCATAACTACTAGCACCACTATCGTCACCGCTACTTCCAACACTACTACCGCCACCACAACCTCGTCTTAAACCTCCACTGTTACTTCTACAACTACCGCTTCTCTTTCTCAATCTTCTTTCAAAGAGTTATTCTGTCTTTGTGTTTGTAGTAATTCTTTCCTTCAGCTCCATGACGAGCATAGGCCTTCAACAAAATCATGCCTAGCGTTTCTGTCCTGTGTCATCCTTTCAGGGTCTTTCCTTGTCTGTTTTTTTTTTTTTTGGTCAATCCTGTTCATATTTTTTTTTTTTTTTTTCCCCAAATAAAATTTTGCTTCGTTTTGGCGAGGCGCGTTCCGTTCACAAATTAATGCTTAAACTTAAAGTACTCGTAACATGTGGGAATGAAAGGATATAGTATGCAAGATAAACGAGAGTGGAAGGGCAGAATGTTAGACGGGCCTGCGCGCCCAATTCTTAACCCTTCGAAAATAAAGTTCGTTCATTCGTTCGTTTGTCATTGGGTCCACATTGATGAGCTTGTCGTGCCATTAGCAGTGCTTCTATATTCTTACACAAGAACCCAATTGTGAAAGTGTATTCTATTGGCTGCCATTTTTGTTGTTTTGTGTTTTGAGTCATATAGTAAGCGACCTTGACATTTGAGTAGAACTTTTTTTTAAAACTTGACCTTTTAAATTTCCACAGAGTTTACAGTGAAATACAAGCTTCGCTTGCGTTTTGTATTCTTATTTTGATAGTATATCCTTATTTTGATACACATAAGGACTCGAAACCCAGGACCTTCCGTGCGACAACCCCGCCTAGCTATGCAAGCGAATCACACTATCCTCCTTGCCATCTAGGCATCACCAAAAAATGAGGCTTCGATGACGGGTCATTAGAGCGACCCGCAACACCGGAAATTTACCATGGGCAATCCAGCCTATTAATGAGTATATTCTTATTTTGATAGTATATTCTTATTTTGATAGTATATCCTTATTTTGATAGTATATTCTTATTTTGATAGTATATTCTTATTTTGATAGTATATTCTTATTTTGATAGTATATTCTTATTTTGATACACATAAGGAAGGGAAACCCTAGGCCTGTAAATAGTAAATAAATATTAGACAAATGTCTAGAACACTAGACAGCAGAAAAACAACAGACGTGAGTGGCTTACCCAGGACTCGAACCCAGGACCTTCCGTGCGACAACCCCGCCTAGTTATGCAAGCGAATCACACTATCCTCCTTGCCATCTAGGCATCACCAAAAAATGATGCTTCGATGACGGGTCATTAGTGCGACCCGCAACACCGGAAATTTACCATGGGCAGTCCAGCCTATTAATGAGTATATTCTTATTTTGATAGTATATTCTTATTTTGATAGTATCTTCTTATTTTGATAGCACATCCTTATTTTGATAGTACATTCTTATTTTGATAGAATATTCTTATTTTGATAGTACATCCTTTTTTGATAGTACATCCTTATTTTGATAGTATATTCTTATTTTGATAGTATATTCTTATTTTGATACTATATTCTTATTTTAATTAACATTTATAACACATAAGGAAGGGAAACCCGAGGCCTGTAAACAGTAAATAAATATTAGACAAACATAAAGGTATGTTTTCAGGCACTCGTAAGAAATAAAGAAGTAGAACACTAGACAACAGAAAAACAACAGACGTGAGTGGCTTACCCAGGACTCGAACCCAGGACCTTCCGTGCGTCAACCCCGCCTAGCTATGCAAGCGAATCACACTATCCTCCCTGCCATCTGGGCATCACCAAAAAATGATGCTTCGATTACGGGTCATTAGTGCGACCCGCATAACATAACACTGGAAATTTACCATGGGCAGTCCAGCCTATTAATGAGTATTTTCTTATTTTGATAGTATTTTCTTATTTTGATAGTATATTCTTATTTTGTTAGTATATTCTTATTTTGATAGAATTGTCTGTTCTTCCAACTTTAAAAAAAAAAAAAATATTGCCGTCAAGATATATGCGTGGATGTTCCTACAAATGCGATCTTGTCTATCAGCCTCTGCATTTATTATCGTAATCTTTGTATTTTCCCTGTGTATTTGCAGACCCCCATGCTGTGACCTCTCATCAAGTGTTATCATTTTGTCTTGCACATCTTGGATCTGGTTACGATCGTGGGACAGAAGAGCCAGGTCCGTGGCACTATTTGCATTTGTTTGGATGCGGTATAGAGCGTCCGATGGACAGAGTAATTAGAGCAGTGGTCTCTAGCGGCAAAGATGCCGGGTTCGATTCACCATATCGACACGATCCAGTGTACTCAGCTGTAAATGGGTACCTGACTTTGCTGTCGAGTTAGGGAAGGAAAAAGGTCGCCTCACCTCTCGATGCTGAACCTAATATAGCGAAGTCTCTAACACTTCATTCCCATACGGCAATATCTGTTATTGTAGCTTCTTTACCTTCTCTATGCAAAAGGTTCTTCACATTGCTCCTTTTTTTTTTACTTTCTTATTGTGACGGGAATATAATTGAAGGGTCCAAAGCAGTCACACCGCTATCTTGTAGCGCCGCTTATAATTGGAATAGCCAACCAGGAGCTTTTACATGTCCGCTCACACCTGGAATTAAATTAGCTCACATTGGCCCGGGTTGAATGAACACGAAGGCACAATTCGATTACTCAACGGTAACTTATTCACACATATAATCCAGTCAAATATGATACATTAATTATAGCTGAATATTGTGTGAAGCCATTTGGTAATTCGCTGTACATCATATGGATAACCTAAGAATAGTGCTCCACAAACTATGTCAACGATTCAAAAGAGTTGTGATCCAATGGATCCTGTCTCATTGTTACATCCCCGGCAATGAAAAGGCGGACGGATTGGCAAAGGAAGGTGGACAAACCTGACACAAGCATAACTTTCGAAGAGGCAAATAACCTAGTGTTATCAGAACCAGATACAGAAACAAATAGAATGCAGAGCATCCAGGACACATACAGAATGATGTATATTACCAGCTCATCAGAAGAGAACAAGTGGTCTTCAGACTCCGCACAGCCCACAACAGATTGGGATAGCATCTATTCAACAAACTAAAGATAAAAGTTACCGCTGAGTGTAACTGTGGCACAGATAAAATGACTGCTGAACATCTGCTTCAAAGATGCCCAACATGAGGAACAGAGAAAGCACATATGCCCGTCACCAGTACCATTGATGGAAAAGCTCTACAGAGATGCAAATAACCTCAATCTGACCACTGCTTTCTTTAAAAGATTCAAGTAGACGTCTGAGAGTGTAGGAAGAAGAAGAAGAAAAAGAAGATATACTAATTCTCACCATTTTTTCCCCTTCAGCATAATAAATTCAGTCATGAAGAATCGTCAGTCGCAACATTTGCCGATAAATATCTATCCCAACATCTGTTTAATCAACCTCAGTTTCACAAGGTTATCAGAAGTAACTTACACGCTTATTGCGCGATCTGGTACTATCTCTGAACAAACACAATCTCCACGGGAGAGAATTTAATGCGACAAACACAAAATGAAGCCGTATATAAATCCTACACTAAGTGAAAAGTGTTTCTCATATGAACAAACTCCGTACTCGACAGCTCCCGTTATCATAGAATATAATCTTTTGATGTAAAACTTGGAGCAGTGTTTACCGAGCGCTTTTACTTATTGAGCGGGGAAAACTGACCACTAGCTGATAGAGCTTAATCTTAGCAACGGCTTTGGCAAGATTGAGCTTTCGCTCCGAAACAAACATTTATTTTAAGTAATTCGGAATACACTAGGAACATATTTGCACGTCTGGTAAGCTTGTCTTTTAATATCACTTCTTTATTCGTCCTACGTTAAACTCATTTTGTTACAGGCTATTTTGTAAAAACCACATTTCCAAACTACATCTTTGTTACTCAGCATTCTAACATTCCCTAACACTCGGGCTGTGTCAGCGTAATATCAGCAGCTTGTAATGACTGACAAGTATCAGTGGTGGCATCAGGCAGACTCTCAATTCTTACGTTACGACATATACTGGGTTGTCCTGACTGACTGTCGCATAGGATTTATTTAGATGATGTAAGTAAGGAAGATGTGTAGGAAGGACATAGACCTTTAGACACTAGTTTTCACAGAGGTGAGCTAGTGTCGAGGGAAAGAGTTAACAGAAGGGCACAAGTTGGTGTCAGGGATTCTCTCACCTTTTAGACTACCAACTCTTGTATTTTTCTGGCGACGACTAACTCTTTCTTAATCAAATCTTTTTAAAGAAGAACTAGTAGTAACAAGTAATACAAGGAGGGTTGAGTATGTTTTTCTGAACAGAATATACAATCTGCTAAGTCAAACTCAGAATGATGGTGAGTTACAGAATGTACATAATTACTTTAATTACAGTGGAAAATAAAATCAATGTTTTCATGTACTTTGAAAAAAGAAATACTAGGAAATTTAAAAAGACAGTTATGATATTACTTATTCAAGGATTCAGAAAACTATCAGTGTCTTTGGTTCAGTTAAGAATAAGAGGATATTGTCCTCACTGACGAGAGTTTATTCCTATGGCTATTTCTTGGAAAAGTGAATTCTGACTTTGGCCTGGGTTTTAAGTAGACTGATCTGCTTGTACTTCTCATGGGCGTCTCAGTAGGTAGGAATTACCAACTGGATAGTTTACTTCAGTGAGGCTACAGTCCAAGAGATGACTAGGTTTTTTGTTAACCTGGTTGTGAAGTTGAGTTATGATGTTCAGGTGCTGACGAGGTGTTGAATGCTTAAATGCTATAGACTGCTCAGGGTTGCTGACTTGTGATATTTCATTCACTCGTCCATTGAACAATATGGGTCTTCTCTCGTTCACAACAGCTTTCTTCATCACATTCCCAATATAATTAGCCTGTAGTACTTTCAGATATCAGCCAGTACTACTTACATCATTAATAATAATAATAATAAATTCTTTAAGCACCAAACACGGCGCATAAGGCAGAAACCAGTGCTCTCCAGGTTGTTTGTTGTGACGCCACTCCTCTTAGCTCTTGCACATTATTTAGGCCCAACGTTCTTCCTTCTCTTATTATTGTTCTTCTGAGTGTTTCTTTTGGTCTTCCTTTTTTCCTCTTACCCTCAGGAACCCAAGTGAGCGCCTGTAGTGGTATTCTGTTGTTTTTCATTCGTAGGACATGACCGATATATGACCATCGTCTTTTCCTTATATAGTTGGAGACATATTTCTGCCTAGAGTCTTCTCTTATTTGTCGATTAGTCTTGAATTCTTTCCAACTGATGTTCATGAGTTTTCTAAGACATTTGTTCTCGAATGTATTCAGCTTGTTCTCCAATGATTTTGTTATTTTCCAACTCTCACAGCCGTATGTTAACACTGAGATAACTTACATCATTATAATGCAACAATGATAACATTCATAATACATAAATGCAAAATAGCTATTAATCTAATGTAAAGAAATAAAACCACAATATTAAGTATTTTACACTTTACATCAATTAACTAATCCCTTAAAAAGAAATACCTTTTAGTGCCTTTGTAGGAGAAGACAGCATTAGGATCGTATGGCAGAACTATTAGTAAATAATTGAAAAACAGCAGTCGAACAGACCGCAGGTGCAAATATTTCGTAGAGAAAACAGACAAAATGTGAAGGAATAGAAAAGTAAGGAATTTTAAAAGAATCTAGATCGAAACCTTCGAACACTCCGTGACACTTACAGATGTCAGCTAAGTACTTGAGGAAATCTAGTTTATAAGCATATCAGAATCGCGTTTACTTATCATTTATCCTAACACCTGCTGGGTGTATGTGACAAACTACAGTTCTTCGGTGTAGTAGATAGTCGTCGTAATACGTGTAAAAAATGGCATTGGGCAGAGATGTTCAACTGTTGATTTAAGTTTTGGTGCAATCTGCATCCAGTTTTTGTGCAATCTGCGTATTTCAAATGATGGTGCAACCGCTTGCTTCTTTTCTCTGCATTATCACGCAATGTTGTTCTTTTTTACTCAACTAAAATACGCGTTACCAAAACCTAGTCTTATCGCCGTTCTGTCATGTCATTATCTAACATTGTTGGCACAAGACTCTATCTATCTATCTATCTATCTATCTATCTATCTATCTATCTATCTTTCTATCTATCTATCTATCTATCTATCTATCTATCTATCTATCTATCTATCTATCTATCTATCTATCTATCTATCTATCTATCTATCTATCTATCTATTTATCTATCTATCTATCTATCTATCTATCTATCTAAATATCTATCTATCTATCTATCTATCTATCTATCTATCTATCTATCTATCTATCTATCTATCTATCTATCTATCTATCTATCTATCTATCTATCTATCTATCTATCTATCCATCACGTCCTTTTAGATCTTCTCTTTCGTGTTTTTTTAGACCCATTCGTATGTGCTTTCTGGACAAACAGACTTTCGATTTCCAAAGAACTGTTAGAGTTTTAACAATATTGTAGCGATGTTTTCTACTTAGTTCTCACTTTCTTTCTGTTTTTGTTTTGTTCGTCTGTCCCTGACGAAGGCCTTGTGGCCGCAACGTAGGTTTTATTTTCTTTTGTCTTTTGCCCTAGTAAAGTTTTATATAGCATGAAATCTCCCATGTCGATCCTGGGAAATGATATACATAAACTAATAAAGTTCCACTGTGTTCTACCAGCTGTGCCATAAAAGCCAGCTTGGCAGAGTTAGACATAGCGGCTGGCTTCTGCAACCTTAAAAACCTAGCGAAAGAGAAAGAAAGCCAAACAAACAAATTTAAAAAAAAAATACCAGGCATAATACACGACAACCAGCATGGAAGGAAGAAGGTCCTCTAACAAGGACGATTTAAGACGCCAGAGAGCGAAATCTAAAAGGAAGATGAATCGTTGATTCCCCGTCTATTATCCGGGACGTTCGAAGAAAAAAAAGATACGCATTCTAGAAGATTATGAAGGGGAGAGTGTGAAATATGTGTCAAGTCAAGTTTGGGAAGAAATTGTTATTGTTGAACAGAATCGACATCATTGTACTCCGGGCAAACCCATAGGTGCTTAGCCTCTCTCAGTATATGTCGAAAAGTGTGAAGAATGCTAACTGTTCCTGTAGCTCGCTGGTTATAAACACGGCGGATGCATCCTCTCATACGCCCATCTCTGCTAGCCTTACGTTTGATGTCAAATTTCACCATCTTAACCTTGATGATTCATCTATTGCAGTGTCATTCTCTAAAAGGCGATCATTAATTGTTCTCAGTATCTTTCCCTTATCCATAGTGTACCCACTATGGGTGCTCTTGATGCTAGTCTGTCAGCTCTCTCGTTACCGCATACCCCTGCATGACTAGGACAGTAGATCCACACCAGTTCCTGCAGACTCGAACCTTCTATGAATGTTTTCCATTCATGCCGTAGCCAACCATTCTGAACCTTTCGAAGCATGGACTGAGAGTATGACACAATTACTGCCTTTGCTAATGAAGTTTCAGCTAGCCACCTTAAGGCTGCAGTAACTGCCTCTACCTCCAATGGAAGGACTGAGATGTATTTAGGGAAAAATAGCTGCAGCCTGAGGCGGGAGTAAATCACAGCCTCTTGGTTAAATACCTCCGTTTCACGGGCGACTGAAGGGAGAAGGTGATAGCTAGAGCATTTGATGTTTACATACAGCGAAAAGAAATGAATCATTGTCAGGACCCAATGATATACTGTTGCTGATTGAAAATATTTTCCACGTATATAGCTTACATAGCCGCCAAAGCTTCAGATTTTACATCATAAAAGTAATATTGAGATTGCGAGACAAATTGTAGAATCTTATTACACATATGTGTGTTTTTTCCTCTATAGCAGTGATTCTCAATGTGGTCGGTTGTGACGATACGGCTGTGCGATCTCACGTCCACTCTGTCAGTATCACTTTTTTTCTTCATTTTTCTCTTCCTCTTCATCGCTTTTATTTGGCATAATTTTTGCACTTTCATTCATTATTATATGGCATATTTTATGCACCATTTTTTACTCTCTCTATACTGAATCTCTGCCATCAATGGTACCTATACCTTGTAGCGGTATGGCAGCCTGCGTACCCTGACAATCCCCAGAGCTATGCCAGTGGGAGTTTTACTCCTGGTAGGTTCAACCAAGCTGGACTGGTCTGTGTGGGTAGGGGTCAGACAAAAGCTGGTACCCTGGTCCTCCAGGTTGGGGGTTTTAGCATAGGGCTGACACCCCTGTCTATGTAAAAAAAAATAATGAAGTTACGGAAACAACATCAAATGAACAAACTTTGCTGCGGGATGGACATTCGGAGTCTGTGGCTCGTATGACTGTCAGTGGTGAAAGCCGAAAGGAAGCCACTGACATGAAAACGGATGTCCTGACCGCAAAACAGGATACAAGAATAGGATTTTGGAATGTCAGGACAATGTACGAGACAGGCAAACTAAGACAGGTCACGGCAGAAATGAGAAACTATAGGTTACACATCCTGGGGATAAGCGAGAGCAGATGGACAGGGGCAGGAAAAGTTAAAACAGCAACAGGAGAAACAGTACTTTACTCTGGAAGAGAGGATGGACAGCACAGTGAAGGCGTAGCCATTATTCTACAGAAAGGGATAGAAAGGACACTACTGGAATGGAAACCCATCAACAACAGACTGATACGATTGAGATTGAGAGGGAGATTCACCAACACTACAATAATACAATGCTACGCACCAACGAATGATAGCGATGAGGAGGTCAAGGATGAATTCTATCAACAACTGCAGAAAGAAATGGAGGACACACCTAGATATGATCTTGTTATAGTAATGGGAGACCTCAATGCGAAAGTTGGTACACACAATACATATAATGAAAGAACAATGGGGAAATGCGGCAGCGGAATAGCAAACGAAAATGGGGATAAGCTAATAAGTTTCTGTAGCATTAACAACCTGGTCATTGGAGGAACACTTTTCCCACATAAGGAAATTCACAAGTTAACATGGGAATCACCAAATGGTCGGGACAGAAACCAGATAGACCACATCATGGTTAACGGTAGATGGAGACATGCATTACAAGATGTGAAGGTAAGAAGAGGTGCAGATGTGGGAAGCGATCACCATTTAGTAGTAGCAAAACTGAAAGTGAAACTAAGAAGGGCTGGACCAACTGTAACTACACAGAAAAGGTTTGACATCAGCAAATTGAAGGACCCCCTTACCAGAAAAGCTTTTGCGGCCGACATTAAGAAACGATATCAATTTGCCAAAAGCCAGGAAAAGACATTGACTGATGATATAGACCAGAATTTCAACACCATTTCAACAATATATAAGGAAAGTAGCAAATCATGCTTAGGATTCCAGGAAAGGAAGAAGCAAGACTGGATAACACCAGAAACACTAAACACCATAAAGATGAGAAAGGAAATGAAAAGAAAGAAAACAGAAGCGAAGTCCCCCAGGTTAAAGCGATTATATAGCGAACAGTACAGTCAACTGGACAGGGAAGTTAAACGCCAAACCCGAGCCAACAAAAGGAATTTCCTAGACGATCTTGCAAAAGAGGCAGAAGAGGCAGCACTGACAAATGAACAAAGCACAGTATACAAAATAACTAAATTCATCAGCCGAAAACAAGGTGCAAACAATATTACATTAGTAAGAGATAAGCAAGGAAATCTCATCAAGACAGCAGAGGGACAGGAAACAAGATGGGCAGAGCACTTCAGAGAAACTCTGAACAAGGAAATACCAGAGACACAATTGAATGTTCCTGAGGCTGAAAACGATCTAGATGTAAATACAGACATTCCACGAAAAGAACAAATCATCACAGCAATCAAAGGGTTAAAGAACGGTAAAGCTCCGGGCCATGATAACTTAAATGCAGAGCTATTTAAGACAGACCCTGAGCTAGCAGCAGAACTATTAGAACCACTATTTGCACAAGTGTGGAAAACGGGGACAACACCATCAGAGTGGAACAAAGGAATAATTGTCAAATTGCCCAAGAAGGGAGATCTTTCAGACTGCAATAATTGGAGAGGAATCACTCTTCTCTCAGTTCCCAGCAAAATACTAGGCAGGATAATTATACAGAGAATTTCAAAGGCAGTAGACTACAAACTGAGGAAAGAACAAGCAGGATTTAGAAAGAACAGAAGATGTGTAGACCATATATTCACTCTCAGGAACATTATAGAGCAGTGCTCAGAATGGCAAAGACAGCTTTACATAAATTTTGTTGATTTTGAAAAGGCTTTTGACAGCATACATAGGGACAGTTTATGGAAAATACTGAGGGCTTATGGAATTCCAAGCTGCATAGTGTCAATCATAAAAAGCCTATATGCCAACTTTACGTGTAGTGTTGGGCAGAGCAACCTAACCTTCGAGGTGAAGACAGGAGTACGACAGGGATGCCCCTTATCAACCACTCTATTTTTAACAGTCATAGACTGGGTGATGTGCCAGACAACAGATGGCAGTCCAAGAGGAATAACATGGACAACATTTTCTACATTGGAAGATCTGGAATATGCAGATGACATTGCACTGCTGGCACATTCACATCAACACATCTAGGAAAAAACGGATAGACTTAATAAATTTAGCCAGCAGGTGGGCTTGAACATCAATTTAAAGAAGTCTGAGGTCATGACGCTCAATGTGAGCAACCCTGAGCCCATATCAGTAAGGAATCGGCAACTGGTACAGACAGATACCTTCACATACCTAGGAAGCATAGTAACACCAGACGGTGGGGCAGGCAAAGACATCAACATCAGAATGAATAAGGCAAGAACAGCCTTCTTTAGCCTAAATAACATCTGGAAGTCCTCCCAATACAGCACAAGCACAAAATTAAGATTATACCAGAGTTGCGTGCTTTCTGTGCTTCTCTGTGGTGTGGAGTGCTGGAGAGTCGCAGAGAAGGAGATGTCAAAATTGTCCTCTTTTCACACAACATGCCTGAGAAAGATTCACCGAATCTTTTGGCCGAATGCCATCACCAACCGGGATCTGCTTACTCGTAGCAAGCAAGAGGACATGCATACCATCATTACTGGCAGACGCTGGAGCTGGGTTGGTCATGTCCTCAGTGGAGATCCCGGTGCCATCACAAGAACAGCTATGCTTTGGACCCCTGAAGGAAAGCGAAAGAGAGGCCGACCAAAAAAACAACTTGGCGGAGGACTGTGGAGGCTGAGATGCAAAGAATGAACCAGAGTTGGGGCACTGTACGAAGGATGGCCACCGACCGAGCAAAGTGGAATCAATTTGTTGTTGCCCTACAAGACGCCACTAGGCGTGATGGCCACTGACTGCTTTGACGGTCGGTGGTTAAGGATCAAAGAAGAAGAAGATACTGAATCTAGTAGGGGAAAGTCTCTAACACTCCACTCCCCTATGGAAGTATTTGCTATAGGACTGTCTTTATCTTGTTTACCACTCCTCAGACGTATTTACGTTCCGCCAGATGAACTGTGGTATTATCGTAACAATACCCAGTCATCAGACCGGTCACCCGCTTATCTCTTTGAATCCTTCTGACCACCTTTGGAAACGTCGGTCCAACATTTGACCCCAGTGAAAAGCTGCTGATCGTGTTGACACAAACTTGTATTGTGCGTACGATTAAAGAAGACAACATTGTCTGACCAGACATCTGTCAGGCGGAGGCACGCAGATAAAGGCGACAATTGGATAACCTGTCAGGGTAGACATCTTGGCGGAAGACATTACGCCAGGAAAACATGATAGCAGTATTGTGGGAGGCAGATAGGTGGAGCCGGAAAAATATTACGTCTTATTATAAAGAGGTCACGCGTGGATATTAAAATCAATATTTTAAACACACGAGGGGATATTTAAACTTCCCCACCCAAACAGTGCTAGAGAGATTTGATTGGTTTTATTTGAGAGCCGGATAAACAATGCATTCTATTGGAACATTCGGCAGAAACACCATCTGTGAATTGAACTGAGAATGAGAGATATAACCTAGTGAACTCAGAAACACAGATCAGACAGCTGTGCAACTTCATACGAGCAACTCCCAACAGCCAGGAAGAGAAGGATCGGACCTAGAATTCCTATATCAAAAGTGACAGATCGACAGTATTTGGACAACTCTGAAACCTTAAGAGTAAACCCGCATATTTAAATACACAGACTGTAAAACCTCAGGACCAGGACTTTACATATAAGGACTGGAAACCTAGGAATTGGATCACCAGTCATAGGAGAAATAATTTCCCAGACCAAGTGTATCGCAGAACACCCGTCGAAGAGGAATTACTAGTTTCCCAGGCCAAGTGATTCATAGAACACCGTCATAAGGTGAATTTCTCAGACGAAATTGATTCGAGAGCATATGCTCCGAAATTGCTCGCGTCCATCCGAAAATCTGCGCAAGGAGATTGTGTATTCCCAAAAATGTGGGGTAAGTTGTGAACATTTCTATTACAAACGTGAATTTAACATGTTTTCTTGCTAGTGGATATATATGAGGCTGGTAACCTCAACATATGAAAATAGTATATTCGTGAACCACTACAGCAAGGGCTGGTGATTGTTTCTAACTAGTCGTGCGGGAAACCCGACAGCAGAGCGACCCCAGACTCCGACTGGAGCAGTGATGAGTAATAACTACATCATATGTGCCTCCAGTGTAACATATTATCTTGTGAGATTTATGTACCTTTTTTAATTGTAATTCAGGCAAAACATTATTCACGCACTCCAGACGCAATTTCCTAGTTAACACCCAGAAGGATATGGGTGAATTTTCATCATATTCCTTGAGTTACAATGTGTGCTCGGGAATTTAATTCTTCTGAGAGGTTAACATTCGTGGGTAGAGCTCATGACAATGGGCCTGTTAGTTTGCGGTGAATAAATATACTCAGCAGGCATTTGTTTCTTTCTATTTGCCTAAAGTTCATGGTTACAAGCCATCAGACGATTTGCGGTACTAATGCCGCTAGTGTGAGAGAAAAGCATCCACCATAACCGCCTACATTGGAAGAGAGTGGGGAGAAGGCTTTTGTCATCACAGAATTGATGAACCACAGCTGCAGGACTCACTCATACAAGCTAAGTGCTAACTAAAAGGCACCAGCAAAAAGGACATTTCAGTTAAACTTTATAACGTTAAATTTACACCTACGTCTCAATGACGAGAACTTTATAACTATCAAAATTCCACTAATCTTTCCGTATTTATTTTAACCTGTTAAAGACTATTCACTATTAAATTTGTTACCTGTTGTTTTAAAACTAAACAATAATAGTTGATTCAGTTATATGTATGAAAGCAAACGTATGAGCCAGAATAATTAATATCTTAGACATATATTTACACTAAACAGAGCTATACCTTATAAGATGGATTTCGTTGGATTACACCAGCTGGGGGCTTGAACGGGCTAAACCATTCACACTCATAAATCCTTCACAAAAGGCGACGGACCAGATAATAAGTTAAAAAATTGCTCAGCCCTAAGCAGCTTTTGTTCTTGACTTCTGGGAATATCTTGTGAATGCTCCCTTAAGGTAGAAGTGTCATTAATCTTCTATCTACATCTCCGCCAAGAGTAATCTTGCGCGCAGGAAGCCGATATTGGATACTCTTGAGTTTTGGTCACTGTTGGACCAATACTGCAAAGCAGGGGAGGCTATCCGTGACAGCCGTGCCATATTTCTAACAGGCCACAGTAAGATGGTGAAGTACCTTATTCCCAGCTAGCAGCGACTATGAGGGGGACCACGGAGGTAAATGAGGCTCAGAAGGTAGTCAAGAGCACACAAAAAGGCGAGGACCCCTGCTCTAGAGCTTTCCGTAACTTACTTTCATTCATTACCTCTCAGAAGTCCATGGAACACAGGCCTTAGACTACGGTTTCTTAACTTTTTGTGTGTGTGTGCCATGGACTTTTTTGAATGCCCGAATAAAGGCTATGGGACCATTATATTGTCAAATGAAGACTATGTATCGCTTCTTGGAAATTTTTTAAACTGAAAAGCATAGTTAAGAATTATACATTTTAAATTTTAGGTTATGTACAAGGACACCCTTGACTCTATTCACGAATCCGCAAAGGGTCCATATTGACCACAGGTTAAGAAACCCCTTTCCCTGCCTTCTTGAGCCCCCTTCATGTTCATGTCTCCATTGTCCCCTTCGTGTCCGTGTCTCATTACTCTCTATGGGGTCTTTGTGGTCACATAAATTTGGGAATGCTGTTAATGAATTATGATATGCTAGAAATTATAGCATTTTTAGGGGGTTTCTGCAAACAGGCGGAACAGCTGGCTTTAACGCATCCAGTTCTTCACGAAGTTTGTAGCCGTAGTTGTCAACTCATTTTACCGTCATTTTCTTGCACTTGTTTCACATCTGTCAATGCCCTTATATGCCTTTTGTATGTGTTTGTGTACGCGGTTTTATTTTCTTAATCCTAAAATGTTAAATCTCGTTATGGCTGTCGTACGGTAGGTTAATTGGTTTATTGGGCCCAGTCTAGGTAAAGAGTAAAGGATGACTGATACGCGAGAATGTATAGAAAAATATATTTCACAGGTGGTAGGTTGAGGGAAAGATATGTCTTTGGAGTGAGTAGGTTTCTCTCATCCAGCCTATCTGTACAATCATGCTTTGTTACAAGACAGTCTTTGCCTCCCTATCTAAAATAAGAACAGGTTACTCTATACACACACAACAATATGTGTCAACAAGACACACAAACGTGAAAAAACTAAGGATAAATGGGTATGGGTCTGACCAACACACAAAGTTAAGTTTTCTTGTTGTTTATTATCACTAAACTGTTTACAACATCAATTACCCAAAGATATCAAGAAAATCATTTACATATATAGGAAATAAAGAAGCAGGGTACGCCTTCACCGTTTAAAGGGGGGAAAAAATCAAACCCAAAGAATATTAGCCCAAAGGTTGAAGGTCAGCACTAGGTTATAGAATAACAGTATTGGTACAATATAAGACCAAGTAAAGTAAACAAAATCAAACAACCAAATTATTAAGTAATTTTCCAGCAACAATAAAGTCATCACACGCTCTCTCTCTCTCTCTCTCTCTCTCTCTCTCTCTCTCTCTCTCTCTCTCTCTCAGTAGCCACCTCTCACACTCTTACCTATTTGTATTCTTCCCGTGGGTCTGTGATATCCCTTGGTAAATTTATTCCTCGAACATAATCCCTAATTCACTGTTGATTAGTGTATCACCCCAGCTGTCGAGGATACAAATTGGCCCCAGTTCATCCAAAAAAAAAAAAAACTAATGAGGTGAACGCCGAATAGGTTAATTCCACGATGAATCCTGGTGACGATATAAATCATAAAGGGTGTCTTCACTGTTCTAAAACTATCACTGTTCCTCCGATGGGTTGCACAGGGGAATATAAGTCTAGACACAGGAACTACAACTGAATTTCTTTGTTGCGACAACTCTTGCAGTGTTGGCGGCGGGCGGGAGAAAACAGGCTTGTTTCCCACTCGGGTAGGAACTTCTATCTGGATATAGGGTTTACTATAAATGTTGAATAGTGTGAGAATCCTTGATGTTTACCGGTTTAGAGAGGGGAATATTTCTAGTGTTCTGGAAAAAAATCCGGTTGCTACAAAGGTTAAAAATGATGATGATGGATTTTTCTATCGGCCGACTCTTTGCCAGAGTGCCGGTCCTGCCCAGTGTATAGATTAGTACTCCACTTGGATTACAACTGTCAGGTTTTGGGGAAAATACTAATAATGTTCTAGGTATACGCCACTGTTGGCTGATAAAACAATATCCTGGATTTTGGTAAGTCCAGTAGTATAATTTATAGTCATACAGTATCCTCGGCTAGTTCACACTTATAGCATGAAATGGAAAAGGAAAAAGAAAAGACCGCTGGTTCGTCCACTTGGGATCAGGTCTGCAGAAATCCAGAATGAAAATCTCCACGAATCACTTTTTAAAAACAATAATCCAAAAGAAATGGTTAATGACTACGCGCTAGACTTCTTCTCAAAATTCTGACTGACGACTGATCATTGGGTTATAGAAACAGCCGTATATATATATATATATATATATATATATATATATATATATATATATATATATATATATATATATATATATATATATTTATATATATATATATATATATATATATATATATATATATATATATATATATATCATTAAATGGCTTTTCATCTCTAATGGCGTTAATTCGCACTCCTGTGTGAGACAAAAATTCAGAAGCTAGAGATTCAAGATAAACGGCTTACGGTTCGGTCTTCCAGAGGTTCTCGTCTGGAGCGGTGACCGACATCAAAAGACTTTCTGTTCTCCTGGCGGTTTCCCTGTATAATGCTCGTGTTCCACGATCGAAGGATATTAGGGATTTCTAGATTTTCCCTGAGCAAACTTCAAAGGGGTCTGTTCTCTCTCTTCTCACGTGCTGTCTGAGAATTTGAAGTGTTTGGGTTGATATTTAGTTGACTTTCATTTGTGATGTATTACTAGAACCCCACTAGATCTTCACTTTACCACCGAATCACCACTGATCCTTATATATGAAAGTTTTGTTCTTGTGAATTATTGTCTAACTATATTGTGCAGTTCCCTAGATCTGTCTATTCCTTAACAGCTGTTCTATAGCCTTGGTTGAATTGCATTCTTGCAAGTAATCTAGTACTGTATTAGGATTCTCTCTTTATACCTCTAACATGTTAACAAGAAATTTTCTATGTTATTGTCTTGAAGACGTTCTGCACAGTAAGGCTCTTCTGGTCTGAAATAGTGTCCTGACGTTCCGGAAGTGATAAATTCAATTTTCGATAGTGGCATCTAATACGAGTGCCTTCCTGGATAGAATCGAAGAGTGGTTTCTCGAATCGAGCTGGAATACTCTGTATCCAAAACCAGACATCTAGTACCCTATTTACTTGTATTAATGCAAAATAAAGGTAGTCCAATAGGAGTTATTGCCGTAGAGAAGTGAAGTATTAGAGGCTTCATTATACTGGTGACCAGCTTTATGAGGTGAGGTGATCAGTGCGTTTCCTCTCTGCCTTTGCTTTTCTTACAATCAGGTACCCATTTACAGCTGGGCAAACTGAAGCGTGACGCTAACAGGTTTCGAACCCGGAACCCGATAACTTTGCCGCGTGAGGCAAGCGCTCGAATCCCTGGGAGTCTCTGAGGAGACGAGAAGGAACAAGCCTACTGCTGCCATTTGCGACTGGTGCCAGATTCTGCATGGGACTGGTTACCTCATCATGTTAAAAAAACAAACAGATTGCTACATAAACTACTTCTGCAAGCATATCTTTTATATCACTATCATGTCTGTCTGAAAATCGCTTCTTTTTGTGTCTGTCAATCACCCTGTAGTTCTTTTACTGTGGACAGTCCAGAACAACGACTGCCTTGTGATGACATTATCTGGTTTCCTCAGTAATGTCTCCTGTGTTTAAAGCTAGCCTCTGCTGCTCACCTCAATTCCCACTAGTATTTAATCATTTCAAGAATTGCGTTCTTTCTCTCGAGTATTATTTCACCTATGTGTTACCAGGTCCGAAAGGAAATAAAGGACAGTAACAGTTGCGTCCTTACAAGGCAGTGTCGCAGAAGGCGACCACATTAGATTGGATATGGGGATGGCTACTCTATCTTCTAGAAACTTTAAAAAAAAAAATATTAAAAAAAAGGACAACAGCAAGTCATCATCAGTTGCCATCTCCACAACGAAGGTTGGCTGTAATGGATCTCCAACGTCTTCTGTCTCTTGCCTTGGTGGTACACTCTGATAGACTCTTTCCCGTCCATCTCTTGATGTTATCTTCCCACTTATAGCGCTGTCTTCCCCTTGCACGTTTGCCTTCAACTCTCCCTTCTGTTATGGTCTTCTGCAAGGTGTTATGCCTTTTTATGTTGCCAAAGTATTTTAGCTGCCGAACTTTGACCTCTCTCATTAGTTCTCTTTTCATACCTAGATTTTCTAGGACCTCCTTATTTGTTTTCATCTCTGTCCATGAGATACGCCCCATTCTTCTATATATCCACATTTCAAGAGCCTCAATTCTTTCTTCCAAATGCTTATTCATCGTCCATGTTTCTGCACCATACAGAAATGCAGAATATATATAACACTTTATGATTCTCAGTTTTAATTTGTGAGATAACTGTTTGGATGTCAGTATATGTTTCATGTTGTTGAATGTAGCTTTGGCCATTCCTATTCTCTTCTTGATTTCTGTTTCACATCTGCCATCTTCTGTTATTATATGACCAAGATATACGTAGCTCTTGACTTGTTCCAGGATTTTCCCATTTACGCTTATCTTTAATGTGGGTTTATCGTCTGTTTTGCTAATTATCATAGTTTTTGTTTTCTCAGTATTAATGTCGAGTCCATATTCATGACTTATACTGTTCACTTGCTTCACTAGTTCTTGTAACTCCTGTTCGCTTTCAGCTAACAACACGGTATCATCTGCATATCTAAGGTTGTTTATTGACCTTCCACTGATGTTCAGTCCTGGTATTTCCTGTATCTGTTTGAAAATTTTTTCAGTGTATAAATTAAATAGGCAGGGGGACAGCACACAACCTTGTCTGACACCTCTTTTTATTTCTATGTATGGTGAATAATTCCTTCCCGATCTTACTGTGGCAGTTTGCTCCCAATAAAGGTTACTGCGTATTCTTATATCTTTTCCATCAATACCTATGTCTTTGAGGCATTCAATTATTTTCTCATGATGGATTCTGTCAAAAGCCTTCTTATAGTCAATGAAGCACATATACATACTTTTTTGGACCTCTGTATATTTTTCTGCTAATCTTCTTAGGCAAAATATTGCCTCTCTTGTTCCACTGTTTCGTCTGAAACCAAACTGTTCTTCTTGGATTTCGCTGTCTACTTTACTTTTTATTCTTTCCTGTATGATTTTGAGCAGTATCTTAATTGCATGACTCATCAGGCTGATTGTTCTGAAGTCCGAACATTCTGTTGCATTTGGTTTTTTTGGGCAATGTTATAAAAACTGATGTCTTAATGTCGTGTGGTAAATATCCTGTATTGTATATATCGTTGCATATTTCTGTGATTGTATCTATACCAAAGCTCTCCAGAGCTTCTATCATTTCAATTTTTATGTTATCCATGCCTGCTGATCTTCCTTTTTGTATCATATGAATGGCATTCTCTACTTCTGATCTGAGAATGTTTGGGCCTTCATTAGAATCTGGTGATGGTTTTTTACCTCTGTTGTCCTCGAATAGTTCTTTTACGTATTCTGCCCATCTGTTTGATATGTCTTTCTCATCAAGTAATATTGCACCATTTTTGTTCTTGATACAGCTTCCTCCTTGTGCAAACCGCGACCTATTTGATAATTTCTTTATTTCTTCATGCATATCTCTTGTCATGTGCTTTGCTTCCAAGTCTTCTATTTCCTTACATTTTGTTTCTATCCACCGTTCTTTTGCTTCTCTACACATAGTACGTATGTCATTGTCTATTGTTTTATATTCTGGAGTGTTTTTTGCTTTCTTTCTTTCTGCCATTTTATTCAAGATGTCATCTGTCATCCAAATTTGATTTTTCTTAGACTCCTTTTTAGGTAAATTTGCATTTGCTGATTGTATACTTGTTTTTAAGCATTCCCATTTTGCGGTTGCTTTTTCTTCTGGGTTTTCTCTTCTATACTGCTCCATGCTTTCTGTCAATAACTGTTGATATTTATTTTTGACGTCGATTAAATATTTCTGTTTTATATCTGGTTGTTTCAGCGCTATTTATGTCAGGAGCGCCAGGATGTGTCAATTTGATTACGTGTTACATCTCCTGGGCTTTTCCATGTGTATAATTTCCTTGGGTGGTGTTCAAAAAAGTGTTACATATGACCAGCTGGTTTTCTTCACAGAACTGGATAAGTTTGTCTCCTCTATCATTTCTTGTCCCTAATCCATACTGTCCTACTATTTTCTTGTATTTTCCTTTTCCTACTTTTGCATTCATATCACCCATTACTATCAACACATCTGTAGATTTGACTGGTTTAAGTGTGTGTTGTAGCTCTTCATAGTATTCTTCTATTTCTTCCTCGCTGTGATCTTTAGTTGGTGCATAAGTTTGTAAGATTGATATGTCGAATGGCTTTGCTCTCATCTTTAGTAACATCATTCTGTCATTGTGTGTCCAGTATCCACATACGTATTTTTCTAACTCCTTTATCAACATTCCTACCCCTCTTTCGTGTTTTTCTCCTCCTGAGTGTATAAGCGTGTACTGGTCTCTTGTTATGTAGCCTGTATCCAAAAGTCTTGCCTCTGCAACTCCCAGTATATCCAGTTTCATGTCGGTTGCCTCTAATATAAGATTGTCAAGCTTTCCTTCTCCGTTTAGAGTTCTAACATTCCATGTTCCTATTTTTAGGCTTCTCCTACTAGTTTTTAGATGGTCTTTCTCAGAATGCTCCCTTTCAACAGAATTTAAGGAACACTCGTCATTATGTACTTCCTTACTCATTAGAGGAGTTGCCTCTTCCCTGTTAATTTGTACAGTAGATTCTTCCCCAGGGGACAGAGAGTTCTCTACATATCGGTTCTTATCTTGTTGTTGTGATCCCATTACGTTCTGTAGGAAGTACGTGGTAAGGCCCCAATCTCTTCCACGGTGGCTAGCCATTGTCTTTTTCTATGTCCGACATGCCTCTAGTGCGCCACACACTTTGCTGTTTCGCTTTGCGAGCCGTTGATCTTCTCAGATTCCTCCGCCTCACTCACCGTCTCAGTCTTTGTGTACTAGGGATGGACATTCCCTTGAGTAAGATTGCTTCTACTCCACCCATGTAGTTTAGCCAGTCAGCCAAGACTGTTGCCCGGGATGTGGCCACCGCCGTACACAAGCGGTATTCGAGGAGCCATACATGAGCTAGATAAAGAGAGGAGAACCAAATAGGATCCTGACTATCCTAAAAAGGACATGGCTGTCTCTCACCGTGAGGTACTATCCCTCTCTCTTTATCCTACATCCCAACAGCAAGTATAAGTTATTAAAAAAAACCCACAAAAAAGTAATTTAAACATTTGTTATTGTTTAGGAGTTTAGAGGAAACTTCTTGATCAAGTTAGTCATACAGTCTTTTGTTATTGTTATTGTTAATCAGAATCGACGTCATTGCACTCCGGGCAAACCCATAGGGGCTCAGTCTCCCGCAGCAAATGTCGAAGAGTATGAATGCTAATTATTCCTGTTGCGCACTGGTTGTATACATGACGGATGCGTCCTCTCATACGTACATCCCTGCTGGTCTTACGTTTGATGCCAAATTCCAGCAATCTTAGCCTTGATGATTCATCGATTGTTAGTGTCATTCTCTAATAGGCGATCATTAATCGCCCTCAGTATTTCTGTCTTATCCATAACCAGTGCACCTTCTGTGGGTGCTCTTGAAGCTAGTCTGTCAGCTCTTTCATTGCCACGTACCCCGGCATGACCAAGACAGTAGATCCATATCAGTTCTTGAAGATTCGATGCTTCTATGGAGGTTTTCCATTCATGTCGAAGCCAACCATTTTGGACCTTTCGAAGCATGGGTTGTGAGTCTGATACAATAACTGCCTTTGTTAATAAAGTCTCAAACAGCTATCTTAAGGCAGCAGTAACTGCCTCTACCTCCATTCTCATGCTGGAGTTTGTTATCATGTAAGCCACGCTATGTTCAGCGACAGTTGGTCCCTTTACTCAGAGAAGCCCCACCCTGATTTATTACCACAGATTACAGACCCATCAGTGTACACAATGGCATCATCATCCCCAGCATTATCATTTATAAGCTGATCAACTTCCAGCTCTGCTCTCCCATTGGCCCAAGTTCTGCATTCTCTACCAAGGCTGATGATGACTTGCTGGTAGTTCATGCAGCTCTCAACTGACTTACTCCACTCTTCTCCCTTGAATATACTTTCAACTGGGGTCACCTGTCTAATAGTCTCCTCCGCCTGCGCCATCCATGACATCCCCCTCTTTATTCTCGCTCCTTTGATGTCAGCTATGTTCCTATGCAGGTGATGCCTTTTGTCTGTGGTTACACGCATATACGCTTTTACCTGGGCCATCGTATATCTGGATCTAATTGACAGCAATCCAAGCATGTGCCACATCATCACAATAGGGGTATCTCGCGTGCAGCCCAAGACTATACGCATCCCTTCGTTTTGAATGCGTTCCAGTCGTTCACACTGTGATATTGACAGTCTTATTGTCAGGTAACGAGTATGATGTCTGGACATTCATTCATTCAGTTCTCCGTGGACCATAGGCCACCAAAAAGTTCACATCACTCCTATCTGTCCTCCGTAATCTGTTAAAGCTATTTCAAAGACTTTTTTTTTGTTGTTGTTTCATAAAAAAAACCTTCTTAAGTCTCTCTGCACTTTCCTCCTCCAAGTGATTTGTTTTTTTTTAACAGGCTGTTCTTTAGCTTGCAACTATGTCACTCTCTTGTCACCTTCAAATCTTGCAATCGATTTTTCAATCACTTCCAGGTGAGCAATAGCTCTGAAACTTGGCATAGTTGTGTATTCCCCATGACAATACAATAATCAGTCGTAAAAATAATAAAATTAATATTAATTTTGTTTGTATTGTATCATCACTGAAATGGGCGATAACTGCAATTAATCTAGGTGTATTCTTTCCAACAAGATTGTCTCTCTTGAGAGAATTATTGAAACTTCTCTCCCCCCCCTTTTCACACACACACTATCGCACGCGCGTGCACAGACATACACACAACTGACAACTACATTTAAAAAATGTAATGTACAACTCTTATCAAAATTTAAAAAAAAAATAAAAAAATATTAACTTTCCATGTAATATACTGAGGCACAACAGGCCAATCACCTGTTTGCTTTAAACCACGATTACGAGTAACACAAGAGAGAAAACCGGACTGATTCTAAAGGCGACGAACTGGAACGGACTACGGACTACGACTTATGGAACATTGAACACAAGAAGTATAAATGGGAAGGAAGAGGAGCTGGTGGAAGAGATGAGGAAAGCAAAACTAGAAATCCTGGCTATAACGGAAACAAAGAAAAAAGGACAAGGAGTCATGGATCTCAATGGCAACACACTGCTCTACAGTGGTGTACCCATATCCGAAAGAGCTAAAGGGGGTGTGGGTTGCATTGTGGCCCAAAATCAAAAAGATAGTATCAAGGGGTGGAACTTTGTCTCAGAGCGCATTATGGTTGTGAAACTAAAAGAAGGAGAAACCATAGTCAACCTGGTCATAGTGTATGGGCCAAATGAGGATGAGAGAGCAGAGGTCAAGGAGGAATTCTTCGAGCTGCTTCAAAGGACAGTGGATGACTGCCTAGATGAAGTTATCATGCTCGGAGATTTTAATGCCAGAGTTGGAAATGACCATGCTAGATGGGGTGGAGTTATCGGAAGATATGGAGAAGATACTCTCAATGACAATGGAAAGCGACTCCTTAGATTCTGCAGTGAGCAGAATCTGATCATTACAAACACAAAGTTCCCCCATAAGCGCATACATGCATACACTAGATGTGAACCAACAAAGAATGAGAAGTCAGTGATCGACTATGCCATTGTTCGGAGAAGCTCATTCAAATATGTCCGAGATGCAAGAGTCTGGAGGGGGCCAGAGATTGGAAGTGATCACTACCTGCTAACAATCAAACGAACAACTGAAAGAGTTGCTCAGCCTAGGAACTGCTCAACATCACGCAAGAAACCAAGTAAACGAGCAGGAGAAATGAGCATTAGGACCTACAAGCTGAGAGAGCCAGAAGTTAAGACCAGATATCAGGGGCTTATTGCTGCAGCGGTGAGCAACACAGAAGAACAACCTGATGACTTGGAAACCCTCTGGATTAAATTCATGGATATCATAAAGACAGCTGCTGCAGAAGCATGTGGTGAAGTCCGACTTGGGAACCAGAGAAAGAGGACACCTTGGTGGACAGAGGAAGTCAAAGAGAAAATAAGAGAGAATAAAATGGCATGGAAACAATACTTAGGAGCTAAAAACACAACAGGACAAATGGAAAAATATAGAGAATATGTGACACTCAGAACAGAAGTAAAGAACAAAGTGCTAGCAGCAAAACAGAAGTCCTGGGAAGAATTTGGAGAAAAGCTAGAAAAAGATGCACAAGAAAACCAGAAATTGTTCTATAAGACCCTAAAGAACATGAGGAAGGAAAAACAATGCCCTCTCAAATGTATAAAGGACAAGCAAGGCAAATTGCTTACTGCCCCGAAGGAAGTAATGGAAAGAATATTTCTCAGAACTCCTTGATGGTGAGCAAGGTCAAACATCAGAAATGATAACCACTAGCACAGAAGAGGAAACCAATGGTGATGAAGATGACATAAAGATGGAAGAACTGAAGGCAGCACTGGAGAAAATCAAGATGGGCAAAGCAGCAGGGCATGATGGTATAACACCAGAAATGGTTAAGTACATGGGAGCATCAGGCGACCTGTTACTCTTAAGGGTCCTACAGGCAGCATGGTGCAACAAGACCATACCAAAGGATTGGGAGATCGCCATCATAACACCAATTTTCAAAAAGGGTGACAACCGACAGTGTGGAAACCATAGAGGCATATCCCTTCTCAGTGTACAAGGTGATATCCTATCACCTTACCTCTTCATACTCCTTATGGACGATGTCATCAAGGCATGTAAGGAGAGAACAAGAAAGTATTCAGTGGGGTACTGGAAGATGAGACAGGTCTATATTTCAGAGCTGGCATTTGCTGATGATGTTGCCCTGATTGCTAAATCAGAGGCACATCTCCAATCCAACCTGCAAGTCTGGAAGGAAGAGCTGGAGAAGAGAGGGATGGTCATAAGCAGCTCTAAAACAAAATCCATGGTGATATCACGAGAAGAAAGAAGGCATCAGATTAAGCTGGGAGAACAGGTCCTGGAGCAGGTTGACCACTTTAAATACCTCGGAGCTATTATAGACCGAAAGGGAGGCATCAAAGAAGAGTTGGCCACTCGAAAAGCAGCAGCTGGGAGACTTTTTCAGGCCATAAATCGAGGATTCCTCAGCAAGAGAGAGGTTGGTAAGAAAACGAAGATGGCTGCATACCGCTCCACCTATGTCCCAGTCTTGACATATGGATGCGAGTCATGGGCAATGACTACAACCCATAAAAGCCAGATCCAAACCTCAGAAATGAGGTATCTGAGGAAGGTGGTTGAAGTAACAAGAAGAGACATGGTACGCAACCAGACGATACGTCAAGGCCTAAAATGCCACCCCCTACAGACCCAAGTAGAACAGTCCCAACTAAGATGGTTTGGCCATGTCTGCAGAATGGGAGAAGATCGGCTACCACGACAAGCATGGGAAACAAAGAGCCAAGGATCCAGACCCCGAGGACGACCCAGAGTCCGCTGGGAGGACAACATTAGACAATCTTTGAAGGACCGAGGACTAGAATGGAACCAGGCCAGGAGGAAGACAGCTGATAGAATAGTCTGGCGCTCTCTCTTCCAAACCTCTACACCTCACGGTAGAAGAGGAACGACTAAGTAAGTAAGTAAGTAAGTAATATACTGAATAATGAAATCCGCCTCCTGTGCTCTGGACTCGTTTATCGCAAACTGATAATGTCATTAACGGATCGATTACATTTGACTTAAATTTAAAAACAACAAAAAAATAACACTAAACAGAAGAAAATACTAATGCTTCATTCGGTAAGCCCGGTGAAGCCCCGAAAAGGGAAGTTCTGAGAAGGACCAATAGCATTTTGCAGAGTTAAAAGCGATTAAGCCCTGAAAACTCTGCCAGTGTATTTGAGTCGTCCTCTGTGTATCGTACATTGGGGACTTCTTCTTCTCCGCTTCCTTCTTCTTCTTCTCTGCTTCCTTCTTCTTCTTCTTCTTCTCCGCTTCCTTCTTCTTCTTCGTCCTCTTTTTCTTCTTCTTCTTAGTCCTCTTTGTCTTCTTCTGCTTCGTCCTCTTTTTCTTCTTCTTCGTTCACCCTCAGATAGCAACTTGAATATGCTCAAAGAAAGCAGTTGTTAGTCTGAGGTTGTTGACAACTCCGTAGAGCTTTCTGGGAATAGCACTGGCAATGGCCGTATGCGCTTTCTCTGTTCCTGGTGTTTCAGTGTGGCATTGTTGTGATTCTTTTTTTTCGTTCCACATGGGTGATCTTGTCATATCTTGCCATAACATTTTATGCCTTCTATTCAGCTCAAGCGCCGATGTATGGCAATCTGTTACTTCCTGGTTGTTTTGTGTTTTTGCTGTTCTCCGTGTGTCAGATTGATACAATAGCATCTATACAAATAGCTGACAATACTTGAACCAAAAGATCGCAGAGGTACGGGGATTCATCGGCGTTAAAGTAAAGCTGTGAACTGTGAAAAAATTAGGTTAGCGTTCTCTCTGAAGGCTATGAAGAAATTCTTCTACATAGGAAGCTTCGAATCTTTTAAAAAAAAATAAAAAAAAACCTTAACAGCAGGACGATAGCAGACGGGCTAAATGAAAAATCACTTCCTATTTTACCATTTTTATGTCCTCACTTGTATCTATAAAAGGTAAAGGGTCCCGTTACACGCCCAGTGAGGCATATTGGGAATATGGTGTTACGCCCATATTTTCTTGACCATCGGCACACTAAGAGTGATGTGGTCAGCATCACGCCGGCCGCCTTAACCTTCTCTGAACTGCTCTGGTAACCCAATTCATGAGGCTGGGTCGTTTGCGGTCTAAAAAAATCCCACGTCAACTGGGGAAAGAACCATGGACCACCGAGCTAGGAAGCCAGTGCACTAACCACTGTGTTACCGCGGCTCCTCACTTGTCCTCACATGGCTCCTGTGTTTAAAGCTAGCCTCTGCTGCTCACCTCAATTCCCACTAGTATTTAATCATTTCAAGAATCGCGTTTTTTCTCTCGAGTATTATTTCACGCGGCTCCTCACATGAAACAAATGTATAAATAAGGATCAATAACCGCCATTTACAACATACCAGGCAACGAAGAGGCAGACAAACGTGCAAAAGCAGGGGGAGCCTTCCAACGAAACGATATAAAGACAACTTACGAAATGGCTAAAACAACTATAAAAGCCATATTCAAGTCCAAATGGAACAGAGAACACCCAGGTTACATAAAAGATGATGCCTATCACCAGCTATCTAGGCGAGACCAGGTCATCATTTTACGATTACGTACTAATCACAATAGGTTGAGGTACCATCAATATCACAAGTGCAGGATTGGTCCAACAGATCTCTGCTCCTGTGGCACCAGCCCCATGACAGCCGAATATCTGCTCCAGTCCTGCCCAACTTACAGCAGTGAACGGAGTGGTATATGGCAACAACCCACTTCTCTCAACGAAAAAACTGTTTGGAGATGTCAGAAACCTTGAGCTGACTGCTGCCTTTATTAGTCATTAATGTGGAAGTCTGAGGGCGAACGAGATGTCTGAACCTTGAGCTGACTCTTTATTAGAGTCATTAAAGTAGAGGTCTGAGGGCGAACGAGATGTCATTAACCTTGAGCTGACAACTGCCTTTATTAGAGTCATTAATTTAGAAGTCTGAGGACGAACGAAGAAGGAGAAGATTTTGACTATTAAGTTTTATTCAGAAACAGAATATAAAAATATAATAAAATCTAAAATGACCAACGCGCGGACGTTACAAAAGACAGTTAAAATTGCTGTCCGATATTCGGTCTTGCGTTGAGAAGGTCGGATCTCACGCTGAGATGTAATGTTCATGTGGCATATCATTTAGTGTATTACAATGGCAGTAACTTATCTTTATTTTGACGCGTGTTTCATATAAATTAGTTGGATAGAGTGAAGAAGAAAAAAAAATTTTAAAAATTGGAAAAGAATTTTCGATTACCCGTAGATTTGAGCAAAGCTGTGAGAGAATGTCGGTTGTGCAAATACGAAAGTGTATGGAAAGCCGTGAGACACGCTTTGATTGAGAAAAACTTTTATTTGATAGATCAGTTGCGCGAAAACCAAGAACTGTAGAAATAAAGAACCTGTAGATACATTTGAACACACGTTTCAGATTCATTCTTGAGGACAATAAGCCGGATATGATATGCAACAAGAGACATGTGCGCCCGAACGAACCAGTAAACAGTTCAAGGACAAATAAGCACAAGTGGAGCGACACAGACCATACCGTGAAATAGAATAATGAGATGACGGCATAGCGTGGGATTTGCGATGAAAGGCAATGGTTGAGTGGCTGTGAAGTGCATGGAGATTGATCATAGTTACAGGATATGCGAAATTGCGGACTACTTCCTGGAACGAGTGCAAGAAGACAGCAGAGAGCAGAGTTCTCTTGAACAAAGTTGCAGATCACATCAAAGAACTAGAGTTCACATGAAGAAAGTTGCAGGTGACATCAGAGAACAAAGTTCGCTTGAAGAAAGTTACAGATGACAGCGGAGAACATGCATATAGACGCCGTGGGCTTCAATGCCCTCTGTCGTTAAAACTCTTAAACATCTTGAATCTTTATGGATTGACAAATGGATCTTACTTATTCAGCATGTTTACCAGCCTCATTTTGATCAGTTGCCTTCTTCGCATCGAACATCTGTTGCCTTCTTCGCATCGAACGTCTGTTGCCTTCTTCGCATGGAACATCTGTTGCCTTCTTCACATGGAACATATGTTGCCTTCTTCACATGGAACATCTGCTGCCTTCTTCACATGTAACATCTGTTGCCTTCTTCGCATCAAACGTCTGTTGCCTTCTTCACATGGAACATCTGTTGCCTTCTTCACATGGAGCATCTGTTGCCTTCTTCGCATGGAACATCTGTTGCCTTCTTCACATGGAACATCTGTTGCCTTCTTCACATGGAACATCTGTTGCCTTCTTCACATGGAACATCTGTTGCCTTCTTCACATGGTACATCTGCTGCCTTCTTTTGTTAATATAATACTTACTTACTTAATCATTCCTCTTCTAACCTGTGGTGTAGAGGTCTTGCCAAATAGAACGAAATGATATTCTATCGGCTGTCTTCCTCCTGCCTGGTTCAAATCTAGTCCTCCCTCCTTCAGATATTGTCTAATTTTGTCCTGCCAGCGAAATTTGGGTAGTCCTGGAGGTCTGGATCCCTGGCTCCCAGTTTCCCCATGCTTGTCGTGGTAGCCGATCTTCTCCCATTCTGCAGACATAGCCAAACCATTTGAGTTGGGACTTTTCTAATTGGGTCTGCAGGGTTGGGTTTTTTAGGCCTTGACGTATCGTCTTGTTGCGGACCATGTTTTATATGTTTAAAAAATAGCTAATCAGAATTGTGTATTTCTTACTAACATGTAGCGTTACTGATTTGATTGCAGATTGGTGCAGCTGCTGCCTTAAGCGGGCTTAGCATTTAGACGTGGGGGCGCAGCGATCGGTCACATGCGAGTAAAGAGAAAGGTGGTCGCTGGTGGCGCTTTGGTGGTGCTCATCGCGGCATTGCTGCTGCTGTTGTCCACTACAAGCCAGAATGGTAAGTGCTTGTACTCACAGCCTTAGAGGTTGATTATACTCTGAATTATCTTTGTTTAAATCAGGGCTTCTTAACCAAGACTGTGGAGTCAGAAGTCATGAAGTCGGTCATTTTTAGTGAAGTCGGAGTTGGTAAAAATGTCCGGACTCCGAATTTCATGCCATATAAAAAAGGTAAAAAAAAAAAAAATTCGGAATCGGAAGTCAGACTTCTAAATTTTCAGAACTCGGAGTCCGGAACATTTTTTGGCTGACTCCATATCCCCTTTCTTAACCGTTTAGATGCCCCACACCCCTTTGCAACATCCCAAGACGAATAGTACCCCTTATCTTCTAGATCACAGAATGTGCCAGAAGTCCGAAAACGAGAGAACTGTATGTATTTTTACTTGAAAAGAAAAAAATATCATTTTGTTTATGTATTTGGTAATATGAGAAACCAAGAGCCAGGGATCCAGACCTCCAGGACTACCCAGATGTCGCTGGGAGGACAAAATTAGACAATCTCTGAACGACCGGGGACTAGATTTGAACCAGGCCAGGAGGAAGACAGCCGATAGAATAGCATTTCGTTCTCTTTGGCAACACCTCTACACCACAGGTTAGAAGAGGAACGACTTAATAAGTAAGTTATGTATTTGGTGCATGTAATGAACCGGGAGCAGTAGGAAACTGGTCGTTGGAGGCACGTGAATTAGTGTATGGATAGTTTCCAGCGTTTTTCCCCTTGCAGATATAGGTGAAGATAACTCTGTTGAATATAACCTCACGGTAGAAGGGGAACGACTAAGTAAGAATATAACTTGCACCAATAATCTTTCACCTTTCAGCCCCCAAATGATCATAGGCCATCAGCAAACTTATGCCAAGTCTTCCTGTCACGTGCCATCAGCTCAAGGTCTTTCCATGTCTCCTTCTTCCCTTTCATGTCTGTCTCCAGTTCTGTTCTCCATGTGTTCTTTGGTCTTCTTCTACCTCTCTTACTCGAGGGATTCCAGAACATGGATTGTCTGGTAAGGCTGTCAACAGGTTTTCATAGTGTGTGTCCTATCCATCTCCAGCGTCTTCTTCTTGTTCCACTAGCGACTATCTAGTTCTTGTCATTAGTTTCCACAATATTGATCTTCTCATTCCGCTCAATCCTTCTATTCAACGCAGGAAAGAACGTTAATATTTTTTAACATATTCTTAAATAAGGTGTGACGGAGAAATATTGTTTTATGTATTTTTAAATTTGTAATTTTTTAAATAAAAAAACTAAAAAAAACTTACTTACTTGCTTGCTTAGTCGTTCCCCCTCTACCGTGAGGTGTAGAAGTTTGGAAGAGAGAGCGCCAGACTATCCTGTCGGCTGTCTTCCTTCTGGCCTGGTTCCATTCTAGTCCTCGGTCCTTCAGAGATTGTCTAATGTTGCCCTCCCTCCGGACTCAGGGTCGTCCTGGAGGTCTGGATCCCTGGCTCTTAGTTTCCCATGCTTGTCGTGGTAGCCGATCTTCTCCCATTCTGCAGACATGGCCAAACCATCTTAGTTGGGGCTGTTCTACGTGGGTCTGCAGGGGATGGGATTTTAGGCCTTGGCGTATCGTCTGGTTGCGCACCATGTCTCTTCTTGTTACTTCAACCACCTTCCCCAGATACCTCCCTATGACTCTCATACATCAAGACTGGGGGACATATGATCTTCGTTTTCTCAATCCATACATCTGAAAAAAAGTCTCCCACCTGCTGCTTTTCGAGTGGCCAACTCTTCTTTGATGCAGACCTGTCTGTAATAAAATTAACCGTGATACAACGTTAAAATATCTCCAAAGATAAAATGTAGGGATAAAAATAATGCGTAAGCTACTAGACGACATGATCGCCCACGCCGCGGGTCACCACCCGCCATGGAAACTAACTTGTTAGACGTGAAGGCAAAACGTTTACCCTTGGAACGGGATGAGAACGGAGATCAAAAGGAAAAAAATATGACTGAACACGTGCTTGAAACTAGCAAGGCTAAAAAGACGCAATTGGTGGGGAAAGGAAACAAATTCACGTCCCCAAGTTGACACAAGGTAAAAAAATCGACAAAAGGGACCTTAGCTATTATACGCAACAGTCATTTCTTGGACGCTTTTGCGATAACTTAGTCCGTTTATTTGAATTCAGCGGCAAACGCATTACAGAAGATGCTCGAAAATATTTAAAAAGACCAACTAACCTTGAAAAGTAACTTTTTCTTAATAATAATGTTAGGAATATAAAACCTAGCTGGCCTGATGGCCCATCTTGAGCAGTGAAATAATATGCTTTCATTTATACAGACGGATAGATAATAAGAAAGATATTGACAAAAGACTGTGTTGTTCATATCAGCGAGCGACTGCATTGAAACAAAAAAATGTCACTAATTTTCAAAAAATTGCGGCCTTGAGACTCAAGTGCTAAAATCTAGTTGGAATGAAAGAGGGAATGTGGTGGAGAATTGTGGCTAAAAATAACTTTAAAGGCAAAATTGTGTAGGGGACGGCAGAGTTGGTTCAAAAAACAAGTGTGTTTTTTTTGTGAAACGCAAGTAGAGACAGACGGACCAACAGACAATAATACATACTTGACTGAGGTATGACTGAATTGACTTTTGGTAGGAGGTTTGAATTTGAAAAGGAAAAAAGGCGGTGATTGGCCACAGATAAACATATTATCGGCGCTCAGACGCGCATTTTTGCCATTCATCATAAGTTGTCCAGTAGTAGACACAGTAAATAATTCAGTGGTGTATTTCCCAGAAGCTAATTGAAATATTTAGAGGGACGCCATACTAGAGCCAGCAGCTCAGCTGAGTTTTGCTAGCATATAACTGTGTTGTCTATTCATAATTCTGGTAAGACTGAAAGTATTTCTGTGTATATTTTAATATTTCTTTAATGTTTCGAGTGAATTGATACTGCCATATCAAAATCTATCCCTTACAACAAGTAATGATTCGCTCTAGACCCCCCGCCCCAGTTCAGGGTCTAGAGACAAACAAAATACATAAACTCCAGCAAGGATTATGAAGGGCGGATCAAGTGTTGAGATCAGTGGAACATATCACCTATCCTATTCAATGGCAGGAAGCTAATGAACATATTTCAGAATATTTAGTCTGGGGGAACTTATCCTATGTGAAACCAACTTGGTAAGATGTGCTGTATGGTCAGAGAGATCTGACCCCGTCTATGTGGTGTTGTTGTGTAGTGTTGAGTGTAGAAGTGGCTCAGGAGGTAGAGTTCTGACACATGACCCAATACTTTTATTTCAGAACTGTGAGTTTTTATTTGGCACCAATGTGGTGTCAAATGATGTGTTGAATAATACAAGAGTGGACCCGTGCAGTCTAATATTTTGGCAGAGCATCCTTATATTGCCCCCAAGCACGGAGAGGTGGGGCCACCAGATTCCAGCACCAGAACTACTCATTCAAGATACGTGAGCGTCTGGCCTGCTGGACATTCACCAACTTATTTTCTAACACACCAACTATATTCCCATCAATAAATGGACAATGTTAGTAGCCATAGACAGGGAGTGATGAGGCCACCCCAACAGCACATCCATTAATCGTTCTCCCAGATAAATTACAACTTTAAACAGTAGTAATATTAACTAGTCTTGTAAAATACATATGTACACACCTTTCATTTATTATGTCATATATTCATGCATTTCATTCATAATTGCAAAACCTTTCATATGTTCTGACCAAAATAAAACCTTGGTTCAGAACAAATAAACTTAAAGAAAATTTACTATCAAAATTTTACACAGCTTGAGTTAGTTCAGTGTGTTATAACATTTTATTAATATTATTAGACTTATTAAATATCTGTGTGTGTGTATGTAATCTACCACAACACATTACATATCAGTACCCTAGAATTTTAACGTAGCCACATTCTTTAGTAAAAAAGATAGGTGTGAGGTCGTAGTGGTAGCAAGAAGGGCCTTCTGTAAATTCACAGCTACATTTATCTCAGGAGCCTTCACAGCTGACCTCATGCATCACACTAGGTAATATCACAATCATACAATACCATCAAATCCACTACACTGTCTCATCTTCCAGTACGGGAGCCGCGCTGGTGTAATGGTTACCACACTGCGCTGGCGATCGAGTGATCCGGGTTCGAGCCCTGGCGAGGACTCATGAAGCAGTGTCTTCGACCGGGACATGGACTGGAATAATTCGTGCCCTGGCGAAGACATTTGAAGAAGTGCTTTCGACCAGGGACGGGAATAACCTGAACGGCTCCTGAGTCGACCCAGCTCTAATGGGTACCTCCGAAGTCGGCGAGTATCTGCCTGAATGGCGAGAGGACACCTGTCAGTGTACAGGGAAAATGGGTACTCACGTAAAAATCAGTCTCAGGTTAGACATATTAACCTGAGATTTCGCCTCGAGTGTTAGCGTAAAAATTTTTTTTTTGAATCTTCCAGTACCCCACTGAATTCTTTCTTGTTCTCTCCTTACATGCCTTGATGACATCACCCATGAGGAGTATGAAAAGATAAGGTGACAGGATATCACATTGTCTTACACCAGTGGTGGTCCTGAACTCTTCTGACTTATGGTTTGCATAAATTCTGCAAGACTTGTAGAAGCTTTGTATAGCATGAATCAGAGGTGCTGGAATGTTCTTCCTTGCCCAAACAGTCCCAAAGTTTGCTCCAGGGGACCCTGTCAAACGCCTTTTCCAGATCTGTGAAACAAAGATGGATCTCACTCTTATACTCAAGGGCCTTTTCACTCAGCTGTCTGAGTGTGACGATTAGGTCTTGAGTACTTCGGTTTGCTCGGAATCCACACTTGACCTCATCCAGTTGTGGCTCGTCTGAGTCTCTGCTCTAGGATTCTATAGTAGATTTTAACAGGGACACTGAGAAGGGATATGCCTCTATGGTTTCCACATTTTCGATTGTCACCCTTTTTGAAAATCGGTGTTATGGTGGCAATCTCCCAATCCTTTGGCATGGTCTTGTTGCACCACGCTGCCTGTAGGACCCTTAAGAGTAATAGGTCGCCTGCTGCTCCCATGTACTTAACTATTTCTGGTGTTATACCATCATGCCCTGCTGCTTTGCACATTTTGATTTTCTCCAGTGCTGCCTTCAGTTCTTCCATCTTTATGTCTCCTTTACCACCATTGGTTTTCTCTTCTGTGCTAGTGGTTATCATTTCTGATGCTTGACGTTGCTCACCATCAAGGAGTTTTGAGAAATATTCTTTCCATCTTTCCATTACTTCCTTCGGGGCAGTAAGCAATTTGCCTTGCTTGTCATTTATAAATTTAAGATGGTATTGTTTTTCCTTCCTCATGTTCTTTAGGGTCTTATAGAACAATTTTTGGTTTTCTTTCGCAACTTTTTCTAGCTTTTCTCCAAATTCTTCCCAGGACTTCTGTATTGCTGCTAGCACCTTGTTCTTCGCTTCTGTGCTGTGTATCACAAATTCTCTATGTTTCTCTATTTGTCCTGCTGTGTTTTTAGCTCCTGAGTATTGTTTCCATGCCATTTTCTTCTCTCTTATTTTCTCTTTGACTTCCTCTGTCCACAAAAAAAAACTTCCACGTGTTAAATTTAAAAATTAGAAACCAACCCACCGCAAAAAAATTTATTGAATGTGTGATTCCTATATACACACATTGGTATTCTCGCCGGTGCTGCGGAGTTCGTGCACTGTGTGATCTAGGGGAGGAGATCGGAGCACTGATGGAGTTGTGCGTGTGCAATGAAGTTAGTCCTTAGAACCAGACCAAACTACTGTCGTGGTCATGCAGAGTTACGCGGTAATGAGAGAGTTGACAGACTAGCACCAAGAGCACAAATAGTGGGCACACTGGATATAGATAAGGCAGAGATACTGAGAACAATTAATGATCGCCTGTTAGAGAATGACACTGCAATAGATGAATCATCAAGGTTAAGACTGTTACAATTGGGCATCAAACGTAAGTCTAGCAGAGATGGACGTATGAGAGGATGCATCCGTCGTGTATACAACCAGCGAGCTACAGGAACAGTAAGCATTCACACTCTTCGACATATACTGAGGGAGTCTGAGCACCTATGGGTTTGCCCGGAGTGCATTGTTGTCGATTCTTGTCAACAATAACAATAAAAATATTGTATTTTTTTATTATTCGCCTTGTAAAATATCTGGCATATCTCGCACCCCCAGAAGTGGGTTAAAGCACCCCTGGTTAAGAAGCACTTGTTTAAATGGGGGTTTTTTTTATTTTAAATATGCGTTTAGATCCCCATTTAGCCTAGACAAAGTTCGTCAGTTATATTGGGGCGTAAGCCCAAATATAAAAGACCTTGTGGTCTTAGTTTTGTAAGTGTATCTTCCTTATTCTAAGACGGTGCACTTTCTGCAACCTTTTTTACAGGCTTTTTTAAAACTGGCAAGGTATGTCACCTTCAAATCTTGCAATCGATTTTTCGATCACTTCCAGATGAGCAATAGCTCTGAAACTTGGCATAGTTGTGTATTCCCGATGACAATACAATAATCAGTCGTAAAAATAATAAAATGAATAACATTAAAATTAATATTAATTTTGTTTGTTTGTATTGTTTCATCAGTGAAATGGGCGATAACTGCAAATAATCTAGGTGCATTCTTTCCAACAAGATTGTCTTTCTTGGGAGAAATATTGAAACTTCTCCTCCCTCCCCCCTCCACACACACACACAATACCGCACGCGCGTGAACAGACATACTCGCAACCCCTTCGCTGCAACCATAAGACCTTCACTTCACTTAGTCGTTTCTCAACTACTTTGGGGTTAGGGTTTCTAGTCCTGGAAAAAATGGACGGGACCCGGGAAATTTTGAAAATTATTTTTTATTAATAAAAATCAAATAATAAAATAGATTTTCGAAACACATCTTTTTTTTTTTTTAAATAAAATTTTGCCTCGTTTTGGCGTTCAACCTATTCGGTTATATTAGGGCGAATGTCTAAATATAAAAGACCGTTAGGTCTGGTAGTCTTTTCTCACTCGTATACGCTTGGATTTCGTTTGGCGCGTGGATGAATCGTGTTAAAACACGAAACAATTCGCTGTTAATATCGACGCAGTTCAGGTCAGTTCGAGTACAAAAATGCGCTCATTATTTTCCTATCTTTTCTCTGGTTTCGAATTCTGATTGAGGAAACAAAAAATTATTGAAGTTCTGAGTAACCATTTAGCCGAAGAAATGTTTGAAGTCTTCTAAAATGAATCAAAGAACGACATGAGTCAAAATATTACCCTGCTCGTGTACCTCCAAAATTCAGAGAGCATAAACAGAGAATAACATTTCACCTTCTGTTCAAAAACTACTTTATGTTCTTTCGCTAAGAACAAAAAAATGTAGTAAACACACAAAACACAAACGACGATGTAGAACGGGAAGAAATAATAGGAAATGACGATAGTTTTGTCAATGAAAACGGCAATAAAATAATGAAGTAATCCTGTAACTGAATCAAATGAATCAAAGTAATCAGAAAACACAAGTTAAAAAAAAAAAATTGAAAAAAAGACTTTCAAATTTTTGAAGCCACTTGGAAGCGAACTACTAATTTGAATCTCCTCTTTGAAGCAATATCAACCATAAAACGTTTGGAAAAAGAAAGAATTTTTTTTTTTTCATTAACTGCCAAAACTTTTTTCGAAAACATACTTTTAGATAAATCTATCAATTCCCTTGTTTTCCTACAGTTATTGTATCAAAAATAAAAACATAATGCTGAGAATTCAGTTATTTTTTTTTTTTCAATCCTAAAAAATTTTTTTTCCCCACCTTAAACCTTGCGGTGGTCGTAATAGATTGTATTAATTCCCTGGTCCTCCCAGGAAATGCCCAAAAGGTCCTCCTGACTCCCAGGGAATTTAAAGTCGGGAAAAATCATAAACACTGTGATATATTTGATCGGGGTATCAGGGATCTTACTACAAACACTACTTGTGGCGTAGAGATCATCTAGAGAGAGTGCCATTCTATCCTATCGGGTGTCTTCATTATTTCCTAGTTCCAGTCCAGTCCTCGGTCCTTCAGAGATTGTCTGATGTTGACCTCCCAGCAAACTTTGGGTCGTCCTGGAGGTCTAGATCCCATTCTCTTGGCTTCCCATGTTTGTGGTGGTAGCCGATCTTCTCCCATTCTGCAGACATGGCCAAACCATCGCTGCAGGGACTGTTGCACTCGGGTCTGCAGGGACTGGGTTTGGATGCAATCATAAAAACAACATTCTTTAATTTGTTTTGTGATGGGTTGATGGAGGACGGTAACTCAACTTATTATTAGTAAAATTGTACGTTTGAAATTCTTTTCTAATATTTTACCGTGACATATAATTTTGTGCACCATTGAATGCTGTATTTCTGCCTAGTGTCACGGCACACTAGACAGCACACTGGTTGCGGAGCACTGCTTTATGGTTTTAGTTTTTGTTGTGGGTGGGTTCCGAAAGAACTACCGCTCTCCCAGTGCTCCATCTTAACAAAGTGGCAGGTGCCCATTTACAGCTTGGTTGGCTGGAACTTGACGCTACCTGGCTTTGAACCCGGTAATTTTGCGTCCAGATACTCGCTCTCTAACTACTGTGTCAATCAACGTTCTCTCTCTCTCTCTCACTCACTCACACTCTCTCTCACTCACACTCTCTCTCACTCACTCTCACACACACTCTCTCTCTCTCTCTCTCTCTCTCTGTATGTGTGCGTGTGTTTGCATGCCTTTGTCTACATGTTTGCTGTAAAAAGAAGGAAGAAATTGGCGGGAAAATAGACAGCTGAGAAAGAAAAACGGAAAAATAAATACACGAACATACGCGTTGTGAGAAATTTGGAGGTGGCTTTTCAAGCAGTGCTTATTGTTATTGTTGTTGTCTTCTGTCAAGCCACCATCACCACCGAGGACCCTCACTTAGAGCTGCAGGTGCTAGAACTACAGAAGAAACTCCACAAGGCTGACAGCTTGAACAGGCAACGGGAAGATCAGATGTATGCACTGCTGGCCAGTGTTGACAGTGTTGATAATGCTTCTGCTAGGTAAGCGTGCTGGTTTACTTGACCTTTACTTGTGCTTTTTTGTTTTGTTGTTTGTGTAACGTGTTCTTGGTATGCTTTATAACTTATGCTACGTTTGTAAAATTGTGTAATCGTTCTTCTTGGTATGCTTTATAACTTATGCTACGTTTGTAAAATTGTGTAATCGTTGTTCTTGGTATGCTTTATAACTTATGCTACGTTTGTAAAATTGTGTAATCGTTGTTCTTGGTATGCTTTATAACTTATGCTACGTTTGTAAAATTGTGTAATCGTTGTTCTTGGTATGCTTTATAACTTATGCTACGTTTGTAAAATTGTGTAATCGTTGTTCTTGGTATGCTTTATAACTTATGCTACGTTTGTAAAATTGTGTAATCGTTGTTCTTGGTATGCTTTATAACTTATGCTACGTTTGTAAAATTGTGTAATCGTTGTTCTTGGTATGCTTTATAACTTATGCTACGTTTGTAAAATTGTGTAATCGTTGTTCTTGGTATGCTTTATAACTTATGCTACGTTTGTAAAATTGTGTAATCGTTGTTCTTGGTATGCTTTATAACTTATGCTACGTTTGTAAAATTGTGTAATCTTTGTTCTTGGTATGCTTTATAACTTATGCGTGATTTGTAAAATTGTGTAATCGTTGTTCTTGGTATGCTTTATAACTTATGCTACGTTTGTAAAATTGTGTAATCGTTGTTCTTGGTATGCTTTATAACTTATGCTACGTTTGTAAAATTGTGTAATCGTTGTTCTTGGTATGCTTTATAACTTATGCTACGTTTGTAAAATTGTGTAATCGTTGTTCTTGGTATGCTTTATAACTTATGCTACGTTTGTAAAATTGTGTAATCGTTGTTCTTGGTATGCTTTATAACTTATGCTACGTTTGTAAAATTGTGTAATCGTTGTTCTTGGTATGCTTTATAACTTATGCTACGTTTGTAAAATTGTGTAATCGTTGTTCTTGGTATGCTTTATAACTTATGCTACGTTTGTAAAATTGTGTAATCGTTGTTCTTGGTATGCTTTATAACTTATGCTACGTTTGTAAAATTGTGTAATCGTTGTTCTTGGTATGCTTTATAACTTATGCTACGTTTGTAAAATTGTGTAATCGTTGTTCTTGGTATGCTTTATAACTTATGCTACGTTTGTAAAATTGTGTAATCGTTGTTCTTGGTATGCTTTATAACTTATGCTACGTTTGTAAAATTGTGTAATCGTTGTTCTTGGTATGCTTTATAACTTATGCTACGTTTGTAAAATTGTGTAATCGTTGTTCTTGGTATGCTTTATAACTTATGCTACGTTTGTAAAATTGTGTAATCGTTGTTCTTGGTATGCTTTATAACTTATGCTACGTTTGTAAAATTGTGTAATCGTTGTTCTTGGTATGCTTTATAACTTATGCTACGTTTGTAAAATTGTGTAATCGTTGTTCTTGGTATGCTTTATAACTTATGCTACGTTTGTAAAATTGTGTAATCGTTGTTCTTGGTATGCTTTATAACTTATGCTACGTTTGTAAAATTGTGTAATCGTTGTTCTTGGTATGCTTTATAACTTATGCTACGTTTGTAAAATTGTGTAATCGTTGTTCTTGGTATGCTTTATAACTTATGCTACGTTTGTAAAATTGTGTAATCGTTGTTCTTGGTATGCTTTATAACTTATGCTACGTTTGTAAAATTGTGTAATCGTTGTTCTTGGTATGCTTTATAACTTATGCTACGTTTGTAAAATTGTGTAATCGTTGTTCTTGGTATGCTTTATAACTTATGCTACGTTTGTAAAATTGTGTAATCGTTGTTCTTGGTATGCTTTATAACTTATGCTACGTTTGTAAAAATTGTGTAAACGTTTCGTTGTTCTTGGTATGCTTTTATAACTTATGCTACGTTTGTAAAATTGTGTAATCGTTGTTCTTGGTATGCTTTATAACTTATGCTACGTTTGTAAAATTGTGTAATCGTTGTTCTTGGTATGCTTTATAACTTATGCTACGTTTGTAAAATTGTGTAATCGTTGTTCTTGGTATGCTTTATAACTTATGCTACGTTTGTAAAATTGTGTAATCGTTGTTCTTGGTATGCTTTATAACTTATGCTACGTTTGTAAAATTGTGTAATCGTTGTTCTTGGTATGCTTTATAACTTATGCTTATGCTACGTTTGTAAAATTGTGTAATCGTTGTTCTTGGTATGCTTTATAACTTATGCTACGTTTGTAAAATTGTGTAATCGTTGTTCTTGGTATGCTTTATAACTTATGCTACGTTTGTAAAATTGTGTAATCGTTGTTCTTGGTATGCTTTATAACTTATGCTACGTTTGTAAAATTGTGTAATCGTTGTTCTTGGTATGCTTTATAACTTATGCTACGTTTGTAAAATTGTGTAATCGTTGTTCTTGGTATGCTTTATAACTTATGCTACGTTTGTAAAATTGTGTAATCGTTGTTCTTGGTATGCTTTATAACTTATGCTACGTTTGTAAAATTGTGTAATCGTTGTTCTTGGTATGCTTTATAACTTATGCTACGTTTGTAAAATTGTGTAATCGTTGTTCTTGGTATGCTTTATAACTTATGCTACGTTTGTAAAATTGTGTAATCGTTGTTCTTGGTATGCTTTATAACTTATGCTACGTTTGTAAAATTGTGTAATCGTTGTTCTTGGTATGCTTTATAACTTATGCTACGTTTGTAAAATTGTGTAATCGTTGTTCTTGGTATGCTTTATAACTTATGCTACGTTTGTAAAATTGTGTAATCGTTGTTCTTGGTATGCTTTATAACTTATGCTACGTTTGTAAAATTGTGTAATCGTTGTTCTTGGTATGCTTTATAACTTATGCTACGTTTGTAAAATTGTGTAATCGTTGTTCTTGCTACGTTTGTAAAATTGTGTATGTATATACTTTATAACTTATGCTACGTTTGTAAAATTGTGTAATCGTTGTTCTTGGTATGCTTTATAACTTATGCTACGTTTGTAAAATTGTGTAATCGTTGTTCTTGGTATGCTTTATAACTTATGCTACGTTTGTAAAATTGTGTAATCGTTGTTCTTGGTATGCTTTATAACTTATGCTACGTTTGTAAAATTGTGTAATCGTTGTTCTTGGTATGCTTTATAACTTATGCTACGTTTGTAAAATTGTGTAATCGTTGTTCTTGGTATGCTTTATAACTTATGCTACGTTTGTAAAATTGTGTAATCGTTGTTCTTGGTATGCTTTATAACTTATGCTACGTTTGTAAAATTGTGTAATCGTTGTTCTTGTTTTCTTTATAACTTATGCTACGTTTGTAAAATTGTGTATGCTTGGTATATAACTTATGCTACGTTTGTAAAATTGTGTAATCGTTGTTCTTGGTATGCTTTATAACTTATGCTACGTTTGTAAAATTGTGTAATCGTTGTTCTTGGTATGCTTTATAACTTATGCTACGTTTGTAAAATTGTGTAATCGTTGTTCTTGGTATGCTTTATAACTTATGCTACGTTTGTAAAATTGTGTAATCGTTGTTCTTGGTATGCTTTATAACTTATGCTACGTTTGTAAAATTGTGTAATCGTTGTTCTTGGTATGCTTTATAACTTATGCTACGTTTGTAAAATTGTGTAATCGTTGTTCTTGGTATGCTTTATAACTTATGCTACGTTTGTAAAATTGTGTAATCGTTGTTCTTGGTATGCTTTATAACTTATGCTACGTTTGTAAAATTGTGTAATCGTTGTTCTTGGTATGCTTTATAACTTATGCTACGTTTGTAAAATTGTGTAATCGTGTTCTTGGTATGCTTTATAACTTATGCTACGTTTGTAAAATTGTGTAATCGTGTTCTTGGTATGCTTTATAACTTATGCTACGTTTGTAAAATTGTGTAATCGTGTTCTTGGTATGCCTTATAACTTATGCTACGTTTTTAAAATTGTGTAACCATGTTCTTGGTATGCTTTATAACTAATGCTACATTTTAAAAATTTTCTAATCATGTTCTTGGTATGGTTTTTTTTTTTAAACTTTGCGTTAACTTATGCTACATTTTAAAAATTGTGTCATCACGTTCTTGCTAAGCTTTTTAGCGTGGCTTGAACTTGTGCTACATCTTTGATTCTGTAATCACGTATAATCATGTTCTTGGTACGTTGTTCATTTTGACGTTCTCTTCTGCCTTTTTTACTTTAGCTTCTGCTTCTTTTTTACAATTCTGTAATCATGTTCTTGGTATGCTTTTTAACTTGACAGTACTTTATGCTATATTTTTTATTCTGTAATCGTGTTCTTTGTAGCCTGTTTAATTTGACGTTAACTTCTTTCTTTTCTAAATTCTGTGATCATGTCCTTGGTATGCTTTTTAATTTAGCGTTAACGTATGTCACATTTTTAAATTATGTAATCATGTTCGTGGTAAGCTGTTTAATTTGACGTTAATTTCTACTTCTTCTTTTTTTTTAAGTTATGTAATCGTGTTCTTGGTATGCTGTTTAAACTTAACGTTAACTTAAGCCACACCTTTGATTCTGTAATAACTTGCAATAACCCGTCAAAATTGACAGGTTTTTAATTGCAGCCATCTTATCATTTTGATCCATAATAATAAGTCTGCAATACTTTAAATTAAACTTTTATCTTGAAGAAACAATCAAAAACTTACATTTTAAAGTTATAATTAAGAAAATGGTGAGTTAAATCCGTTTCCCTAATGAAACTGGACAGAAGAGTATCTTGATTGTCTGTTGATTTAATCTGCATCTCCGCACCTTCCTGTCTCCAGTTCATGTACTGTTTATCAATTGTGTTGTTGGATTCTTTCCATAATCAAACTGTTCATGCACACCGTCATTTGCGCACTTTTCTATTTTCGGGAGAGTACATATAAGGGAAACAATACAATTATTGTCTAACTTTCAACCACAGTTGCACCCCTTAGCTGTTGTTGAAAGTTAATGTACTCTCTCGAAAATAGAAAAGTGCGCAAATGACAGTGTGCATGAAGTGACCGACCTACCGACCGACGTACTTAGAGCGGGAATTATGGTATTGGATGTTCTTGGTAGGATGTTTATTTTGACGTTAATTTCTACTTCTTTTTTTTTTTTTAAATTTTGTAATCATGTTCTTAGTTTTCTGTTTTAACTTGACGCTAACTAGTGCTACATTTTAAAAAAATTCTGTAATCATGTTCTAGCTAGGCTGTTTAATGTGGCGTTAACTTCTGCTTTTTTTTTTTTTACAAGCCTGCAATCATGTTCTTATTATACTATTTTAACTTGGAGTTAACTTTTTTTTTTTTTTTAACGTACGCCCGCTATTACTCCAGGCGAAATCTCAGGTTAGTACCTGAGACTGATTTTACGTGAGTATCCTATTTTCCCTGTACGCTGACAGGTGTCCTCTCGCCATTCAGGCAGATACTCGCCGTCTTTTGAGAGTACCCATTAGAGCTGGGTCGGTTCAGGAGTCGTACAGGTTATTTCAGTCCCTGGTCGACGCAACTTTTTCAAATGTCCTCCCCAGGGCTCGAAATAATCCAGTCCAAATCCCGGTCGACGACACCACTTCAAATGTTCTCTCCCGGGCTTGAACCTAGATCACCCGATCGCCAGCGCGATGTGGTAACCATTACACCAGCGCGGCTCCCATTGGAGTTAACTAATGCTACATCTTCGATTCTGTAATCATGCTATTAAAAGGTAAAGGTAAAGGATTCCGTTTACGCATATTGGGAATATGGCGTTAGGCCCATATTTTCTTGACCATCGGCACACTAGGGGTGATGTGGTCAGCATCACGCCGGCCGCCTTAACCTTCCCAGAGTTGCTTTGGTACCCAATTCATGAGGATTGGTCGACCCCAGAGCCGTTTGCGGTCTGAAAAATACCTCGACTGGGGATTGAACCATGGACCACCGAGCTAGGAAGCCAGTGCACTAACCACTGTGCTTACCGCGGCTCCTAATCTTGTTCTTAGCTTGCTGTTTAATGTCGCGTTAACGTTTTCTTCGTGTTTGATTTGTAACCACATTATAGGTTTGTTGTTAAACTTGACGTTAATTATACTTCATCTTTGGTACTGTAATTATCTTCGTGACATGCCCTTTAACTTGGCCTTAATCCACTTATCATTGATCCTTAAATTACTTTTTGGTGTTAGACAAGAGTCAGACAGGAACAAATATTGTGGTCATTTAAAATGACATATCACCGTGCTGAAAACCATAATGGAGGAAAGCGTTGAAGGCAAGCGTGCAAGAGGAAGACAGCGCTATCAGTAGGAAGATAACATCAATAGATGGACCGAAAAAAATCTTTCTGAGTGTACCAACGGGGCAAGAGACAGAATGCGTCGAAAGTGTATTGCAGCGAACTAGCGAGGCCCCGTTTAAATAAATTCTTATTGTATCGACAAGCATATCTTTATGCGCGAGGCCCCTCAAAGTGCGACGTCCTAAGCAAAGTAATAGGTTCATTTATCATTACCATACAGCTCGCCTTCAACAAACTTAGTCCAAGTCTTCCTGTCACGTGACATCATCAGCTCAGTGTCTTTCCATGTCGCCTTCATCCTCTTTATGTCTGTCTTCAGTTCTGTTCTTCATGTGTTCCTTGGTTTCCCTCTACCTCTCATGTCCTGGAGGTTTCAAAACAAAGACTGCCTTGTAATGCTATCACCAGGTTTCCTCAATGTGTGTCCTATCCATCGTCAGCGTCTTCTTCTCATCTCTTGTATCACTGGATCTTGTCTTGTTCTTGTCATGAGTTCCAAATTTCAGTCTGTCTATTCTACGCAAGCACCCATTTATGAAAGTCTGTAGCTTTTTGGTTTTTGTTGTTCTCAATGTTATGGAGTCTTAGAATGGGCTGATCTTTTGATGAACTTGATTTCTCTTGATCTCCATATACGTATTTCCCAATGCAGTGAAAACTCCAATAGCCTTTTGTATTCTTCTTTTGATTGTTCCTTCAACATTGTCTATATTGCTGCCAATGAATGATTCTACATCTTGTAGTGGTGTTTCTTCAGAACAGTATTACAGAAGCTTAGCTTGACTGTCCCAAAAAAACTACCACGGATTGCAGCCGATCTTTGATATGAAGATGGCAGTTACTTAGATCGATCTGTCTCATTCCTTCATGTCTGCTTTGTTTGCATTTTATACTTTTGGGTTTTAAAGATAGAACAGTCTCATTCATTCATCTCCGCTTTCTTTATGTTGGATACTTCTTCTTTGATCATTAGCCGCCGACTGTCAAAGCACTCAGTGGCCATCACTCCTGGTGGCGTCTTGTAGGGCAGCAACAAACCGCTTCCACTTTGCTTGGTCGGCGGCCATCCTTCGTGCACTGCCCCAGCTCTGGTTCATGCTTTGCATCTCGGCCTTCACAGTTCTCTGCCAAGTTGTTTTTGGTCGGCACCTCTTTCACTTTCCTTCAGGGGTCCATAGCACAGCTGTTCTTGTGATGGCATAGGGATGTCTTCTGAGGACATGGTTAACCAAACTCCAGTGTCTGCCAGCTATTATGGTGTGCATGTCCTCTTGGTTACTCAGAGTAAGCAATTCTTGGTTGATGATGGTATTCGGCCAAAAGATTCGTATAATTTTTTGTTGAATACATTTATCTTTAAAAAATAGTTTCATTTATCCATGTCTGATTGGTTTGTACTGTATATCTTGGCTTTATTCCAGAATGAATGGATCCAGCATACAGGATGTGATGGCTGGCCTTCAGGTGCCGGGGATATATTCTTCCCTCCCTCATCTGACAGGGCACCCGGAGTTTCTCAGACCGGCTATCAAGCTTTCCAAAGGCAGACAAGAAGGTAATCATCGTTGTTACATGTGGCCATTGTCGCTATTCGCCAGTGAAGCATGGAGCAGCCTCGGCGGCTGGCACCTGTGCAGGAAGTTGCACCAGAACATTCACGGGTTGAATCACAGTTAACGGTGCGGTCGGCCATCTTGCCGCAAACAGGGTTAAAGTTAAAGTTAGCGGCTTTGTTTCTGTCTTACCTTAACCTTAAATCCTAACGCTAAACCTTTAAATGTAATCTCTTTAAATAAACACTTAAAATGATTCTTAATTTACTACACTGCCTCTAACCTCAACCCTAACCCAAACCCTGTTTTCGACAAGACGTGGCCGACCGCACATTTAGCCATGATTCAGCAGCATTCATGTGGCTTTACAGCGCTAGTTTCTGTATCAATTTGTTTAACATCATGAGGTTGGCTGCCCCATTCCTTTTGCGTTTAGTTCTTACTAAATCAGTGTATCCTGTAGATGCCATTGTCTGTGCTGTTTAAAAATAACGTAGTTTTGAAACCTAATATAAATTTTATAGAGCATTCCGGACAGATGACGTAAAGTTCTGACATTTACTTTTTTGCTGATAATTGATCTTCACTCTCCCCTCTTACGCTAATTGATCTTCACTCTCCCCTCTTACGCCTCCCTACTTTTATAAATTATTTAAAATTGACATGACATTTTAACATTTACTTTTTGGCTGAAAATTGTTTTTTCTGTCTGGCCTCTTACTTGTCCCTCCTTTTTATTACACGCTTTTATTTAACTTCACTTGTATGTCACTTTCATGTCACTTTCAAATCTTGCAGTCGATTTTTCAATCACTTCCAGATGAGCAATAGCTCTGAAACTTGGCATAGTTGTGTATTCCCGATGACAATACAATAATCAGTCAATTATTTAATAATTTAATATTGTAATTATGACATGAGTAATTAAAGTTTTTCGTAAAGAAATGTAAACAAATCAGGGGCCATAATCAAGTTAATTAAAAATTCAAGAGTACATGGTGTGCTTTATTTTTCTGTGCGTAAAACAGGGCAGTACTCAAACAAGTGTCTAGCTAAATCAATGGAAACAATCCAAATTATACAATTCACTTAAGAAATTTTAGACCAGATTTACAATAAGTAAAAATATTGTTTATTTTTTAGTATGTGATAATTTTTCTAACACTAAAAAGAAGAAAATAAAACATAAAAATATTTTAAACACACGCTTTTAATGCACTAAAAACCCAATAATAATTTTTCAAGGAGTTTATAGCTTGCAGTCAATAAATGTAACATCAAATTGACAAAAAGACTGTCCTATAATATTAGCATCGCATATTTCACCTTGGAGCGGTATGGCAGCTTGTGTATCCTGACAATCTTCAGAGCTATGCCAGTGGGAGTTTTAATCCTGGTAGGTTCAATCAAGCTGGACTGGTCTGCGTGGGTAGGGGTCAGACAAAAGCTGGTACCCTGGTCCTCCAGGTTGGGGGTTTTAGCACAGGGCCAACACCCCTGTCGATGTAAATAATAGCACATGTTACGGAAACGGCAAAAAATGGAAAAACTTTGATGCGGGACGGACATCCGGAGTCTCAGGCTCGTATGACTGCCAGTGTTGAAAGCCGAAAGGAAGCCATTGGCATGAAAACGGATGCCCTGACCACAAAACACGAAACCAGAATTGGATTTTGGAACGTCAGAACTATGAATGAGACAGGAAAGCTGAGACAAATCACAGCAGAGATGAGGAACTACAAATTACATATCCTGGGAATAAGCGAGAGCAGATGGACAGGGACAGGGAGAATAAAAACAGCTACAGGGGAAACAGTACTTTATTCTGGTAGAGAGGATGGTCAGCACAACGAAGGTATAGCCATTATCCTGAAGAAAGAAATGGAAAGGTCTTTACTGGAATGGAAACCCATCAACAACAGACTGATAAGAACAAGACTGAGAGGGAGATTCACCAACACCACAATTATACAATGTTATGCAAAAACAAACGACAGCGATGAAGAGATCAAGGACGAGTTCTATCAACAGGTACAAAAGGAAATGGAAACTGCACCCAGGTACGATCTTATCATAGTAATGGGAGACCTAAATGCGAAAGTTGGAACACACAATAATTATAACGAAAGAGTAATGGGGAAATGCGGCAGTGGAACAGTAAATGAGAATGGGGACAAATTAATAAGCTTCTGCAGTATTAACAACGTGATCGACTATGCCATTGTTCGGAGAAGCTCATTCAAATATGTCCGAGATGCTAGAGTCTGGAGGGGGCCAGAGATTGGAAGTGATCACTACCTGCTAACAATCAAAAGAACAACTGAAAGAGTTGCTCAGCCTAGGAACTGTCCAACATCACGCAAGAAACCAAGTAAACGAGCAGAAGAAATGAGCATTAGGACCTACAAGCTGAGAGAGCCAGAAATTAAGACCAGATATCAGGGGCTTATTGCTGCAGCGGTGAGCAACACGGAAGAACGACCTGATGACTTGGAAACCCTCTGGATTAAATTCAAGGATATCATAAAGACAGCTGCTGCAGAAGCATGCGGTGAAGTCCGACTTGGGAACAAGAGAAAGAGGACACCTTGGTGGACAGAGGAAGTCAAAGAGAAAATAAGAGAGAAGAAAATGGCATGGAAACAATACTTAGGAGCTAAAAACACAACAGGACAAATGGAAAAAATATAGAGAATATGTGACACTCAGAACAGAAGCAAAGAACAAAGTGCTAGCAGCAAAACAGAAGTCCTGGGAAGAATTTGGAGAAAAGCTAGAAAAAGATGCACAAGAAAACCAGAAATTGTTCTATAAGACCCTAAAGAACATGAGGAAGGAAAAACAATGCCCTCTCAAATTTATAAAGGACAAGCAAGGCAAATTGCTTACTGCCCCGAAGGAAGTAATGGGAAGATGGAAAGAATATTTCTCAGAACTCCTGGAAGTGAGCATGGTGAAGCATCAGAAATGATAAACACTAGCACAGAAGAGAAAACCAATGATGAAGATGACATAAAGATGGAAGAACTGAAGGCAGCACTAGAGAAAATCAAGATGGGCAAAGCAGCAGGGCATGATGGTATAACACCAGAAATGGTTAAGTTCATGGGAGCATCAGGCGACCTATCACTCTTAAGGGTTTTACAGGCAGCGTGGTACAACAAGACCATACCAAAGGATTGGGAGATTGCCATCATAACACCAATTTTCAAAAAGGGTGACAATCGACAGTGTGGAAACCATAGAGGCATATCCCTTCTCAGTGTCCCTGGTAAAATCTACTCTAGAATCCTAGAGCAGAGACTCCGATGCCTAGCTGAGCCACAATTGGATGAGGTCCAGTGCGGATTCCGAGCAAACCGAAGTACTCAAGACCTAATCTTCACACTCAGACAGCTGAGTGAAAAGGCCCTTGAGTATAAGAGTGAGATGCATCTTTGTTTCATAGATCTGGAAAAGGCGTTTGACAGGGTCCCCTGGAGCAAACTTTGGGACTGTTTGGCAAGGAAGAATATTCCAGCACCTCTGATTCATGCTATACAGAGCTTCTACAAGTCTTGCAGAAATTATGTGAGGAAAGCAAACCATAAGTCGGAAGAGTTCAGGACCACCACTGGTGTAAGACAAGGTGATATCCTATCACCTTACCTCTTCATACTCCTTATGGACGATGTCATCAAGGCATGTAAGGAGAGAACAAGAAAGTATTCAGTGGGGTACTGGAAGATGAGACAGGTCTATATATCGGAGCTGGCATTTGCTGATGATGTTGCCCTGATTGCTAAATCAGAGGCACATCTCCAATCCAACCTGCAAGTCTGGAAGGAAGAGCTGGAGAAGAGAGGGATGGTCATAAGCAGCTCTAAAACAAAATCCATGGTGATATCACGAGAAGAAAGAAAACATCAGATTAAGCTGGGAGAACAGGTCCTGGAGCAGGTCGACCACTTTAAATACCTCGGAGCTATTATAGACCGAAAGGGAGGCATCAAAGAAGAGTTGGCCACTCGAAAAGCAGCAGCTGGGAGACTTTTTCATGCCATAAATCGAGGATTCCTCAACAAGAGAGAGGTTGGTAAGAAAACGAAGATGGCTGTATACCGCTCCACCTATGTCCCAGTCTTGACATACGGATGCGAGTCATGGGCAATGACTACAACCCATAAAAGCCAGATCCAAACCTTAGAAAGGAGGTATCTGAGGAAGGTGGTTGAAGTAACAAGAAGAGACATGGTACGCAACCAGACGATACGTCAGGGCCTTAAATCCTACCCCCTGCAGACCCAAGTAGAACAGTTCCAATTAAGATGGTTTGGCCATGTCTGCAGAATGGGAGAAGATCGGATACCACGACAAGCATGGGAAACAAAGAGCCAAGGATCCAGACCCCGAGGACGACCCAGAGTCCGCTGGGAGGACAACATTAGACAATCTTTGAAGGATCGAGGACTGGAGTGGAACCAGGCCAGGAGGAAGACAGCCGATAGGATAGTCTGGCGCTCTCTCTTCCAAACCTCTACACCTCACGGTAGAAGAGGAACGACTAAGTAAGTAAGTAAGTATTAACAACCTGGTCATTGGAGGAACACTTTTTCCACACATAGAAGTGCACAAGTTAACATGGGAATTACCAAACGGACGGGACAGAAACCAGCTAGATCACATAATGATCAATGGCAGATGGAGACATGCATTGCAAGACGTGAAAGTAAGAAAAGGCGCAGATGTGGGAAGTGATCATCACCTAGTAGTAGCAAGACTGAAGGTGAAACTCATAGCTGCTGGACCAGTTGCAGTCAAACAGAAAAGATATAACATCACGAAACTTAAGGACCCCCTCACCAGAAAAGCTTTCGTGTCGACGTAAAGAGACGATATCAGATTACCAAAAGCCAGGAAAGAACAGAGACCGATGATGTCGACCAGAAATTCAACACCATCTCAACAATATACAAGGAAAGCAGCAAGTCATGCTTGGGATTCCAGGAAAGAAAGAGCCAAGACTGGATAACACCAGAAACGCTAAACACCATAGCGAAGAGAAAGGAAATGAAAAGAAAGAAAACAGAAGCTAAGTCTCCCAGGTTAAAGGCAATATATAGTGAACATGACAGTCAGCTGGACAAGGAAGTAAAACGTCAAACACGTGCTAACAAAAGGACATTTCTGGATGACCTTGCAAGACAGGCAGAAGAGGCAACACTGAGGAATGAACAAAGCACAGTTTATAAAACAGTTTTTAATTAACTAAAACTATCAGTGGAAAACGAGGTGCAAACACATAACGTTAGTAAGAGACAAGCAAAGAAATCTCATCACCACAGCACAGGGGCAGGAAACAAGATGGGCAGAGCACTTCAGAGAAACACTGAATAAGGAACCACCATAGACTCAGCTGAATGTTCCTGAGGCTGAAAGTGACCTAGACGTAAATACAGACATTCCACGAAAAGAAGAAATCATCACAACTATCAAAGGGTTAAAAAATGGAAAAGCGCCTGGTCATGACAATCTAAATGCTGAGTTATTCAAGGCAGACCCTGAACTAGCAGCAGAACTATTAGAACCACTATTTGCACAAGTCTGGGAAACTGAGACAACACCAACAGTGGAGTAAAGGAATAATTGTCAAATTGCCCAAGAAGGGCGACCTTGCAGACTGCAACAACTGAAGAGGAATTACTCTCCACTCAGTTCCCAGCAAAATACTAGGCAGAATAATCATCCAGAGAATTTCAAAAACAATTGACCATAAACTGAGGAAAGAACAAGCGGGCTTTAGAAAGAACAGAAGATGTGCAGATCATATACTCACCCTCAGGAACATTATAGAGCAGTGCTCAGAATGGCGGAGACAGCTATACATTAACTTTGTTGATTTTGAAAAGGCTTTCGACAGCTTACACAGGGACAGCCTATGGAAAATACTGCGGGCTTATGGAATTCCCAGCCGCATTGTTTCCATCATTAAAAGCCTCTATTCTAACTTTACATGCGGTGTTGGGTTGAGTAATGTAACTTTCGAAGTGAAAACAGGAGTATGACAGGGATGCCCCTTATCAACAACATTATTTTTGACAGCCATAGATTGGGTGATGCGCCAGACAACAGAGGGCAGTTTAAGAGGAATTAGATGGACAACGTTTTCTACACTGGAAGACCTGGAATATGCAGATGACATTGCACTACTCGCGCATTCATATCAACACATTCAAGAAAAAACCGATAGACTGAATAAGAATGGCCAGCAGGTTGGCCTGAACATCAATCTGAAGAAGACAGAGGTCATGACACTAAATGTGGGTAATCCTGAGCCAATAACAGTAAGGAACCAGAAGTTAGAACAGACAGACACATTTACTTACCTAGGATGCATAGTAACACCTGACGGCGGAACAAGCAAGGACATTAACAACAGAATGAATAAAGCGAGAACAGCCTTTGCTAGTCTCAACAACATTTGGAAGTCTTCCCAGTACAGCACAAACACCAAATTAAGACTGTATGAGAGCTGTGTACTTTCTGTGCTTCTCTATGGTGCGGAATGCTGGAGAGTAACAGAGAAGGAAATGTCGAAACTGTCCTCCTTCCACACAATCTGACCAAGGAAAATTCTCCGAATCTTTTCGCCAAACACCATCAGCAACCAAGAACTACTTATTCGGACTAACCAGGAGGACATGCACACCATCATAGCTGGCAGACGCTGGAGTTGGGTTGGCCACGTCCTCAGAAGGGACCCTGATACCATCACAAGAACAGCTATGCTATGTACCCCCGAGGGAAAGCGAAAGAGAGGCCGACCAAAAACAACTTGGCGGAGAAATGTGGAAGCCGAGATGCAAAGAATGAACCAGAGTTGGGGCACTGTACGAAGAATGGCCGCCGACCGAGCAAAGTGGAATCAATTTGTTGCTGCCCTACAAGACGCCACCAGGCGTGATGGCCCCTGACTGCTTTGGCGGTTGGCGGTTATGGATCAAAGAAGAAGATATTTAATCAACCATGAACTATATAAACAATTCATCTCCAAGATTCGTCATGCAAAGTCCCTAAAGTGCACTGTCGTAAATTTATTTTGAGAGAAAAGAGTCGTAGAAATAGTGGTCCGGTTTAGAGTGGAAAATGATGATGGAAAGCTCAGTGATAGAAAATGTAGATATTAAATAGTTGCTTCACAGCGTGCTGGAGGAGAGTAAAGACAGACTTATTTACGACAAATCGCTTCTCTCAATCTTCTCTTCCGCTCTCCTGGTCAAACAATTATTTGCCAGTTTTCCAGACTCGCATCTGCGCGCACACCGATTTGGTGTTTTTCACACACACAGACGATGTAGATACAAACTATATTAAACGAATAGGGGAAAGTTGGGCTTTGGGTATATCCAACACAGAACTAAATGTGTTTATGTGATTTTATTCACTTTAAACATCAATCACTAACAAATATCAGGTATTACATAAATTATCATAAGTACACAAATGCAAATAACAAATTTGGGAGGGGTGAAGAAGATTGGTATCGACTAAGCCCTTCCCGCTTATTAGACAAAGATAAACCCATTCCAGAGATAGATAATATCAGGAACGTAGGTACGTTAACCTAACAGTGAAGTTAATTACTCTGAAAGAGGGGTTACAAAGTTAGGTATAGGTGATAGAAAAAAAAACTGTTCTTCCCAATTGTTCTTCCCTTTACTAAGCAAATGGAAAGGAGGGGGGGGTTGGGGGGGGGGGGGGGTTTAAACAGAGTTAACCAATTATCAACTCCCCCTTAAAGGAACAATGCAGGGAATACAGAAAAATTATATTACTAGGCAAGAAAGTTAACAACAGGTTTACAAAAGAAAACGATTAAATTTCCTGTCATTCATACACACGCGTGAGGATCCACACTCATATACTCACACACTTACCGAATGCAGCCTCAGACGATCCATAAAAAGTATATAAAAACAGCAAGTAATCTTTTGACATATGAACTGTCTAGTCCTTCGATGTCCCGCCCCAGATGTTTGCGAGGGTTTGTTGGTAACAAATATTCTCACTTATCGCAAGACTTGAAGGCTAAGAGTTCTCGTGTTTTTATTATATATATAAAAAGGAGTCTATGGGATGGCACTAACACAGTTCGGCACAGGGGTGAAAATGAAGTGGTCTCTTTTAATCCTCCGTTATGGTAAAATTCCTTCAATGCGTGATGATGGTTTTATTAAATCCAATTGAGGAAAAAACTAGGCTCAGTCACAGTCAGGAAAATATGTACTCTCTCACAGTAAACAGTAAATATGATATCGCTACTGGCGATGATTACCTTCCAGTTTATCTTACAGGTTTGTAAGGGTAATTTGATGATTATTCTTTAAAATGTTCTTGGGTGGGCTTTATTTCATTTAATTCTGACAGCTAGGTCGCAAAAAGACCGCCACAAGATTATATTTTAAAAGAAATGTTTCTTCAATATGACTGGAAGTTTATAGGATGATTTCTTTATTTCTTTCTTTATTTAGCTGGGACCGCAGGTTACGATCACTCGCTTTGCACAGAATAGAAATCACTGCAAATATATATATAAAATCCAGGGGAAAATCTATAACAAGATTTCAATAAAGCTAGTGCTTCTGTAAAGGTCTGGCCAGCGAGTGATAACGTGTCTAGTCTTCATGGTCTATTTAGCTAAAATGGAATGTAAGTTGAATGGGACATGATAAACTTGACAGCTTATTTGATCTCACGAACTTTTGGGGATCTGACCGCCAAATCAAGAGAAGAAACCGCACCCTGGTCTTCGTATCTCCGTTCGCTGCTGCCCGTTTCGGCTTTCCCCGTTCGCTCGGTTCTGCGATTGACACCGAGACGCGAAATTAGCGGCAAGCAACTGCGTCTCGTATCAGGGACCACTACTGTCTTTGATAACGCCGATAGTCTCCCCTGAAATCCCTCAGTCTGTCTCTTTGATCTCGTGCCGCATACTAAATGAGTCCCGGTGGAATGAGTTCTGGCAAACGAAAAGTTACAACAAATGTTCAGGGGTTCTAATGTTATGAAAAGCTAAAAGTCCCTTTAAATCATCCATCATATCAGGGAGAATTCACTTGTCAAACTAGACGTACGTCACATGCACGTCACTGGCAGAAATAGATGATTTAATCAATTCGATCCCTGTTAAGGACTGCCTTTCCGTTGAATGGGTTGTACTGTCTCATAAGGGGCACAGGATTATGGTAAGTTTGAGAAACACTGCACTGAGAATGCCCTATCGCTGTCAGCATCTCATATTTCCACCAACCATGAACTACATCTCCAATATTCTTCACGTGCAGTCTCTAAAGTACAGGTCAGCGACAGAAATAGACGACTTAATCAATTCGAGCCCTATTAAGGCCTGCCTTTCCGTTGAATGCGTTTTACTCTCATAATGGGTACGGGATTGTGGTAAGTTTGAGGAACACTCCGTTGAGAATGCCCTATCACTGTCAATATCTCATATATCCACCAACCATGAACTATAAACCATTCATCTCCAATATTCTTCACGTGCAGTCTCTAAAGTACATGTCAGCGCCAGAAATAAATGACTTCATTAATCGATTCCTCTACGGCCTGCCTTGCCGACCAATGCGTTTTGACTGTTTACACGTCAGACTCAGTAAGAAAAAATTGAAGTTAATCTGTTTTGAATTAGAAATAAATGGGCACAATCAATTATTCATCTTAAAAATTGTGTGACACTAAGTGCCTTAATACATCAGGTGGAGAAAAAAAAATATTAAATGCGCAAGGGGATCTAAAGACGACGTAAAAATTGAGTTTAATTATGTGCGAATTTTTTTTCCGAGGGGGGGTGGGGGGGGGGGGGGGGGGGGGGGGGGGGGGGGGGGGCGGCCTCCTTGCATGTCCGTGTAACGTGTTATTAAACAGGAGACTAATCAATACAAAATCGGTTTTCGAATGAAGGTAAGCGCGTCCGAACGTTTCGGAAAATAATTCGCAAGCAACAACAAGAACGGCATACATTTTTTTTTTTTTGGCCTCCTTTTGGTGAGGTACCTAGACACTTAGTTCGTCGGTTACATTAGGGTGCGTGTTCAAATATTAAAGACCCTTGCGGTCAGGAATAAATGGCACACGTTTAATGTATTTCCACTGTAAAACTGACATATACGTATGTATCTGCTTGTGTACCAGATGTACTGTGGTGCTATTTATCTCTACATACAATTTTATATACATGTTTGTATATGCCGATGTTTGCATATCCTGCATCTGAGACCGAAAAAAGGAAGAGAAGTAGAGCCATAACGAATCTGAGAATAGAAAAGGGGGAGAGAAACTGAGCCATAAATAATCTGAGAACAAAAAGGGAGAGAAACTGAGCCATAAATAATCTGAGAACAAAAAGGGAGAGAAACTGAGCCATAAATAATCTGAGAACAAAAAGGGAGAGAAACTGAGCCATAAATAATCTGAGAACAAAAAGGGAGAGAAACTGAGCCATAAATAATCTGCGAACAAAAGGGGAGAGAAACTAAGCCATAAATAATATGAGAACAAAAGGGGAGAGAAACTGAGCCATAAATAATCTGAGAACAAAAAGGGGAGGGAGAGAAACTGAGCCATCAATAATCTGAGAACAAAAAGGGGAGGGAGAGAAACTGAGCCATCAATAATCTGAGACCAAATAGGGGGAGAGAAACTGAGCCATCAATAATCTGAGACCAAATAGGGGGAGAGAAACTGAGCCATCAATAATCTGAGACCAAATAGGGGGAGAGAAACTGAGCCATCAATAATCTGAGACCAAATAGGGGGAGAGAAACTGAGCCATCAATAATCTGAGACCAAAAAGGGGGAGAGATACTGAGCCATAACAAATCTGAGAATAGAAAAGGGGAAGAGAAACTGAGCCATAAATAATCTGAGAACAAAAGGGGAGAGAAACTGAGCCATAAATAATCTGAGAACAGGGGGGGGGGGGGGGTGGGAGGGGGAAACTGAGCCAGCAATAATCTGAGACCAAAAAGAGGGAGAGAAACTGAGCCATAACAAATCTGAGAATAGAAAAGGGGGAACGAACGAACGAACGAACTTTATTTTCAAAGGGTTAAGAATTGGGCACGCAGGCCCGTCTGACATTCTGCCCTTCCTCTCTCTCTCTCATCATGTATGCTGTATCCTTTCATCCTCACATTTACTTTAAGCATTATTTAAGGCATTTATCATTATACAAGTAATATAACATCATACATTTGCAATAATCATTATAATTAAAGTATGTTTTTAAAATAAATTAAAGGAAAAAAAGAATTTAAAAAAAATAATTTAAAAAAAAAATTAATGAAAATGAAAAAAAAAAAAACAAGACTCATACAGTAAATTAGTGATTTGAGACATATTCAGAGGTGTGTTATAAGAACTCGTGAAATATTCAAACGGTCTGCTACTGAATGACTAGGGAGTCGGTGTTTTTTTCCAGTGCACGCGAAAGGGAGAGAAACTGAGCCATAAATAATCTGAGAACAAAAGGGGAGAGAAACTGAGCCATAAATAATCTGAGAACAAAGGGGGAGAGAAACTGAGCCGTAAATAATATGAGAACAAAAGGGGAGAGAAACTGAGCCATAAATAATCTGAGAACAAAAAGGAGAAAGAAACTGAGCCATACTAAATCTGAGAACAAAAAGGGGGGGAGAATCAGAGCCATAATAAATCTGAGAACCAAAAGGGGGAGAGAATCAGAGCCATAATAAATCTGAGAACAAAAAGGGGGAGAGAATCAGAGCCATAATAAATCTGAGAACCAAAAAAAGGTAAGAGAAACTAAGCCATAACTAATCTCAGAACAAAAAAATGGGGAGAGAAGCAGAGCCATAATAAATCTGAGATCCAAAAAGGGGACAACTACAGTGCCATAACATTTCTGGAAACAAAACAGGGGGAGACAAACAGGGCCATGAAACATCTGAGAGCAAGAAAGAGGAGAGAAGCAGCGCCATTACAAATCTGAGAACTAAGAAGGAAGAGAGAGAGAAAATCAGGGCCATAACAAATCTTTGAAGTAAGAGGGGGAGGGAGAGAGAGAAAGAGAATCAGGGTCATAACAAATCTAGAAAGAACCAAAAAAAAATAAATAAATAAATTAGAAACAGAGCCATGACAAATCTGAGAATTATAGAAAAACAGGAGAGAAATGACCGAAAATAAGCCACATTACGACACAATTCTGAAACAGTTAAGAAATCGAACAAAAATGTGGACAAAGTTCACAGATCTGGCAAGAATAACGAAATAATGAGGAAAACGCCGGAATGGGGCTCAGAATAAGAAAATGTGAGAACACATCACTTGCGAATCGAAGAGAAGTAGTTTTGTAGTGGGTAGGTTTCTAATTTTTAAATTTTGCCAGGGCAGCGGCCTTATGGGCTACACTTTACGATTTTCGACTGCCGTAGGATTTTTTATGTGCGTAACTTGCACTCGGGACCTCCTATCTTTTCGCCCTTATCCGAGAAGGCTAGGCATCCGATCTCACTACCTATGAGATCAAAAAAGAGGGGGGGGGGGGGGGGGGAATGACATCATTCGGAACCACTGGTTCTGAAAAAGATTTCCATAAATTATAGTCCCTCTACTGGGAATCGAACCCAGTACCTCCAGCATTCGAGGCGGATACCATACTTCTTTGCCAATCCGACCCCCTAAATTTGGCTACGTTCATTTTAAAATAAAAAATATGTATTTTAAACACACGCTTTTAATGCACTAAAAATACCCCTTATGGGACCGAAGACGCAGCAAAAGAGATGAATGCAGTCAGCGACTCATAGCTTGACTGCTTGCGGCAGGGTCAGCGAACCAGAGCTGACCAAGACCCTACTTCACCTCCAAGTGGTGGTCCTGGAAACAGGCTGCATCACTGCAGTCTGGCCGGGAGAGTAGGGATCGAAGAGGGAAGGCAAACCCGGTCCCAAAAATTGCCGTGCGGAAGTCGGAAGTGTCGGGCCGAAAGACGCAAATATCGCAGCTTCGCTATAAACGGCGACACAACGCAACCAACATCCTTTTCAGGACGAACGAGGAAGAAGAAGAAGAAAGAAGTACCCCTTATGAATTTGATACAGTAAAACCCAGTCATCGGAAAGATGGGCCATAACAGGGATCGATCGATCGTCGTTTATTTCTGTCAGTGACGTGTAACTTAGGGACTTCGCTTGACGAATATTGCAGATGAGTTGTTTATATAGTTCATGGTTGGTGGAAATATGAGATGTTGATATTGATAGAACATTTTGTAGCATAACTCAACTCAGTTTTTCCCCACACTTACAGTAATCTCTCACTCCTTATGAAACGATCAACCGCATTTATCGGAAAGGCAGGCCTTAACAGGGATCGTATGATTCTTCTTCTTCTGTCATCTCGCAACTCCCTAAGGAGCATCAATCAATACCCTTTAGCTCCCAAAGGAGCATAGGCCTTCAACAAACACATGCCAAGTCCTCCTGTCTTGTGCCATCCGCTCAAGTTCTTTCCATATTTTCCTCATCATTTTCACCTCTGTTTCGTTCTCTTCTCCGTGTGTTTTTTTGGTCTACCTTTGCCTCTCTCTCTCCTTGTGGATTCCAGAACAAGGACTGCTTTGTAATGCTATCAACAGGTTTCCTCAATGTGTGTCCTATCCATCGCCAACGTCTTCTTCTTAACTCTTGTTCCACTGGCACTTGTCTGGTTCTTGTCATCAATTCCTCATTTGTGACTTTGTCATACCATTTCAGTCCTTCTATTCTACGCAAGCAACCGTTTATAAAAGTCTGTAGCTTTTTGGTTGTTGTTTTTGTTGTTCTCCACGTCTCAGAGCCATACAATAGGACTGACTTCACATTTGAGTTGAAGATTCTTATTTTCTTGTTGGACTTAATTTCTCTTGTTCTCCATATGTTTCCCAATGCAATGAAAGCTCCTCTTCCTTTTTGTATTCTTATTTTGATATCACTGTCTGTCCCTCCAACTTTGTCTATATTACTTCCAAGATATGTGTACGATTCTACATCTTTTAGTGGTGTTTCTTCAAGTTCAACCTTGTTATCATTTCTTGCATTTATTCTCATAATCTTTGCCTTTACCCTGTGTATTTTCAGGACCACTTGTTGTGACCTCTCATCGAGAATTTTCATTTTCTCTTGCATCTGATTATGGTTATGGGACAGAAGAGCCAAGTCATCTGCAAAATCCAGATCATCAAGCTGTTTAGTCAGATTCCACTGGATTCCAGTTCTGTTGTGTGGTGTCGATGTTTTCATAACCTAATCTATTGCTAGTAAGAAAAGAAATGGAGACAAGAGGCATCCGTTTCTCACTCTCGTTCTAATCCTAAACAGTTCTGAAAGTTGTCGTTCATGAAGAACTCTGCATGTCATGTCTTCATAGGTCTTCTTTATTAAGTTAATAATCATTTCATGTTATCATTTCTTGCATTTATTCTCATAATCTTTGTCTTTTCCCTGTGTATTTTAAGGACCACTTGTTGTGACCTCTCATCGAGAATTTTCATTTTCTCTTGCATCTGATTATGGTTATGGGACAGAAGAACCAAGTCATCTGCAAAATCCAGATCATCAAGCTGTTTAGTCAGATTCCACTGGATTCCATTTCTGTTGTGTGGTGTCGATGTTTTCATAACCCAATCTATTGCTAGTAAGAAAAGAAATGGAGACAAGAGGCATCCCTGTCTCACTCCCGTTCTAATCCTAAACAGTTCTGAAAGTTGTCCTTCATGAAGAACTCTGCATGTCATGTCTTCATATGTTTTCTTTATTAAGTTAATGATCTTCATGGGAACTCCATAATGCCTCATCAATTTCCAAAGCGATTCTCTGTGTCCGCTGTTAAATGCCTTTTCATAGTCCACGAATCTGATGTATAGCGGTGAATTCCATTCCAGACTTTGTTCAACTATTATTCTCAATGTGGCTATCTGGTCTATACAGGATCTGTTTTGTCGAAAACCTGCTTGTCTATGGACTCTTTTAATCTCTCAAGAATGATTCTGTTTAATACTTTTCCTGGCACTGATAGTAACATTATTCCTCTATAATTTATGCAGTCTTGTAAATTTCCCTTCTTAGGCAACTTGACCAGATAACCTTCCTTCCATTCTGCTAGTATTTCCTCTCTCTCCCAGACTTTGCCAAGTAGTTTGTATAATATATTTGCAGAGGTATCAATATCTGTTTTGGTGGCCTCTGCTGGAATGCAATCTGGACCAGCTGTTTTTCCATCTTTCAGAAGCTTTATGGCTTTCTCTATTTCTTCTCTACTTGGTCGTTCACAGCTGATTTGTAGTTCCTCTTATGCTGGCTGGATGTCTGGGGGATTAGTTGGAGATGGTCTATTGAGAAGTTCCTCAAAATGTTCTGTCCATCTCTTCATTTGTTCTTGTCAATTTTCCATTCTTATCTTTTATGAGGCCATTTGCTTGCTTATATTTCACTGTTAGCTTCTTTGTGTTGTTGTACAGGTCCCTCATATTTCCTTTGGCTGCAGCTTCCTCTGCTTCCCTTGCCAAATCATCAATATATTTCATCTTGTCTCTTTAGATGTTTCTTCTTACTTCTTTGTTTGCTTCTATGTACTCTTCATGAGCCTTGGCTTTGGAGCTTCTGGTTTTGCTTCTGTTTAAATCTGCTTTCTTGTTTTTCCTTTCTTCTATCTTGCTAATGGTTTCTGTTGTTATCCATGCTTTGTGCCGATGTTCTCATTTTCTCAGTACTTCTTCACATGTCTCATTCCATATTTTTTTACTTGTTGCCAGTGGTCTTTCGTATCTATTTCATCTTCCAGCTGTTGGAGTACTTGGTATTTGTTGGATATTGTGATTGAAAATTCTTCTCATATTTCCTAATTTCTTAGATATCCCACATTATACTGTTGTCTATAGCTATATTATCATCATGTAGCATGTCCTTTGCAGAACGTCGCTGTCATCACAGCCCGCCTGAAAGACTCTCGATCTCTAACCAGCCCTCCTGCTTCCTCCAATGTCATGTTCAAGGTGTCTTCAATGTCCTGTGTCCACCGTCGTCTTGGTCGGCCCCTGCCTCGCCTTCCATGTACCATACCCTCCATCACTGCTCCCTCTAAGCCACTATGGCGTTTAATGTGGCCAAAATATTTCAGTTTCCGGGACATGATATTGTTTATGAGCCAGTTTTCTATAGCTATATACTGTTTTTAATTTCTTGAGTTTTAATTTTGTTTTAGCGAACAGAAGATGGTGGTCTGATACAACATCTGCTCCTCTACATACTTTCACATCATACAATGATGACCTAAACTTCTTACTTATGCATATGTGATCAATCTGATTCTCTGTTCTGTGGTCTGGTGATATCCATGTTGCTTTATGTATTCTGTTATGTGGAAATATGCTTCCTCCTATAACTAGTTGATTTGAAGCACAGAAGTTTGCTAATAGTTCCCCATTCTCGTTCATCATACCTAATCCATGCTTTCCCATTATTTCTTCAAAGCCAGTGTTGTCTGTTCCTATTTTCGCATTTAGGTCCCCCATCAAAATTGTGATGTCCTTTCTTTTCTTATTGTCCAAGACATGTTGTAGTCTGGTGTAAAAGTCTTCTTTCACAGATTCTTCTTTATCGTTTGTTGGTGCATAACACTGGATGATGTTTATATTTACTTTCTTTTTGGCTGATTTAAACCTTGCTGTTATAATTCGGGGTCCCATTGCTTCCCATTCTATAAGTGCCTTCTGTGCTTCATTGGACAGCATTAGAGCCACCCCTTTAATGTGGTGGGCTCTTTCCTCCTCATGTCCTGAGGACAACACCATTTCTCCTGTGATCAGTCTCCTCTTCTCTATGCCTTTCCACCGTGTCTCGCAGAGACACAGGATATCAATCCTGTAATTTGTCATTTTTTCTGCCACCTGTATAGTTTTCCCTTGTTCACACAGAGTGCGAACATTCCAGGTGCCAATCCTGGAGATTTTCCTAGACAAAAAAAGGTTAGTCGGCAACCCAGACTTCTTTCGGCTTTCTCTAGGTTGCTTCATGCGCCTCCTTTCCAGAGCACCTTCTTCTGTCTTGGGCGGCTGAGTTGATTTATATTCTTTATTTGACTTGTCCATGTTTGTTGAAGTTTTTGTGGTAAAATGTTTTTTACGAGATGGGGTAACCAGCCCCATGCACAACGCTCCTTAGTCGCTTTTTACGACATGGCTGGTAGGGTACAGTGTTACTATTCTTTGCTCCCCTTTCGGGCCCCGGTAACACACGGGTGCCAAGGAGCATGGCCCTTCAACAAACGTATGCCAAGTCTTCCTGTCCCGTGCTATCTGGTCAGGGTATGTCCATGCCTTCTTCATCCCCTTCATGTCTGTCTCCAGTTCTCTTTGCCGTGTGTTCTTTGGTCTTCTTGTAACTCTGTTAGCCTGAGAATTTCAGAACAAGGACTGCCTTGTAATGCTATCAACAGGTTTTCTCAGTGTGTGTCCTATCCATAGCCTGCATCTTCTTCTCATCTCTTATTCATCTGTTTCTTGCCATCAGTTCCACATTTATGGACTTGTCCTGCCACTTCAATCTTTCTATTCTACACAAGAATCAATTCATGAAAGTCTGTAACTTTTTTGGTTGTTGTTTTTGTTGTTCTCCGTGTCACAGAGCCATACAGTAGGACGGACTTTACATAACGAAAGTTGATCGATTGATTACATCATTTATTTCTGTCAGGGACATGTGCTTTAGGGACTTCACGTGACGAATGTTGGAGATGAATGGTTTATAGCTCATGGTTGGTGGAAATATGAGATGCTGATAGTGATAATACATTCTCAACACAGTGTTTCTCAAACTTACCATAATCTCGCACCCCTTATGAAACAGTCAAACTCATTCATCGAAAGGCAGGCCGCAACACGGATCGATCTGTTAAGCCGTCTATTTCTGGCAATGACGTGTACTTCACGTGACGAATGTTGGAGATGGATGGTTTATAGTTCAGTGGTTGGTGGAGATATGAGATGCTAATAGTGATAGGACATTCTATAGAATAACTCAAACATATTGTTTCTCAAACTTGCAATAATCTTGTACCAATTATGAGAGTCTTACAGGCGCACACCCCTGTGAGCGAAGATAATTTAGAGACGACTAATAAGAGTTTGTGCGTGGTGCTACCAGCGTCACCTTGTAAAACAAAGTTCTACAAAAACCACTCCTGTTAGAGCACATAAATGCTTTGGTGCAGGCTTCCTTCAACAGACCAACTGTGGTAGTGGTTCCATGCTCCGTGGGGAGCAGAAATGGAAATGTTGATGATAACTGTGAATATTTAGAAGATTGTTACGTGGTAAAATACACTTAAAGAAACAGAAGCGGGTCGGAGTGGTTCAGAGGTATGGCGTCCGCCTCTAATTGTTAAGGCACCGGGTTCGCTCCCAGCACAGGGAATATAATTGATGGACATTTTTTTCAGAACCAGTGGTTCCTAGTGATGTCACACTCCCCCTCCCGATCTCCTGGGTAGTGAGGTCGGATGCCTAGCCTTCTCGGATAATGGCGTAAATAGTAGGTCCCGTGTGCAAGTTGCGCACCTTCAAAATCCCACGGCAGTTGGAAATCGAAAAAGCTGCCCTCAAAATAGTTTCGTCACCAGTCCTAAAGGTCTTTTATATTTGGACATGCGCCTTAATATAACCGACTAGGTTTAATAATACGCGGGGAAAAAAACGTTCGCGTGTGATGCAGATCACGGCGACCTACATAAAAGCTCATGATGACAATCCTTTTTGTTAATGTGAATGAGAAGGAAAAAAACAGATGCGGGGAAGAGATAATTCTCTTGTGTTCTTGTGGCCATTAAGCACTTCAGCTCATTAGGTGACCCCATTTTCTACGTGTTTAATGGAACGGCTAGATGACAAAAATACGTTTCTTCGGGCGTAATGATTATTTCGCGCTATCTAAGGTCGCGCAGAATCATTGCAGATACATGCTTTTGTTAGTGTATGCATCTGACGCCATAGTATAGTACATTGTAGATACGTGTTTATGTTAGTAGTATGCATCTAACGCCATCGTGCTTTGCAGATAGGTGTTTTTGTTAGTAATACATATATGACGTCATTGCGCTTTGCAGATGCGGGCGTATGTTAGTAATAAAACATCTGACGTCACTGCACGTTGCATATGCATTTTTATTTTTTATGTATACACATCGAACGTCATAGCACGTTGCAGATGCGAGCCTTTTGTTTGTAATACATACATATCTGACGCACTACATTGCAGAAGCGTGCTTTTGCTGGTGTGACGGATGAAAATATAAGCTGTCCCTGAATTGTCGGATGATAATAATAGTACCCTTGAATAGCACCGGGGGCCCTGAATTTATGTTGAAATTAAATCGCCAACGTGGATCACACGTGGAATCCCCACGCGTGCTAATTAGTATGCATTATTCCACGTGGATTTCCCCATGCGGGCTAATTAGTATGCACATAGTTATCATGCGGGAAATCGCTTTGTCTTAATTTTTTGTTTAGCCACGCCTACTGTCTTATTTCTCCAGCCATTAAAAATCAAGCTATTTCTCTACCCCTTTCTGTAATCCCGTCAAGAAGGCGTCGCCAGAGAAACGGCAAGCGGGCAGTTATCAAAGACTGTTGTAGTCTCTAAGAACGTAGCAGAGTTTTACACCTCCGGTTGACACGTTGATGCGAACTGGACTAAGAGGGTTAGAAATCTCTGCCGCACGAAGAGATACGGGGAAAGTCTAGCGATAGATAGTGTGTAATAGAGCTTAGATCGGCGGGCCCAGTCGAAATAGTTCCCTAGAATCAAGAGAGGCGAGGAATATCGCATGCGGCTATTATTTTTCATTCATTAAATATGTATTGGTATCGCTGAAAAATGCAGTTATTATTCGCGCCAGAGAGTTGAAGAGGAGGTTAGCTCATATTATTAGAATCTAACAAGATTTCTTTGGATTTCTTCTGTACGTGGAGTCTGGATTCATTCTGTGTGCTGCGGTAATATATATTAGAGTTTTAATGTGTAAAGTTCATTTATTTCACTGGATTTTTGTGTTAATTTAAACCTGTTAAATAAACCTATAGCAAAGTTCTCCAGATGTAAATCAAAAATGTAACTATCCGTTATTTCCCGAGATAATAGATGTGTAACATAATTATAAAAACGCTAGGTGATCGTAATTGTTTAATAACCATATATTTCTATTTCATCTTGTGTACATTTTAAGTAATTAACTGTTCATGGCTAGTGGTAAAAGCGATACATTTAAGCTAGTCACTCGTGTAGTTCTTTTTAATATAAATAATTAAATACCGGAGTGATTTTACAGATCTTATATAAAAATGCGGGTGTTAGAATATAATTATAGTAGGATTACCTGTTTTATATATTCTCTTTTATACAGGTGATCATACCTTTTCGATCCAACGGTTTTATAGAGATACATGATCAGATGGCTTAAGGCATCCCAATTATATGTTCCTAAACATACAAACATTTGACAGTAAAAATCTGATGTTAGAGACCCTTATAGGTCCACCTTCTCAACCCATGAGAGTGGTTAAATAACCAGAACACTTCAAGGTTAAATGGTTTTAAATGTTAAACTGGAACGGGACAATGTCAGAAGATTTTTTTCTATCTTAATCATATAAAGTTCCCTGGCCTGATGAGGCAGAACTTACAGCACAAATTTATTTAATCAAATCCATATGACAGTAAACATTTTCCTACCACCAACTTCTACAGAGAACATTTACGGCTATTTCTTTCCGAGAACAGCCTGGGAGTAACATTCTGCGGTTTGAAATATTTCACCTTCACTACGACAGAAACCTATAAAAAAACTTATCCCCACCAAATACCTGCAGTACGAAAGAGGACTCCCCCACTCAGGAAAAAATATAATCAACGCACCAATTCAGCGAAATCTCTGAGAAAAATAGCAGTTGCCTAGACTGAGTTTTTCTGGGGCTGATCTGGTCAAACAGGACATATAATAGTCTTAAAATACATTGTGTGTGATTAATTCCTTGGAACGTATGCAGCGTCGACAGAGGGGTAAGCCTGTATGTAAGTGAGCTCACTGTATGTATGTAGAGAGTGAAACGGAACGAAAGAACTTATTTTCTTAAGTTACTACTAATATAACATCTTCTCTTTTTATCTATCTCTCACTAAGTCTGAAGGCCCATGGGATAGTTAAATTAAGGACATACCTGTTACCCGTCCTGACAACTCCCCCATTCCCATTGTTAATCACTGGTTTTGATCTTTTGGGTAAACAACCTCGGTTTGGATCATTCCTAGTATTCCAGAGGGAGGGTCTATGAGAGTATAATTTTTCTTTTCTCTTATGTAACTATAATTCACTGGTGTAATGATAACGATGTATTTTATGTTGTGATCTATTTTTCTAAAGATATAATAAACTTAATAAACCTTAAGCTATTGGTGTTGGTCAAAACCTCCCCTGCCATTTATACGTGACCCCATAGTTTACCTGTTCGTTTCTACGTATGTACGTATTTATGTCACAAAATTGTTTGTGTGTGCATACGAGAGGATAGTGTATATGAATCAGTATCTAGTGAGAAAATACGTCTCCATTAAAGTGTGTAGTACTAGATAGGTTGGGTTGAGCAATTACTCAATCCAAGACAGTATTTTTTCTTACACCTGTACTCCTCATAAACAGGACTATTACTCACACCTTTCTCTCACCTAGATCTCACTATCTCACCTCTGCTCGAATGGGACCATAAATATATAAAGCCTATCTATAAAAATTACGACAATAATGAGTTGCTCGCCGGGATTCTGAGCCAGGTCTAGAAATTGACTAGTGTCTGTTACTGTACCTTATCTGAATTTTCATTTAGATAGAGTGTGTTGTGTGATCGTCTTGTGAGATAAGGAAATAAAAAAATTTATCCCCCTAGACAAACGATCTTAGTTACAGGGTGTTTTGACCATACACAATTATAGGTTTTTTTCCACAGCATTATAGAATTATTTTCAACTTGTTTATAATAACATCTCTGTCAGATATATGGTATATGAGAAAATTTGTGCAAAACTGTTGGATCGCGTGATTGTTTATCAATCACTAAGGGTTTTTGAAATCAGTAGAGTTGAGATATACTAAGGACCGCGTTCTGACTATATAAATAAGTCTAGTTAATAACGTCCCTCCTCTAAACTGACTTCGGCGGGCGAGCTTTGTGGTGGAGATTTAATTTTTTTTAAGGAAAATTTTTTATTCTCCTTTGATTTTTTAAAAATAAATATATATATATATATAATTTTTTTTTCTCTACCGATAGTAATAGTAGATTTTTTCTAGTTGTTAGCTGACCTACCATTTAATGGGGCATAGTCTACTGCATTAGGCGCCTTAATTGCCAGATAATAGCAGCGAGAGGTTAGCAAAATTAATAACTGTAGGAGGTATCTCAGGTAATTTATATTTTGTGTTTTTCTCGTAAGCGGCATAGATTTTTTTCCCCTTCTTTTCTTCTTCTTTTTCGGCTTAGTAGCATTCAGTTCTTTGACATGGCTGAGCGAGTTAAGCTTAGGTCGATGCTGAGAGATGAGGCAAAGGAGACAGGATTGCAAGGATACGAAGCGACCGCGTTTGTCAACAAAGAACTTGACAGATATGACGAGAAGGAAGCACAAGATAGAGCAGAGAGGAAGGAAGCACAAGATAGAGCAGAAGCTAGGTCGAAGGAAGCGGAAGATCGTCAATCAGAACAGAAGAAAATTGATGCAGAGATGGAAGTCCGCAGGGCAAATGAGAGAGATAGGGAGAGACATCATGAATTGGCCCTTAAGACTCTAGAAGTCCAAAGTCGGGGTGCTTCTACGTCCAATAATGGAGAGCCGTCTTCACCCCAGTCTCAGTTAACAGATCTCTCCAGCACTCAATCTTCCCAATTAACAGCAATGTCTTTCGCCTTAGAATCTTTCCCTAGCCCCAACGAGAAAATTGACACTTTCCTAGAGAAATTCGAGAAAATGGCGAATCTGTATGGGTTAGAGAGTTCCCGGTGGTGCCTTAAACTTTCACAGGCCCTAAAAGGTACCGCTTATGATGTCTACGTAAAGCTGGGAAGCAGCCAAGATGACTATGACACTTTAAAGAAGGCTTTAATGGAGCGTTTCGAAATGACCGATCGGAAATTTCTGCAAATGTTCAGAAACAGCCGAAAGGAGAGCACGGATTCATTTCCGCAGTTCTCTTCACGTCTGACGGGCTTATGACAAAGTGCCTGGAATTGTCAGAACTTCCTCTTACGTAAGAGGGAATTCTGGAACTTGTTCTTGTAGAACAAATAAAATCAACTTTGTCGAACGAAACCTGTAGATTTCTGGCTGAGCAGGGCGCATTCAAGCTTGAGGACATCCTCAATAAGGCGGAACGTTATGTAAATGCAATGGCCGAACTTTCCAGCACAAAACGCAAACCAACAGATGAGCCATCTCGAAAACATAATCTCGAACAGTCATCCCATTCTTCCAATTCTTCCCAGCAGTATAACCAACGAGAAACCAATACCCAGAGACCTCCCCAAGAAAAATCGAAATTCTACAAAACCCGATTTCCCACCAACAAGAACAATCCTGATCAACCCACAAGGCCTACATGGCAGCGCGGCCACCAAGGTCAAGGCAAGGGAAAGACCCCTACAGCAGGGACGTCTGATCAGGGCAAGCACGCCGGGCCAAATCACATCGGATGCTTGCAAACAGCCTCGCAAGGAAGAGTCAATGTCAGTGATTCTCAACCTGAGGGAGAGAGACCCTCAACACGAGGAACTGTTATTTTGAACGGTACCTCAACAACTTGTCTTTTTGACACTGGAATATCTTTTGACTGTATTGTCGCCAGGCACCTAGTCAAACCCTGTCAGGAGACAGAGGACACCGTCAAACTATGTGGAGTTTTTAAGAGTGATGCACCCAGGACGCTTCCTATCGCACTGGTAGAAATACACTCTGATTTTGTCAGAGGTGTTATTAAAGCGGCCATTATGGATGATCCTATCTACCCAGTTATCCTGGGATGTAGATATGTGTTTGTTGGGAGACCGAAAGAGCCGATTGTGGCTGCAGTAACCACAAGAGGGCAAACCCAGAAGGAACGGGAGCCTGCACCTAATTTGTTGCCGAAAGAACTAAAAGAGGCGCAACAAAAGGACCCTACTCTGGAGCCCTGCTTTAGAAAACTGCCCATGGCTAAGGACCCCAGACACCACAGAGACATCTTTTCGAAGGATGGCGTATTGTATCGTAGAACGGGCGACCCTGATACAGGGAATAACCAGCTCCTATTACCGACGCAGTACAGAAGCCAGATCTTAGAAATGGGGCACTCTCTTCCCTTTAGCGGACATATGGGACAAAACGCCACTATTCAGCGAATAAAAACTCACTATTGGTGGCCAGGAATGAACTCTGACATTGTCAGGTATGTGAAATCCTGCGCCCAGTGCCAACGGGTGGCACCCAAGCACTTGACACCCCCAGTCCCCATGGAGGAAATGCCAATAGTGGGGACTCCATTCGAACGGGTTGCTGTCGACATCATTGGACCCCTAGAAAGGACCAAAAGAAGGAACAGGTTTATCCTGTCCTTAGTCGACACTTGCACTATGTGGATCGAAGCTATACCGCTAACATGCACGGATTCCAAGCATGTCGCAGAAGCCATTGTGCACATTTTTACATGGTTGGGATTTCCTCAACACGTTTTGACGGATAATGGATCCCAATTCCGTAGCCTGTTAATGGAGGAGATCTTTAAGATCTTGAGGGCCAAATACATTCAAACTAGTCCCTACCATCCGGCCGGAAATGGGCTCGTGGAGCGTTTTAACGGCAGCCTCACCATGATGTTACGTAAGCTGGGTCAAGAGAAACCTGAAGACTGGGACCTTTATATATCTGCAGCTTTATTCGCCTACAGAGAAGTTCCCCAGGCATCTACAGGATTTCCCCCAGCTACACTTTTATTCAGCAGACTTATGAAGGGGCCACTAGAAGCCTTACTTCGGTCCCTGACAGACCAAAAGGCCGACGAGACAGTCGTCTCAGCAAGCAAATATGTATCAGAGCTCAAGGAAAGGTTACAACTAGGATGGGACCTAGCAACCACCAACCTTAAGAAAGCATGCGCAAAGCACGCTCAAAGATACAATAAAGCAGCGAAAGAGAGAGAACTCCAACCAGGGGAGAAAGTTTTGCTGTTACTTCCAACCGGAAACAACAAACTTCGCATCGGATGGTGCCGTCCTCCGAGCATCTCCTGGCGGTCGCCATAGCAACGGAAGACGAGGAAGATGACGATAGTTGTATGGAGTATCCATTGCAACATACGGAATCTTTTAAAGATGTCAAATTCGGCGACAATCTCTCGGAAGCACAACAGACAGACACCAGGGCGCTACTGAACCAGTACACTGCAGTCTTAACGGATGTACCTGGTCGAACAAATCTCATAGAATTTGATATGAAATTGATGAACGAGACCCCTGTTCGAACCAGAGTTTACCCCATTCCATACGCTAAAGTTGATGCACTACGGGGAGAAATAGACAAGCTACGTCAAGCAGAAATTATCAGTGAGTCTACCTCTCCTTACAGTTCGAGTGTAGTACTGTTGCAGAAGCCCAATAAGGAAGTTCGGCTGTGCATAGATTACCGGTTACTAAACGCTTAATGGAATTCCAGCCCCAACCTCTACAGACCGTTTCTGAGTTGTTCTCCAAGCTTAGCAAGGCAAGAATTTTCTTCAAGAAAAGTTATTACCAAATAACAGTCAAGGAGGAAGTTAAACCCTTGTTAGCTTTCAGCACCAGTGAAGGACACTACACATTTAATGTGATGCCGTTAGGACTGCACAATGCACCAGGAGTGTTCACCAGGATGATGAGGAAGCTTTTAGAACCTTTGCACAGTTCCCATAGCCATAATTTCATGGATGATATCTTAATTGCATCGGAAAACTACGACGAACATATTGCTACGGTTGCTATGCTCCTCAAGAGACTACAGGAAACTGGTCTCACAGCCAGACCTAGCAAATGTCTCATCGGGTTTGAAAAGCTAGACTTCCTGGGGCATACTATTTCTCAAAAATACTTCTATGGCACGCGCCTCAAACAGCCTCTGACAACCAAGTCCAGCTCCCGGCCTTCACGTGTGGCTCAATTTGAGCCCGGCGGAACTGTTTCCACTGACGGGAGAAGGGGCAAAGGCGAGCGACTGGCGCCTTAAAACCAGCAGCTTCGGGCAGATAGGGCTCGTGATCCTTGGTTGGTAGCTTATCTAAGAGAAGGAACTCTGAATTCAAACCACCGCTGCCTTGCGGGAATATCCATTTATGGAATTGGCTTCGGGAGTAAACCCTGAGGATAAATCCGGAGTCGGAGTCCCTAAGGCAGTCTAATGTCGATTCGACATTATTCTGGCAACTCCTGCGACATGGCTGGTACCAAACTGTATCGGCTACTGCCGTTCCTTTGGATCTACCGGCTGTGTGGAGAGGGGGAACATGCTTCATGGGCAACAGCTTGATCTCCATATAACTGTGCCCAAGCTCGCGCCCTGGAGAGGATATGAGGGCACTGGACATGGATCCAGCAACATGGGAGGATGAAGCTGCCTGTGGTAAAGTGGGATGTTATAAATATTTATAGGGGACTTAGTGTACTGACTGAGATCAGCTGTGAAGGTATCTATATCTAATAAGAGTAGTGTATTATATATAACCTTACTTGCTGCCACATATGTATACCTCAGTCAGAATTATTCTGGAGTAGTGTGATGACTACGTTATGTGTCTAGGGTATGTGTATGATGAAGTGTAAGTCATAACAACAACAGACAGATAAACAATTTAATTTATTCCACCACACTTGACAACACTGTGACACTCACATACATAAAACACTCTACGAGGATATCTTAAAGGAGTCACTGATAACTTTTCAAATAACAATATGTATTCAGTGCTGTCATGAATGTATATGTGTCCTGATTCAAATACAAAGGGAACCAGGAATCACAATCAATTTTAATTACAAGTTATATGTACAGAATTTCTCAATATGAATCTTGTAGTGACATATATTTTTAATAGTATCCTATGTGTGTCAGTTGTGTAGTAGTAATATGAGGTAATACTGGTTTTGTTTTGTTCAAGCTCTGTTGGTATTTGTCATCATGACTTCAATAGTGTGTCTTTATTGGAACTAGTATTGGAGATGTTCTCAGTTCCTGATATGAAAACAAGAAGGATGTACCTTCTACGTCATAACTAATTTATACTCTCTTTCTACACTGAGCACAATACATCACAAACATTGAGTTCAGAGCGTTAGGCCAACTGTCAGCTTCATCTGAAATATTTTATACCAGTATTTCCCTCCCTAATGGTTACTACGCCTCTGCAATTCTAGCATTATTTCTTTCTAGTCAATCATCTAGGTGTCAGTGTACTGTTTGGCCATTCCATGCAGTTTTACTTTCCTCCGACACCTTCTGTTCAGGCTGGAGCATTATAGGCTTTTCATCATGTTCGCTACTGAACTACACATATATACAGGCATAAATTAACAATTTACATTCAATTTTCATTAAAAGATATTGAATATTTCAAGCTTACCACAATTCATAGAATAATAAACAGTTTCGTTGACTGGCAATGAATATAGCACAACTCCGATCTGCCGATGTCCCAGGCTTTATTTTATAAAAATTATACACTGGTGCTCAACGCACTGCTTCTTAGTAGGTTTATTACAAGATGTGGCAATGAACAGACGCTCTGAATCTAGTATATTCGCAGCTCTACCCAATGAAACCACGTCTACCCATCTTTTCAAAAAAGTACCCCTTCTATTCGTTTCCTATAACAACACAAGATAGCATTTATAGCCCGACCAATCGTGTTTAGTCTTACATTTGTTGCGCTCCAATCAATTAGGAGTTAACATGGTAGGCTATTTCCGTAACGTAAGGTTTTTTCAAACACGTTATAAAAAAAATTTTATGAGCAGAAATGATTTCATGCTGTCAGGCACCCCCACTATTTTATTTTGGTTATAATTTGGTAATTCCTAGACTATTTGCGTAACGTTTTACATATTCTTTGTCAGCAAGCCCCAAGGAACCCAAATATACAAATTTAAAAGAGCTAAGTGGCTGCGTTCAAAATATGCAATTTCTTCTACCTCCTGTTTCGAAGATGTGCTGTCTGGGTACTGTAATGTTTTCAAACGTAAACCCATCTAATGTCATCTTTTCTAATAAGCGTTTTCCAGGTTTTTTAAAACCTAACTCTGGGAAGGTTAGTGTTTTTATCACTGTCCGTCTGAAAAAAAAGTTAGTGCATGTGGCCTTACACGCGTGATGGCAGCAATTGTGTATCGCGCGACGCGTGTTTAGTGTTGCATGTGTCCTGCCTTCATTCGCCCCTCTCTCTCTCCTGCTTATCTGTCTTTTAGTTACGCCGTGTATAAAAATGGAATGAATGAATGAGATATTAAATTTAGGTCATTGATCAGTTTGCGTATCTCAAGTTTAGTACACGTTTCATTGAAGAAAGCGGGTAATAATATAGTAGGCTTTTACTATCAACGTGAAAGCGTTACAATTTGCAGACGAAGCAGAAAACAAGGGGGATTTCGAGTCCAGTCATTGTGACAGCGCTGTTCTTTTACCATTTTTCTTTTCTTTATTAAATGTATTTGTTAGGCTTTATATTTACCTGATAATTTATATATGTGGATTAGAATATTCCACGACACTGCCGATCGCACTAAGTGGCGATGCTATTTACGGCGCCACCTCAGATTGGGCGAAGAGAGGCTCACACAAGAAGCAGAGGTGAGGAGAAAACGTCGAAAGGAGCACCAGGAAAATAAGCAGCTGAGGGCTGTCACCTCAGGGGCGCATTCCCATAGTCAGTTATGACTGAAGGGGCTATTATTATTATTATTACTATTTCTCAAGGCTGCATGTGGCCTGTTAGAAAAAAAAATGAGAAAATAGTTGCAGCTAAAAGGCCCCGAACGAAGAAAGACACCCGTTCTTTCCTATCACTGTGCGCTTACTATCAAAAATATATCCGAAATTTCAATGAGCTAACGGCACCCCTGACTGACGTTACCAAAAAAGGGTGACCGGTCAGGGTTATTTGGGATTCGAAGTGCGAACAAGCTTACAGCACTTTAAAAGGACAGTTGTCCCGATACCCCATTTTGAGGCTACCTGACCTCAAGAAACCTTTCATATTGCGGGTCGACGCTTCGGGTCAGGGCATCGGGTCAACCCTGCTTCAAGCAGATGACACCGATCCGAATCTGTTATTTCCAGTTGCGTATGGCAGTCATAAACTGAATACGGCAGAACGTAACTAGTCCACAGTTGAAAGAGAATGTCTTGCACTAATTCATGGCATAAAAAGGCACCATGAATTTCTTTATGGTACATCATTTATGGTGCAAACAGACCATGCTCCCTTAGCTTTTCTTGGCGCAAATAAGGAATTTAACGCAAGGATCATGCGCTGGGCCTTGCTATTAAGCGTGTACTCCTTCAAAGTGGAATATATTCCAGGAAAACAGAATGTCGGAGCGGATGTCATGAGTCGAAATTGGACCACGGAAGAAGAGAACGTAACCGAACATACCAATCATCCAGAAGCTACCAATCAGGGCAGCTTCGTTGTCATAAATGAAACATGAAAAATGGTTTCATGTCTCAAAGTGAGGACGATTGTGACGGATGAAAATATAAGCTGTCCCTGAATTGTCGGATGAAAATAATAGTACCCTTGAATGGCGCCGGGGGCCCTGAATTTACATTGAAATTAAATCGCCAACGTGGATCACACGTGGAATCCCCACGCGTGCTAATTAGTATGCATTATTCCACATGGATTTCCCCACGCGGGCTAATTAGTATGCACATAGTTATCATGCGAGAAGCCAGGGCATCGCTTTGTCTTAATTTTTTTGTTTAGCCACGCCTACTGTCTTATTTCTCGAGCCATTAAAAATAAAGCTATTTCTCTACTCCTTTCTGTCATCCCGTCAAGAAGGCGTCGCCAGAGAAACGGCAAGCGGGCATTTATCAAAGACTGTTGTAGTCTCTAAGAACGTAGCAGAGTTTTACACCTCCGGTTGACACGTTGACGCGAACTGGACTAAGAGGGTTAGAAATCTCTGCCGGACGAAGAAATACGGGGAAAGTCTAGCGGTAGATAGTGTGTAATAGAGCTTTGATCGGCGGGCCCAGTCGAAATAGTTCCCTAGAATCAAGAGTGGCGAGGAATATCACATGTGACTGTTATTTTTCATTCATTAAATATATATTGGTATCGCTGAAAAATGCAATTATCATTCACGCCAGAGAGTTGAAGAGGAGGCTAGCTCATATTATTAGAATCTAACAAGATTTCTTTGGATTTCTTCTATACGTGGAGTCTGAATTCATTATGTGTGCTGCGGTAATATATATTAGAGTTTTAACGTGTAAAGTTCATTTATTTCACTGGATTTTTGTGTTAATTTAAACCTATTAAATAAACCTATAGCAAAGTTCTCCAGATGTAAATCGAAAATGTAACTATCCGTTATTTCCCGAGATAATAGATGTGTAACATAATTATAAAAACGCTAGGTGATCGTAATTGTTTAATAACCATATATTTCTATTTCATCTTGTGTAAATTTTAAGTAATTAACTGTTCATAGCTAGTGGTAAAAGCGATACATTAGCTAGTCACTCGTGTAGTTCTTTTTAATATAAATAATTAAATACCGGAGTGATTTTACAGATCTTACATAAAAATGCGGGTGTTAGAATATAATCATAGTAGGATTACCTGTTTTATATATTCTCTTTTATACAGGTGATCATACCTTTTCGATCCAACGGTTTTATAGAGATACATGATCAGATGGCTTAAGGCATCCCAATTATATGTTCCTAAACATACAAACATTTGACAGTAAAAATCTGATGTTAGAGACCCTTATAGGTCCACCTTCTCAACCCATGAGAGTGGTTAAATAACCAGAACACTTCAAGGTTAAATGGTTTTAAATGTTAAACTGGAACGGGACAATGTCAGAAGATTTTTTTCTATCTTAATCATATAAAGTTCCCTGGCCTGATGAGGCAGAACTTACAGCACAAATTTATTTAATCAAATCCATATGACAGTAAACATTTTCCTACCACCAACTTCTACAGAGAACATTTACGGCTATTTCTTTCCGAGAACAGCCTGGGAGTAACATTCTGCGGTTTGAAATATTTCACCTTCACTACGACAGAAACCTATAAAAAAACTTATCCCCACCAAATACCTGCAGTACGAAAGAGGACTCCCCCACCCAGGAAAAAATATAATCAACGCACCAATTCAGCGAAATCTCTGAGAAAAATAGCAGTTGCCTAGACTGAGTTTTTCTGGGGCTGAACTGGTCAAACAGGACATAATAGTCTTAAAATACATTGTGTGTGATTAATTCCTTGGAACGTATGCAGCGTCGACAGAGGGGTAAGCCTGTATGTAAGTGAGCTCACTGTATGTATGTAGAGAGTGAAACGGAACGAAAGAACTTATTTTCTTAAGTTACTACTAATATAACATCTTCTCTTTTTATCTACCTCTCACTAAGTCTGAAGGCCCACGGGATAGTTAAATTAAGGACATACCTGTTACCCGTCCTGACTACTCCCCCACTCCCATTGTTAATCACTGGTTTTGATCTTTTGGGTAAACAACCTCGGGTTGGATCATTCCTAGTATTCCATATTCCAGAGGGAGGGTCTATGAGAGTATAATTTTTCTTTTCTCTTATGTAACTATAATTCACTGGTGTAATGATAACGATGTATTTTATGTTGTGATCTATTTTTCTAAAGATATAATAAACTTAATAAACCTTAAGCTATTGGTGTTGGTCAAAACCTCCCCTGCCATTTATACGTGACCCCATAGTTTACCTGTTCGTTTCTACGTATGTACGTATTTATGTCACAAAATTGTTTGTGTGTGCGTACGAGAGGATAGTGTATTTGAATCAGTATATAGTGAGAAAATACGTCCCCATTAAAGTGTGTAGTACTAGATAGGTTGGGTTGAGCAATTACTCAATCCAAGACAGTATTTTTTCTTACACCTGTACTCCTCGTAAACATGACTATTTCTCACACCTTTCTCTCACCTAGATCTCACTATCTCACCTCTGCTCGAATGGGACCATAAAAATATAGGGCCTATCTATAAAAATTACGACAGCTGATAATACACATTTGACGGCACTTGTACAATGCAGAATAGTGCTTCTGTTGGTAATACACATCTGACGTCATTGTACATTGCTTGCTTTTGTTGGTAATTCACATCTGACGTCATTATACATTGCAGAAGCGTGCTTTTGTTGGTAAGACACATCTGACGACACTACATTGCAGAAGCGTGCTTGTGTTGGTAATTCACATCTGACTCCATTGTACGAGTGCATTGCAGATGCGTACTTTTATTAGTAATACATATAGAACAGTTATCTGTATATCCTTTTACCAGTTATTCCCCCTTTAACAATTATCCCCCTTACACACTTTACACTCTCATCCAGGGCTTCTGAACCTTTGGCGTGCTCCACCCCAGTTGAGTTACAGAGGGGGTGCTCGGGAGGTATAACGTGCCTCCAAGAAAACTTTTCCCAGTTTTTTTTTCTCACTTACTTACTTAGTCGTTCTCCTTCTACAGTGAGGTGTAGAGGTTTGGAAGAGAGAGCGCCAGACTATCCTATCGGCTGTCTTCCTCCTGGCCTGGTTCCATTCTATCCTCGGTCCTTCAAAGATTGTCTAATGTTGTCCTCCCAGCGGACTTTGGGTCGTTCTGGGGGGTCTGGATCCCTGACTCTTTGTTTCCCATGCTTGTCGTGGGAGCCGATCCTCTCCCATTCTGCAGACATGCCAAACCATCTTAGTTGGGACTGTTCTACTTGGGTCTGCAGGGGGTGGGATTTTAGGCCTTGACGTATAGTCTGGTTGCGGACCATGTCTCTTCTTGTTACTTCAACCACCTTCCTCAGATACCTCATTTCTGAGGTTTGGATCTGGCTTTTGTGGGTTGTAGTCATTGCCCATGACTCGCATCCATATGTCAAGACTAGGACATAGGTGGAGCGGTATACAGCCATCTTCGTTTTCTTACCAACCTCTCTCTTGTTGAGGAATCCTCGATTTATGGCATGAAAAAGTCTCCCAGCTGCTGCTTTTCGAGTGGCCAACTCTTCTTTGATGCCTCCCTTTCGGCCTATAATAGCTCCGAGGTATTTAAAGTGGTCGACCTGCTCCAGGACCTGTTCTCCCAGCTTAATCTGGTGTCTTCTTTCTTCTCGTGATATCACCATGGATTTTGTTTTAGAGCTGCTAATGACCATCCCTCTCTTCTCCAGCTCTTCCTTCCAGACTTGCAAGTTGGATTGGAGATGGTGCCTCTGATTTAGCAATCAGGGCAACATCATCAGCAAATGCCAGCTCTGATATACAGACCTGTCTCATCTTCCAGTACCCCGCTGAATACTTTCTTGTTCTCTCCTTACGTGCCTTGATGACATCGTCCATGAGAAGAATGAAAAGATAAGGTGACAGGATATTACATTGTCTTACACCTGTGGTGGTTCTGAACTCTTCTGACTTATGGTTCATGTCGTCCTCACATAATTTCTGCAAGACTTGTAGAAGCTCTGTATAGCATGAATCAGAGGTGCTGGAATGTTCTTCCTTGCCAAACAGTCCCAAAGTTTGCTCCAAGGGACCCTGTCAAACGCCTTTTCCAGATCTATGAAACAAAGATGGATCTCTTATACTCAAGGGCCTTTTCACTCAGCTGTCTGAGTGTGAAGATTAGGTCTTGAGTACTTCGGTTTGCTCGGAATCTGCACTGGACCTCATCCAATTGTGGCTCAGCTAGGCGTCGGAGTCTCTGCTGTAGGATTCTAGAGTAGATTTTACCAGGGACACTGAGAAGGGATATGCCTCTATGGTTTCCACATTGTCAATTGTCACCCTTTTTGAAAATTGGTGTTATGATGGCAATCTCCCAATCCTTTGGTATGGTCTTGTTGCATCACGCTGTCTGTAGGACCCTTAAGAGTAATAGGTCGCCTGATGCTCCCATGTACTTAACCATTTCTGGTGTTATACCATCATGCCCTGCTGCTTTGCCCATCTTGATTTTCTCCAGTGCTACCTTCAGTTCTTCCATCTTTATGCCATCTTCACCATCATTGGTTTTCTCTTCTGTGCTAGTGGTTATCATTTCTGATGCTTGACCTTGCTCACCATCCAGGAGCTCTGAGAAATATTCTTTCGATCTTTCCATTACTTCCTTCGGGGCAGTAAGCAATTTGCCTTGCTTGTCCTTTATAAATTTGAGAGAGCATTGTTTTTCCTTCCTCGTGTTCTTTAGGGTCTTATAGAATAATTTCTGGTTTTCTTGCTCATCTTTTTCTAGCTTTTCTCCAAATTCTTCCCAGGACTTATGTTTTGCTGCTAGCACCTTGTTCTTTGCTTCTGTTCTGAGTGTCACATATTCTCTATATTTCTTCATTTGTCCTGTTGTGTTTTTAGCTCCTAAGTTTTGTTTCCTTGCCGTTTTCTTTTCTCTTATTTTCGCTTTGAGACTTCCTCTGTCCACCAAGGTGTCCTCTTTCTCTTGTTCCCAAGTCGGACTTCACTACATGCTTCTGCAGCAGCTGTCTTTATGATGTCCTTGAATTTAAGCCAGAGGGTTTCCAATTCATCAGGTTGTTCTTCTGTGTTGCTCACCGCTGCAGCAATAAGCCCCTGATATCTGGTCTTAATTTCTGGCTCTCTCAGCTTGTAGGTCTTAATGCTCATTTCTCCCGTTCGTTTACTTAGTTTCTTGCGTGATGTTGGGCAGTTCCTAGGCTGAGCAACTCTTTCAGTTGTTCTTTTGACTGTAAGCAGGTAGTGATCACTTCCAATCTCTGTCCCCCTCCAGACTCTAGCATCCCGGACATATTTGAATGAGCTCCTCCTAACAATGGCATAGTCGATCACTGACTTCTCATTCTTTGTTGGTTCACATCTAGTGTATGCATGTATGCTCTTATGGGGGAACTTTGTGTTTGTAATGATTAGATTCTGCTCACTACATCACTCATTGAGAGTATCTTCTCCATATCTTCCGATAACTCCACACCATCTAGCATGGTCATTTCAAACTCTGGCATTGAAATCTCCGAGCATGATAATTTCATCTAGGCAGTCATCCACTGTCCTTTGAAGCAGCACGAAGAATTCCTCCTTGACCTCTGCTCTCTCATCCTCATTTGGCCCATACACTATGACCAGGTTGACTATGGTTTCTCCTTCTTTTAGTTTTACAACCATAATGCGCTCCGAGACAAAGTTCCAACACTTGATACTATCTTTTTTGGTTTTTGACCACAATGCAACCCACGCCCCCTTTAGCTCTTTCAGACATGGGTACACCACTGTAGAGCAGCGTGTTGCCATCAAGATCCATGACTCCTTGTCCCTTATTCTTTGTTTCCGTTATAGCCAGGATTTCTAGTTTTGCTTTCCTCATCTCTTCCACCAGCTCCTTTTCTTTCCCATTTATACTTCTTGTGTTCCAAGTTCCATAAGTCGTAGTCCGTTCCAGTTCGTCGCCTTTAGAATCAGTCCGGTTTTCTCTCTTGTAGTTCGCGTAATCATGATTTAAAGCAGACAGGTGATTGGCCTGTTGTGCCTTTGCATGGTGGAGGGGCTGTCTCCTTACGGCCTCCATGCAGGCCGCCCTCCTCCTTTTTCAGCCGGGCTTGGGACCGGCCGAGGCGGAGTTTACATTGTTTCTTCTAAACATTATTGTCATTATTTACAAACCATTTCCTAAATCAGTTATTTAAAAAAACAAATAATACTTCGTATTTCAAAGTACAGGAGTAACAACCATGCGTACATAAATTTAATTGTAGGCCTAATAACACTTTGTTTCGTATAAACTGGGTATTCTCATGTATGTTTGATTATTCGAACTATTTGATTAACCTAACCAACTTCGTCCCAATTAGTTCGGATAATCGACACTCTACTGTATTTTTCTTTGTGTATGCGAGGAATTCGCTAGAAATAAATCCTTGTAGTAACATCTTAATTGATTAATTTTGGGTAGGGTGGAAGGTGTGAGCATTAAATTCATTTTCAGAAAAGATTCGAGTGCTAAAAGTTTGAGAATCCATGTTCTAATCGTTCCCTCGGTGTTGGCTCATGACTATCGCCACAAATTGTTTTGTCAGCACTGAGGGCAATATTGACCCTGACATTCCGGTGGTCTGCTTGAGAGCAAAGTAAACTCAAAAGTCTGCAGTTAACGGATGGGATAATTTGAGTCAACGCACGTATGTTGTGCGTACATTTACGTCTGTAGGTACTGCGCAGACATTAATTGATGTTTTGGATCGTTTACAAGCCGTTTAATTGAATAGTTTTTAACATGTATTGCCGTTGTATTTCATTGTTTCACAGGCGGCAAAGACAAATTAGATCTATTGTTACCGTTGGCACCGTCATAAAAGGCAATTATGTGCGAGAATTTATACCTCTTTTAGCATGCGAGGAAAATACAAATAAAAATTAATTGTTTATAATTCACGATCATGAGTGAGTGTCTGGATGCAGAATGAAAGTTTAGACCAGGGTTTCTTGACTCTATAATGACTTATGTGTTGAGATACAGGACACAGCACAGCCTAAAATGACAGGTCTGTGACGGTATTGCCTCCCCAGCTTTGCAGTCATGGTCCAACAGTGGCCAAAACTCAAGAGTATCTAATATGGGCTTCAAAGGTGTCTACCTTCGCACAAGATTACTCTTGGCAGAGATGTAGATAGAAGGGTAATGACACTACTATCCCAAAGGGAGTCTTCACAAGATATTTAGATAAGCGAAAACAATGCTGCTTTGGCTGAGCACGTTAATTCTAGAATCTGCCGACCACTTTTGTGAAGAATTAAGCAATGATTAGTTTTAGCTCGTTAAGCCCCCACCACTGATTTACTCAGTGGAATTCTTATTATTCTGGTATAGCTCTGTTTATGGTGTGTGTAATAAATTGACTGAGACAAACATGCAGTACATTTAAAAGGATTAAATCGAAGTTAAATTTGTAAAATTACAAATAATAAAATTTAATAATCACATACGTTTTAACAGTTTGAAAATAATTTGAATAGTGTAAAAGAAAAGTGTCATCATAGATTGATAGTAGAGTCGATGGAAAAAAATTCACTTTGGCAGCGTATATTTCGCACTTAGCTGCCAAAAGTAGTTTCTGCTCCCGGTGATGGGCTTTTTTTACACTTCTCACGCTCGTCGGTGGTCAAGGTTGTCGGGTGTCAGAAATGTCAAGGAGAGTCTACAAAGTTGGTCCCTCGTCTTAAAGCTTAGGCCACTGTTCCCTTCTTGTTCCAGAGATAGTACTTTCTGCTGGTACCACCAATAACTATGATAAAGAATAGGAACGAAACGCTCTTCTGAGTATTAGGTTTCCCGACACATACTTATGTGTCCCCTTCTTCTATTCTACCATCCCATTTATCTCAGAATTTACCCTCCATGAGAATTAAATTTAATCCCTCGGGATAAATCTTTCTTTATATTTAAATTGAATAGCTTTAGCTTTACAGTACATTTAAATGAAAAGGTTAATAGTACAGATAGAATATGTTTACATTTACATTTCCACTGATTGAAAAGTGTTCACAATATAAATTGCATATGTTTTCATTTATGTTTACACTGATTTGAAAAGTTTGAAACTTCCATTAATTTTAAAGTGCATATGTTAACATCGACATTTACACTGGTTTGACACTGTAAGTACCACAATTAAAATGTAAATCATTTCTTTCATCTTTCCCTCCCTGCTCCGTATGGAACCTTGGACTACTTTATGCTTTTAGTTCTCTTTACGAAACTAGCAATAAAGCAATCACCAGCCCTTGGCAGTGGTGGTTCATGAAATCACCATTCTATACGCTGAGGTTGCCAACCCCAAATAACTAGGACATTCACTAGCGATTTTCACTTATTAATATTCACATGGCAATATATGTGTGTGTGTGTGTGTGTGCGTGCGTGCGTGCGTGCGTGCGTGCGTGCGTGTGTGTTTTCACTCACAAGTTAGTAATGTAAAATGACAACTTACGCCAATCCTGGCTCACAGACATTTTTGCTCAGATAGATAAAAGAGACTTGAATCGGCCTCTTACACGCGTCTGGGGGTGTCATTTCTTTAATAAGGTAATTCCCTCTCTGACTTCGTGTGCTTTCAGTTTCCTCAGTTATTCCGGTTTTCCTTATTTAAAATTTTAGAGATATCCTGGGCTGAATTGTAAGTCCTGATGAATACTCCAATAACAGGTGTCCGGTCTGATAAATGGAAATCCTGAATTTTCTTCTGGCAAGTCTGGTTGTTCTTGGCAAGCGATTCCTCAGAGTGAAAATAACACTGAAACGTGTAAGGTTATATGCCTGTCCTACCCCCGCATCTGTTTGTAATGGAGCTCAAATGATCAGCCAATCTGATTTGAATATTTTGCATGACTCATCTAGTGCAAAATTTCAAACATTACTTTTCTGAAAATGGGCAATAAACATCCGATTGCCCTGTGTACCAACTCACGAACGCATCGGTAACCTCACACGACAATGTGTGTAAGATGTAACAAATTATTACTTTCATGTAAAGTAATCTCTTTGTAACAAGGTGTAGCGGAAACGATTATGTCATGCTTGGCTATCCAGAATGTGTCGCACAGACGTTTAATCTCTTATCTGTCGCGCCCCCTGGCCTAATGTTAGCAAAGCTATGCCGCACCCTGGCAAACGCGATGTATTATCACCAAAAAGGGGTGTCAGATGTTTGAACAAACAAACTCTCTGCTACATAGCAAACAGAAAGAAAAGGGTGCGACTCGGAAAAAACGCAATAAAATCAGTACAAACATGTAACTGATACTGTCGTAGTGAAAGAGAGATCGGAAAGAGGACGCACCAAAATCCATCTTGTGACAAGGTCTAACCAGCCTGCAAATGTCCTTAAGAAAAATTCCGTCCGATTGTCTCAGTGCGTCCTAGCCGAGTTCAGTTGTTCCTTATATGTGTTCCGTAATTGCTTCGTTCTCACTTCACTGCAAGATAATAAAAATAAAAAATAATGGGGTGATGCCATATTTCTATGGGGCCACAGTAAGATGGTAAAGTACCTTTTTTTCGCCCAGTCTGAGGTGGCGCGGTAGAGAGCATCGTCAATTGGTGCGATCGGCAGCTTCATCCTCCCAGATTGCTGGATTTATGTCCAGCGCCCTCGTGTCTCTCTTGAAAACATCTTTGAACCTCAGCTGTGGTCGTCCAACTGTTCTTTTGCCCTCTGCCAGTTGTCTATAGAAGATATCTTTCGGGATGCGACCATCTTCCATGCGGCGGACATGGCCAATCCAGCGTAGTCTGCACTGTCTAAGCAGTGTATACAAGCTTTGAAGGCCAGCAAGTGACAACAATTCGACATTTGTCACTTTGTCTTTCCACGAAATACCAAGGATGTGGCATAGACACCGTAGATGGAAGGTATTGAGCCTTCTTTCTTGCTTAGCATAGGTTGTCCATGTCTCGCTGCCATATAGAAGTGTGCTGGTGACGCAGACGTTATATACCGCAGCTTTGGTCTTCGTTATCAGTTTGGAGTTTCCCCAAACACGTGATGTGAGGCGGGCAAAGGTGGCTGCAGGTATGCCAATGCGGCTGTTAATTTCTGCGTACAGAGAGAGTTTGTCGTTGATGGTAAACCCCAGGTATGTTGAAGTGGTGCACCACTGCCAATTCCTAGTTACCGATAGTGATAACTGGTGCGACATCCATATCCTAATCCAGCACATTTGTTTTCTTTAGACTTATTGTAAGGCCAAAGTCCTTGCAAGCTTATGTTTACAGTATTAATATTAATGACTTTTGAAGCTTTAATGTCATCGATCCAATCAGTTTCCCGTGGGCTAAAATAAGTTGATCTGTATAGTTCCCTGAGGCCTCTCAGGAGACAGACAATGAATATGCTTACTGCTTCCTGGGACAACTCTTAGAGGTGATTAAATATGTGGCAGCATCATCTTGTTAAATATATTGCTTCAGAAATCATCGCTGCAAAAAGCACGTGAATGCTTTAGTGTAGGCCAGGGGTCCTCAATCTATTTTATTTTTTTTTTTGCACCGCGGGCACAGTTTAGATTTATAAATAGGGTACTACACCAACCAAAAAAAAAAAGTTCATTTTTACCCAAAAAAAATTCATTTTTACAAAAAAAAATATACAAAATAACTTACATAAGGCTGCGTAAACGCATTTAATGATATAGGAAATATTCAGGATTATTTTTTTTTTTAAATGAATCTTCGAATTATTTGAGTCAAGAGGTTGGTAAGAAAACGAAGATGGCTGTATACCGCTCCACCTATGTCCTAGTCTTGACATATGGATGCGAGTCATGGGCAATGACTACAACCCACAAAAGCCAGATCCAAACCTCAGAAATGAGGTATCTGAGGAAGGTGGTTGAAGTAACAAGAAGAGACATGGTCCGCAACCAGACGATACGTCAAGGCCTAAAATCCCACCCCCTGCAGACCCAAGTAGAACAGTGCCAACTAAGATGGTTTGGCCATGTCTGCAGAATGGGAGAAGATCGGCTACCACGACAAGCATGGGAAACAAAGAACCAGGGATCCAGACCCCCAGGACGACCCAGAGTCCGCTGGGAGGACAATATTAGACAATCTTTGAAGGACCGAGGACTAGAATGGAATCAGGCCAGGAGGAAGACAGCCGGTAGGATAGTCTGGCGCTCTCTCTTCCAAACTTCTACACCTCACGGTAGAAGGGGAATGACTAAGTAAGTAAGTATTATTTGAGTCAACCGTATAATTATTGTGATTTTTGTCACTGCATGGCACTGGTCAACTGTTTATAGTTAGGATCGGTAAAGTTTTTGAAATTTTACTGAGACCACTAACCGCAAATACGTAATAATTTTAGACGAGGGTAAGCTATCATTTTCTGACCATGCAAGAAAAATTATATATTTATATTTGTATTCGCAAATCACCAGCGTCACCCCGTTGAGTATCCCTAGTAAAGGCTTTTTGCAAGGGGACCAACTGTGATGGTGGTTTTATGCGCCGTAATGAGCGAGAAGGGGAAACAAATGAATGAAAGAAAGAAAGAATGAATTGCCGTGAAACAAGTTACAAGAGTCGAACAATCAAAGGGATGAGAAAGGGAAGAAAAAAAAAACTGAATAGTTAGACCTACCGAAAAGTCGAGGCGCGAAATTAGACAGCTCACGGCGTCTAGCTTTGGAACATAAAATATCCGGTATTTTCTATCATAAGTGACCTGTAATGAACGCTGGGGGATTCCCCCTTTACGTAGTTATTTTTCCGCGTATCGTTAGCCGATTAGCATTTTACGATCTGGCGTCTGCTCGAAGGCTTGATCAGCGTTATACCATTTGTACAACTGGGGGACTTATTAACATTTTCGCCAGAATATTGCTTTTGTTAGCGTGTATTGACAATAGTCTCGCCAAGATGTGTTTAATAAACAATGTATCGTTCCCAAACGGTGCGGCGCGCTAGGATGGCAGGTTTGGCGGGAAGATTCAAAGACAATCAAGGATTTAGAGATATTTTCAGAAAATTAATACGCGAAAAATAAATGTTAAGTTCATTTTCTTAATTATTTTGTTACATGAGATATGATATGGGAAATATACGTATATAAACCCATAGAATTTTCCAGATGTTTCCAGATTGTATTCAGTAATATAATTGATTTTATATCAAATACATACACTTTCATAATAATAATAATACAGATATTAAAAATAATGTAAATTACAAAATAGGCACTCCAATACGGCAATAAACAGCCATCCGCTTTATACTTTCTGGATGTCACGTGATCGTATTATAAAGTAGTTATTAATAAAACACTGCTGAGAGTTGATTGTTGTTGTTGTCTTTGACAGTATTTCGTTTAAAAAGAAAAATTCGGTGTGGCGCAAGAAAATTTATTTTCATTCCGAAAGTGCGGCCCAGAGACAAAAAGTTTGAGAACCACTGCCCTAAGCTAACACTTACAATGGGTATGTATATACAGCAAGTATCCCAAATGGGATTGAACCGGGTATTCCAAGCACAGGATAAAAGGATAAACGCTATTTTTCGCGTGCATGGGTTAAAACACAACAATTTAACGATGACCAGTACCAACAATAGAATACTGCATGGGTTAAAACACAACAATCTTACGATGACCAGTACCAACAATAGAATACTGCATGGGTTAAAACGCAACAATCTTACGATGACCAGTACCAACAATAGAATACTGCATGGGTTAAAACACAACAATCTTACGATGACCAGTACCAACAATAGAATACTGCATGGGTTAAAACGCAACAATCTTACGATGACCAGTACCAACAATAGAATACTGCATGGGTTAAAACACAACAATTTAACGATGACCAGTACCAACAGTAGAATACTGCATGGGTTAAAACACAACAATCTTACGATGACCAGTACCAACAATAGAATACTGCATGGGTTAAAACGCAACAATCTTACGATGACCAGTACCAACAATAGAATACTGCATGGGTTAAAACACAACAATCTTACGATGACCAGTACCAACAATAGAATACTGCATGGGTTAAAACGCAACAATCTTACGATGACCAGTACCAACAATAGAATACTGCATGGGCTAAAACACAACAATTTTACGATGACCAGTACCAACAATAGAATACTGCATGGGCTAAAACACAACAATTTTACGATGACCAGTACCAACAATAGAATACTGCATGGGTTAAAACACAACAATCTTACGATGACCAGTACCAACAATAGAATACTGCATGGGTTAAAACACAACAATCTTACGATGACCAGTACCAACAATAGAATACTGCATGGGCTAAAACACAACAATTTTACGATGACCAGTACCAACAATAGAATACTGCATGGGCTAAAACACAACAATTTTACGATGACCATCTCCAACAATAGAATACTGCATGGGCTAAAACACAACAATTTTACGATGACCAGTACCAACAATAGAATACTGCATGGGCTAAAACACAATTTTACGATGACCATGACCAACAATAGAATACTGCTTGGGCTAAAACACAACAATTTAACGATGACCAGTACCAACAATAGAATACTGCATGGGCTAAAACACAACAATTTTACGATGACCAGTACAACAGTAGAATACTGCATGGGCTAAAACACAACAATTTTACGATGACCAGTACCAACAATAGAATACTGCATGTGCTAAAACACAACAATTTTACGATGACCAGTACCAACAGTAGAATACTGCATGGGCCTAATATATTAGACCCGGCCCGGGCCCCCAACCCAAACTATAAACATTCAAAACCCAAACAGGCCTGTTGCGTTTTCTAGGAAAATGGCAGTGGAGGTCGAACGGAAAACACACGGAGAAGAGAAATGGAGACGGAAATGAAAATGATGAGAAAGACGTGGAAAAACCTTGAGCTGATGTCACATGACATAGGACTTGGCATGTGTTTTTTTAAGGCCTGTGCTGCTGGGGAACTGAAAGATATATTAACAAATAAAACGGTATTAAACAGTGTGACGTATAATGGAAATATATCCTACAGTATCTGACAGCCCCGAAATCCCGTTAGCGTCTATGATTCGCTAGCAAAGCCATGCAACTTACAACCTGCGTTTACTCATTTTTATCCACGCCTCTTTTCCTTGAGACGTAAACAAACGGAAAGCTTACCAACTTCCGTGACCTGCCAGTCATAACAGGGAGTGAACCGGTTTGTTTACCTGAGTTTCTCACGCGAGCTGATCTGTCAATCATCAGATATCAGACAGATGCACGTGGAAAAACACCGGACCTTTGAAGCGTGACGCTCGGGCAAAATATTTTCCCCGAGGGACCCTTTGATGTTCGTACATACAGAGAGAGATAACTCTGTGATCTCCAGAAGCTGATTAAATCTAAGAAAATGCGTTACACGGTTTAAGTCCCTGTTGTCGATTAGCAACGGCGGGCAGAGCGACCATGTAAACCTTTTATCTTGGGAACTCTGTTCTGAATCTCTCTTCTGTGAACGGTGGTGTGAAAATTAGCATCCTCTAGAGAGCAGATAACAATAATGTATATAAACTGTGCCTTCCCAAACCAGTTATCAGTTGACGCTCAGAATTTTTCGGATAGTCTAAACACGTTGTATAGAACCATTGGGGAAGGTGTGTTAATAGCCTTCATGGGGATTTCATTCGGATTTTCTGGTAATAGAAATTTGTGCTTAAGTGTTAAAATGTGTTAAGTTTTACCATTATAATTCACTGTGATTTCCTAGCGTTAAAACTAGTGAAATAAAATAACGCGTAGATATTTCTTGCCAGTGGTTTAGTTAATGTAATTTCCATCACCCGCTTTCTTACCCATGTAGATATTTCTTGCCAGTGGTTTAGTTAATGTAATTTCCATCACCCGCTTTCTTACCCAAGAAGATACGGTTTAGCTGACTTAATTAATATTCTAGGTGCTACTGATAGTGGACCATAAAATTCACGTTATATTTCATTTGTGTAATTATATAAGTGACTAATGTTTAATATCATATGACTAAACAAACAGACGCAGACAATCTAATAGCTATTGATGACATGCGATATTTGTTGAGTGCGCGTAGGGATAATTAAATAACAATTAACATTGTGCGCTGATCGTTGACCGGAGCAGGAGGGGGAAAGGCTGCATGCCTCAACCAAACCTGCACTCGCTAAACGACACGCGATAGGATAGGCTAGAGACACCGTGTGCCTTTTAACTCTAATCAGGACTGACGGAGAGGATAAGAGATCGTCTTGTCCCCTTCCGTGTATATATATGTAGAGATATAATAGTAGCATTTTTTCATAATGTTTCTCTATTCTTAAGCAGACCTGATCAAACGGCGACCAGCGGTCTATTTTGGTCCTTTTTCTTCATCTACTGATTGATTAATGTTGTCTTCTTCTTGGCTTATGTGTCCCCAAGTTCAGTTGTGAACAGGACTGGCCAAAGAGGCAAATTAACATTTTAAATAGTAAATTTAACTGGACTTACAAATACCCAGATATTGTTTTTCAGTTTTATCAGCCCACTGTGGCGTAACACAGATAAACATTACTATCTGACTTTTGACAGTCATATCAGCGGATTTGTCCAGCAAGTTACGCTGTTTCAAAATCGGCACTTACCACAGAGCCAGCCGATAGGATTTACAATCATCATCATAATTTACAGTTTTAGCAACCAGATGTTTCCCTACTGTTTACTGTGAACACAAGATCTCAGTTTTTTTCTACATAAACTATTCGGGGTGACATTTGTGTATCCATGAATCAACCACCAAATTAGGCGTCCCCCTTATAAAATTTAATTATTAGTGGAGTGACTGGGGCCATTTCGGAAGATAACAACACTGGAAATTATATACATATTCAGGGATTATATGTCCAAGAGATTGTTTCACCAAGAGTAGGTAAGAAGCGAGTGATTGGCCACGTATGTCAGAGAGAGAGAATATTTTTCTTTGTTACAGGAAAATTGTATCATCTGTATTCTGTTTAAATATTGTTTACTTTACTGGATAGCATCTAGTAGGAACTTTGTTCTTTTCTTTACTGTCTATTCTGTAACATAGTGCTACAAAAGAAATCTATTCTCACACCTTTACTTCTCACGTACTATCACCATCCACCCTACTCAGGCGGGACCATAAATATTTTTCAAACTTATCTAAATTTACAACAAACAGTTTTTAAAATTCACAGTACCCAGGAAACATGGGACGTTTCAGGTTTTTCCCTTCGTCAGCCACAGTTACAAACAGGCAACTTATTCTATCTCTTGTTGCCTGCTTGTAACTGGCTGACGAAGGGTTAACCCGAAATGTCCCGTGTTTCCTGAGTACCGGTACCGTTAATTTGTAAAACTGATTAAATACCGTTTTATTTGTTTATATATATATATATATATATATATATATATATATATATATATATATATATATATATATATATATATATATATATATATATATATATATATATATATATATATATATATATGTATATGTATATGTGGGGGGAGGGGAGTGAACGATGAACCTTATAAAGAAAAGATCACGTTCCTATCTCATGCAGTTCACAAATATATTTTAGTAGGCCAGCTCGAGAGTTTTCATTCGGAAAGCAGAAAATGTACCTTTCATCCCAGGAATACAACAGTTTAAAATGCGGTGGGAGAGGTCTAGTCCGACATTTTCTTAATTTAAAAAGGTCTCTTTTTTTAACCACAGTCACCTTAAGATCTACTAAATCATCTACCGGTAGATCGGGATCGACTGGTTGCCGATCCCTGACCTAGAGGCAGTAGAGAGAAAGAGAGAGAGAGAGTACATTCAGTTACTTGCATTCGTATCACGTTTTTTTTTCTCATCTTCTTTCAGTGAGCATTGTTGTAGGTGTTCCAACCATCAAGAGAGCAACAGAATCTTATCTGATCAAGACCCTGTCCTCACTGGTTGCTGGTTTAAGTCCAGAAGAAAGTGATGACTGCCTCATTGTTGTCTTCATAGCTGAGGTAAACAAGTGTGGATGGACATAACTGGTTCTCACGTACTTCTTCATTTCATCTTTTAGAGTTCTTTGCTAGAATTACACGTGTTCTAATTTTCTCACTGTTCATTCTACATGAGAACAAAAACAGTCAACAAAATTTAGCTACGGCAAGTTACTTAAAAGGACAAGCAGGTTTTCTAGGAACAGATCTGTACCCATGTGATATTTGACATTGTTTTGCTATTGTTGTTGTTTAACTAGGGCTGACGAGCTTCTCGCTCTTTAGCAGCCATTACCAAGTTGAAGACTCCTTGGTATTATCTACACTGTAGATCTAGGCTTTTCCTGTGGCTTTTCTATCATTCCAAAACGTGCTGAGTTTAAGTCATGAACTCCAGTTTCTCCAACTTGGCTTGCATTTAAAGGATCATCACATCTGGTCCCAAGCTAGGAGTAAGAAGCGTGTGGCATACTGTGCATTCCTCGCCATCCAAGGGGGCTCTCCAAATATGCAGAGCTAAAATACTGTGCTCTAGTTCTGGGCTGTCCGAAGGAATTGTCACGTCCTGCACAGAGCCACTTCTCAGCTTCCCCTGCCTATCATGGGTCCATAGTGAGATCCTCCTGCATGCAGTCAACCAGGTAAAAGCCAGATTTACGTCTGGGGCTCAAGTGACTTTTCCATGCTTAGTGTGCAATGTTAGGCTCTCAACGTAATTCACCACAATAATCAAACAATGTATGTTTAGAATGTAACAGACCTCTTTACTTTGGATATATAGACTATAAATAGACATTTGACAGTATAGACAGAGAATCACTTTGGAAATTGGTGAGGCATTATGGAACCCTCCTGAAGATCTTTAACTTAATCAAGAAAACTTATGAAGACATGACATGCTGAGTTCCTCATGAAGGTCAGCTAACAGAACTGTTTGTGATGAGAACTGGAGTGCAACAGGAATATCTCTTGTCACCATGTCTGTTCTTACTGGCTGCAGATTTTTTAATGAATATTATGACATCAACTCACAGAAATGGAGTTCAGTGGACTGACAATGCAGCTTGACAATATAGATTTTGCCAATTACCTGGTTCTCCTGTCCTATAACCATTATGGATGCAAGACAATCTGAAGATCCTTAATGAGAGTCTCTTACAGCAATGAAGTCTGAAAACTCACAGAGAAAAGGCAAACATTTTATGAGAATAAATTTCCATGGGGATTCCAGAACAAAGACTGCCTTGTAATGCTATCAAAAGGTTTCCTGAATGTGTGTCCTATCCATTGCTGACAACTTGTCATCTCTTGTTCCACTGACACTTGTCTGGTTCTTGTCATCTATTGTTCCACTGACACTTGTCTGGTTCTTGTTATCTCTTGTTCCACTGATACTTGTCTGGTTCTTGTCATCTCTTGTTCCACTGACACTTGTCTGGTTCTTGTCATCTCTTGTTCCACTGACACTTGTCTGGTTCTTGTTATCTCTTGTTCCACTGACACTTGTCTGGTTCTTGTTACCTCTTGTTCCACTGACACTTGTCTGGTTCTTGTTATCTCTTGTTCCACTGACACTTGTCTGGTTTTTGTCATCTCTTGTTCCACTGACACTTGTCTGGTTCTCCACTGACACTTGTCTGGTTCTTGTTACCTCTTGTTCCACTGACACTTGTCTGGTTCTTGTTATCTCTTGTTCCACTGACACTTGTCTGGTTCTTGTCATCTCTTGTTCCACTGACATTTGTCTGGTTCTTGTCATCTCTTGTTCCACTGACACTTGTCTGGTTCTTGTTATCTCTTGTTCCACTGACACTTGTCTGGTTCTTGTTATCTTTTGTTCCACTGAAACTTGTCTGGTTCTTGTCATCTCTTGTTCCACTGACACTTGTCTGGTTCTTGTCATCTCTTGTTCCACTGACACTTGTCTGGTTCTTGTTATCTCTTGTTCCACTGACACTTGTCTGGTTCTTGTCATCTCTTGTTCCACGGTCATTTGTCTGGTTCTTGTCATTTCTCGTTCCACTGACACTTGTCTGGGTCTTGTTATCAGTTCCACATTAGTGATCTTGTCATACCATTTCAAATCTTCTAATCAATGCAAGCACCCATTTATGAATGTCTGTTGTATTTTGGTTGTTGTTTTTTTTTTTTGTTCTCCATGTTTCAGAGCCATACAATAGGTTAAAATTGCTTAATCTGTTCATAAATTTACAGATTCTCTGTCAGTCTCTTGCTTATTGATTTTCTGGCTAGTGTTGTGTTTATAGATTGCTCTTTCTTTATATTGCTCTTATTAATGATGTGTTTATAGATTGTCATACCTGTCAACCTCCTGAGACAAAAACCTGTATGCACTTTTAGCACTTTCCAGAATTGCATTTGTGGGCTTAAAGTCTGCACAGCATGTATCAATGTTAATTTTACACTGTAAAAAGAAATTGAATTTGTCCGCACTCATGGACCTCTTACAGTCTATTGTTCCATCGTTCTTTATATTGCTCTAACTAATACTGTGTTTATAGATTGTTCTGTCGTTCTTTATATTGCTCTAACTAATACTGTGTTTATAGATTGTTCTATCATTCTTTATATTGCTCTAATACTGTGTTTATAGATTGTTCTATCATTCTTTATATTGCTCTAATACTGTGTTTATAGATTGTTCTATCATTTGTTATATTGCTCTAACTAATACTATGTTTATAGATTGTTCTATCATTCTTTATATTGCTCTAACCCCTTCGAGTTTTTCACACGCCTACTGTGTGTTATCGATTTATAGATTGTTCTATCATTCTTTATATTGCTCTAATACTGTGTTTATAGATTGTTCTATCATTTGTTATATTGCTCTAACTAATACTGTGTTTATAGATTGTTCTATCATTCTTTATATTGCTCTAACTAATACTGTGTTTATAGATTATTCTATCATTTGTTATATTGCTCTAACTAATACTATGTTTATAGATTGCTCTATCATTCTGTTTATTTCTCTAACTAATGCTGTATTTATCTTCTTCTTTGATCCTTAGCCGCCGACCGTCAAAGCAGTCAGTGGACATCACGCCTAGTGGCGTCTTGTAGGGCAACAACAAATTGATTCAACTTTGCTCGGTCGGTGGCCATCCTTCGTACAGTGCCCCACCTCTGGTTCATTCTTTGCATCTCAGCCTCCACAGTCCTCCACCAGGTTGTTTTTGGTCGGCCTCTCTTTCGTTTTCCTTCAGGGGTCCAAAGCATAGCTGTTCTTGTGATGGCATCGGGGTCTCTTCTGAGGACATGACCAACCCAGCTCCAGCGTCTGCCAGCTATGATGGTGTGCATGTCCTCTTGCTTGCTACGAGTAAGCAGATCTTGGTTAGTGATGGTATTCGGCCAAAAGATTCTGTGAATTTTTCTTAGGCATGTTGTGTGAAAAGAGGACAATTTCGACATTTCCTTCTCTGTAACTCTCCAGCATTCCGCACCATAGAGAAGCACAGAAAGCACACAGCTCTGATATAATCTTAATTTTGTGCTTGTGCTGTATTGGGAGGACTTCCAGATGTTGTTTAGGCTAAAGAAGGCTGTTCTTGCCTTATTCATTCTGATGTTGATGTCTTTGCCTGCCCCGCCATCTGGTGTTACTATGCTTCCTAGGTATGTGAAGGTATCTGTCTGTACCAATTGCTGATTCCTTACTGATATGGGCTCAGGGTTGCTCACATTGAGCGTCATGACCTCAGACTTCTTTAAATTGATGTTCAAGCCCACCTGCTGGCTAAACTTATTGAGTCTATCCGTTTTTCCTGGATGTGTTGATGTGAATGTGCTAGTAGTGCAATGTCATCTGCATATTCCAGATCTTCCAATGTAGAAAATGTTGTCCATCTTATTCCTCTTGGACTGCCCTCTGTTGTCTAGCGCATCACCCAGTCTATGACTGTTAAAAATAGAGTGGTTGATAAGGGGCATCCCTGTCGTACTCCTGTCTTCACCTCAAAGGTTAGGTTGCTCTGCCCAACACTGCACGTAAAGTTGGCATAGAGGCTTTTTATGATTGACACTATGCAGCTTGGAATTCCATAAGCCCTCAGTATTTTCCATAAACTGTCCCTATGTATGCTGTCAAAAGCCTTTTCAAAATCAACAAAATTAATGTAAAGCTGTCTTTGCCATTCTGAGCACTGCTTTATAATGTTCCTGAGAGTGAATATATGATCTACACATCTCCTGTTCTTTCTAAATCCTGCTTGTTCTTTCCTCAGTTTGTGGTCTACTGCCTTTGAAATTCTCTGTATAATTATCCTGCCTAGTATTTTGCTGGGAACTGAGAGAAGAGTGATTCCACTCCAATTATTGCAGTCTGCAAGATCTCCCTTTTTGGGCAATTTGACAATTATTCCTTTGTTCCACTATGATGGTGTTGTCCCCGTTTTCCAGACTTGTGCAAATAATGGTTCTAATAGTTCTGCTGCTAGCTCAGGGTCTGTTTTAAATAGCTCTGCATTTAAGTTATCATGGCCTGGAGCTTTGCCGTTCTTTAACCCTTTGATTGCTGTGATGATTTCTTCTTTTCGTGGAATGTCTGTATTCACATCTAGATCGTTTTCAGCTTCAGGAACATTCAATTGTGTCTCTGGTGGTTCCTTGTTCAGAGTTTCTCTGAAGTGCTCTGCCCATCTTGTTTTCTGTTCCTCTGCTGTCGTGATGAGATTACCTTGCTTATCTCTTACTAATGTAATATTGTTTGCACCTCGTTTTCCGCTGATGAATTTAGTTATTTTGTATACTGTGCTTTGTTCATTTCTCAGTGCTGCCTCCTCTGCCTGTCTTGCAAGATCATCTAGGAAATTCCTTTTGTTGGCTCGGGTTTGGCGTTTAACTTCCTTGTCCAGCTGACTGTACTGTTCACTATATAGTTGCTTTAACCTGGGGGACTTCGCTTCTGTTTTCTTTCTCTTCATTTCCTTTCTCATCGTTATGGTGTTTAATGTTTCTGGCGTTATCCAGTCTTGCTTCTTCCTTTCCTGGAATCCCAAGCATGATTTGCTGCTTTCTTTGTATATTGTTGAAATGGTGTTGAAATTCTGATCTATATCATCAGTCAATGTCTTTTCCTGACTTTTGGCAAATTGATATCGTTTCTTTATGTCGGCCGCAAAAGCTTTTCTGGTAAGGGAGTCCTTCAATTTGCTGATGTCAAACCTTTTCTGTGTAGTTACAGTTGGTGCAGCCCTTCTTAGTTTCACTTTCAGTTTTGCTACTACTAAATGGTGATCACTTCCCACATCTGCACCTCTTCTTACCTTCACATCTTGTAATGCATGTGTCCATCTACCGTTAACCATGATGTGGTCTATCTGGTTTCTGTCCCGACCATTAGGTGATTCCCATGTTAATTTGTGAATTTCTTTATGTGGGAAGAGTGTTCCTCCAATGACCAGGTTGTTAATGCTACAGAAACTTATTAGTTTATCCCCATTTTCGTTTGCTGTTCCGCTGCCGCATTTCCCCATTGTTCTTTCATTATGTGTATAGAGGGAGATTCACCAACACTACAATAATACAATGCTGTATTTATAGATTAAATTTTAAATCTAGTTTTTTATTATAGATTTGATACGTTTACTGTTTATACACTGTCCCTAATGTGTTCTGTTATCACTAGGACCTATGCTGTCATTTGTTAAAATAAAAGTCTTGTTTATTGTTCCATATTGCCTTGTATACTGTTCTATTTAGTCTTTTATATTGTTCTATTAGGTCTTTTATATAGTTCTGTTTAGTCATGTGTATTGTTCTATTTAGTCTTGTGTATTGTTCGGTTTAGTCTTGTGTATTGTTCTATTTAGTTATGTGTATTGTTCTATTTAGTCTTTTATATTGTTCTATTTAGTCTTGTGTGTTGTTCTATTTAGTCTTTTATATTGTTCTATTTAGTCTTGTGTGTTGTTCTATTTAGTCTTTTATATTGTTCTATTTAATCTTGTGTATTGTTCTATTTAGTCTTTTATATTGTTCTGTTTAGTCTTGTGTATTGTTCTATTTAGTCTTTTATACTGTTCTATTTAGTCTTGTGTATTGTTCTATTTAGTCTTTTATATTGTTCTGTTTAGTCTTGTGTATTGTTCTATTTGGTCTTTTATACAGTTCTGTTTAGTCATGTGCATTGTTCTATTTAGTTTTTTATATTGTTCTATTTGGTCTTTTATATAGTTCTGTTTAGTCATGTGTATTGTTCTATTTAGTCTTGTGTATTGTTCTGTTTAGTCTTGTGTATTGTTCTGTTTAGTCACGTGTATTGTTCTATTTAGTCTTTTATATTGTTCGGTTTAGTCTTGTGTATTGTTCTTTTTATTCTTGTGTGTTGTTCTATTTAGTCTTGTGTATTGTTCTGTTTAGTCACGTGTATTGTTCTATTTAGTATTTTATATTGTTCTTTTTAGTCTTGTGTATTGTTCTTTTTATTCTTGTGTGTTGTTCTATTTAGTCTTGAGTATTGTTCTGTTTGGTCTTGTGTGTTGTTCTGTTTAATCTTGTGCATTGTTCTATTTAGTCTTGTCTATTGTTCTATTTAGTCTTGTGTATTGTTCTATTTAGTCTTGTGTATTGTTCTGTTTAGTCTTGTGTTGTTCTGTTTATTCTTGTGTATTGTTCTGTTTAGTCTTGTGTATTTGTTCTGTTTAGTCTTGTGTATTGTTCTATTTCGTCTTGTGTATTGTTCTATTTTGTCTTGTATATTGTCTATTTAGTGTAATATATTGTTTTCATTTGTCTTGTGTATTGTTCTATTTAGTCTTGTGTATTGTTCTGTTTAGTCATGTGTATTGTTCTATTTAGTCTTTTATATTGTTCTGTTTAGTCTTGTGTATTGTTCTTTTTATTCTTGTGTGTTGTTCTATTTAGTCTTGTGTATTGTTCTGTTTGGTCTTGTATGTTGTTCTGTTTAGTCTTGTGCATTGTTCTATTTAGTCTTGTGTATTGTTCTGTTTAGTCTTGTGTATTGTTCTGTTTAGTCTTGTGATGGGGCCGAAAAGGAGACGCCCGCCCCCTTCCTGTTTTTGGGCAGATTTATCGCCCATGTATTTTAGAAGTGCGCGAAGCATGCTGAGATGTAAATTCTTCAAGATTGATGAAAAGGCCATAATAAAGCCTGAGAAATTAATTGTGGTGTATAGTTGTGAATCATATTTGATACTCGTGTGTTATATTAAATAGCTGTAGGTTTTATTTGTGTTTTCGCTATTCCTAAAGCGATAATCGCGTGTGATATTTAAGTAGCCAAGATTAATACGCCCAGCGCGCAGTAGTTGAGTGATTAGCCTAGTGCCTATAAAAAGAGATAGCGAACCAGCAGCGGGCCTTCTTAAAGTATCAGTCCAGACAAGAGAGAACGAAACGAGGCGCCCTGTGTACCCACACAGAAGAACACAAATATATTTAATGGGTTACTGTGAGGTGAGAATATGTATTTAGATTTCTGGAGAGTGTGAGGCCACTCCTTGGGCGTAAAGCGCATTTGAGACATAAATGTTGCTGTTTGCTCCTTGCGGAGCAGGGCGACACCAGTGCGGCTGAATCCTACAGAAGCCTGCATGAAGCATTTATATGCTATGGCAGTGATTTGTTTCGGTAACGATGTGTTTCATATGATGAGATTCCCAGTCTCATCAGTGGTCATATACGACACGCTTGTTGCCAGGCGCACCAGTCGTCACATACGACATGCTTCCGAATGCAGTAACGAATATTGAGATGTGGATCGGTTACGAGGTAGTAGCTTATTCTCATTACTGAGAGTATTTGTTGTACATATAGTTGAATATTATTTTATGTCCATTTTATGATTATTTAATTATGGTTATGTGAGGAATGGTTGTGAGAGCACGTGGGCTCACTTCAAGGTATAGATTTCTCTTCTCCGCTCCTGAGGGAGCATGGGGCCAACAGTGTGGTTTGCCTCCATATTAAGTATTCATATGCTAGGGCAGTAGTGGTTTCGGTAGCAATCTGTGTTACACGATGAGGTTGCCAGCCTCATGCACAACCCCATACTAGTCTCATTGGACGACATGCATGAGTGTGTGTGTGTGATAACTGAGTGTGTGCTCTTGCAGTAGTGGTTTCGGTAGCAACCGATGTTACACGGTGAGATTGCCAGCCTCATGCACAACACCTTACTAGTCGCACTGAACGACACGCATGAGTGTGTGCGTGTGTGATAGTTGAGGGTGTCAGGTGGCGTGGAATGACTGTTTGGCAGATGAGAGTATGATTATTTAACTACTATGATTTTAACTATTCGTTGCTTTGTTTGCTTCTTCAGATTAGCAATCGGGCACTGTTGGGTGTTTTGTTTTGTTTGGTGTTATGTTCGTTGGTTTATTTGTTTAATGTTTGCTGAATCACTGAATGGGTTGTAAAAATAAATGCAGCCCCTGCCTCTAGAATCAAGAGTTTTATTGTTGTTCGGGTCGGTGCGAGTGTGAAAAGAGAGTGATCAACTATCACAATATAATCATCATCATCATCTCGCCCACCCTATCACAGTCTTATGTATTGTTCTGTTTAGTCTTGTGTATTGTTCTATTTAGTCTTGTATATTGCTCTATTTAGTGTAATATAATGTTCTGATTTGTCTTTTATATTGTTCTATTTAGTCTTGGAAATTGTTCTATTTAGTCTTGTGTTCTGTTCTATTTAGTCTTGTGTACTGTTCTATTTAATCATGTATATTGTTCTATTTAGTGTTCCATTTTTCTTGTATAATTATAATGTTATGTCAATCATCTCTTGATTCATAGAGGAACTGCTTCAGCATATATTCTCAGATCCTTCTGAACATATTTGTTGATGTATGCAGTGGTGGTGGTGGTGATGTTGTCTCTGAAACATTTTTAGTGAATTGTTTTGTTTGTCTGTTCTTTGTTCTCAGCCCTGGGATAAACAGTATACAGAGCAAGTGATAGCAAGTATCGAAGAAAAGTAGGTGGACTGTTTATTCGTTCACTGTGCAGATTGCAGCCATTAGAAAGAAATTAGGTGGAATGTATGAGCATTTCCTTCCACAGCTGAAGCAACTTTGAGATGGAAAATTTCTGTTTCAGATCTCACGTTTTGATGCCGCTGGCTACCCCATCATGTAAAACTAATCCTATATATAAAATCCCAGCTTTTTCTGTCAGTGCATAATGCTAAGGAATGCAACTTTGGTTGAAAGTTAGACATTAAGTGTATTGTTTCCCTTATATGTACTCTCCTGAAAATAGTAACATTTACCAAAGAAGAATGTGCAAATGACGGTGTGCATGAACAGTTTGATTATACTGTATGGAACGAAGTCAACAACACAACTGATAAACAGTACATTAACTGGAGACAGGAAGATGCGGAGATCCATGAGTTGTACCAGATTAAAACAACAGAAAATCAAGATGCTCTTCTGTCATGTTCAGACTTTTAACTTCAGATGTAAAACAAATATTTTGCTTTTTTTAAAATACTTTTGAATAAGTAAAATTGCCGTTAGATATTGGTGCTTTTGAATTTAATTCCCGTCTTAAGGCGGGCTTTTACACTAGTTTCCATAGAAACCACTGCTGTAAGAATTAGCATATGCCTAGTGAAGACTTCATGAAGACAATGCTGGAGTGTTGATTCCATGCTCCATAAGGAGCCACATGAGTTAGTGCAGGCTCTCTAAAGATAACTACAGTGTGCTGGCTCTCTAAAGATAACTACATTGTTGGCTCTGTGCTCAGTTAGAAGCAATAAGGAGTATTGTTATTGTTGAACAGAATTGACATCATTGCACTCAGGTAAACCCATAGGTGCTCAGTCTCCCTCATTATATGTCGAAGAGTGTGAATGCTAACTGTTCCTGTAGCTCGCTTGTTATATAAATGACAGATGCATCCTCTCGTACTTAATTACGGTCCATTTATATATATGACGCAACTGTTGTAGGCGATTGCATAATTTTTTCTAATGACCAATAAAAATGTAACTAGAAGTTGATGATGCAATCCTACCTATGATTGCATCACCTTTGTGTATAAATATCTTATCTCGGATAAAATTTTGCCATTAGTTAGTGCATTTGTCCTTATCAAAAGTATCGTAGTTAGAAATGCCTAGGACGTGTGAACAGTGCTAATAATTTCTGTTATATATGTGGGGAGGTGACATTTCTATCACAAAAACGAAATATAACTAAAGTGATTAAGAAGGCGTACAGTTTGTATTTTGGCTGCAGAATAGGAGATCAAGATAAGAGCTGGGCGCCACACATATGCTGCAATACATGTGCAGCATATCTTAAACTGTGGTTGACTGGCAAAAGGCAAGCTATGCCTTTTGCAGTCCCAATGATTTGGAGAGAGCCCACTGATCATCTCAACAACTGTTACTTTTGCATGGTCCCTCCAATTGGGAAAGGCATATCAAAGAAGAAAAAATGGACTCTGGAATATCCAAACATCCCCTCTGCAATACGTCCAGTACCACATGGCGATGACCTACCAGTTCCCAAAGTGCCAGAATCATTTTCAGCTGCTTCGACTGATGAAGAAGAGGACATTGGTGATCCTGAACCATCAACCTCAAGCGACCCAGATTTTGAGCAAACTACATCCACTAAACCACACTTAATAACCCAAGGTGAACTGAATGATCTTGTAAGAGATCTGAATTTACCGAAGAACAAGGCGGAGCTTTTGGGTTCCAGATTGCAACAGTGGAATCTCCTGACAGAAGATGTTACAATTTCTGTGTATAGGAATCTCCAGAAGCCGCTTATTACATTCTTTTTCAAAGAGGGTGACCTTTCTGCGTGCCACAACATTTCTGGTTTAATGGCAGCCCTCAAAATCAATTACATACTGGAAGAATGGAGGCTTTTCATTGATTCATCCAAGACAGAGTCTTAAAGCTGTTTTGTTGAATAATGGTAATGTGTTACCGTCAATTCCAGTTGGTCACGCAGTTCATATGAAAGAAACTTATGAAAACATTAAGCAGCTTTTGAAGTGTATAAACTACGATCATCATCATTGGTCACTTTGCGGTGACTTAAAAGTGGTCGCTCTTTTGCTTGGACTACAGGGTGGATACACCAAGTACTGTTGCTTTCTCTGTGAGTGGGATAGCCGTGCACGAAGTGACCATTACATCAGAAGACATTGGCCAATCAGGCAGTCATTGCAGCCTGGCAGTAAGAACGTTGAGAATCCAGCACTTGTTGACACCAGCAAGATTTTGTTGCCACCCTTGCACATTAAGCTGGGTCTCATGAAAAACTTTGTCAAGGCAATGGAGAAAACAGATGAGACTTTCAAATACCTCATCAGAAAATGTCCAAGACTGAGTGAAGCTAAAATAAGAGAGGGAGTATTTGTTGGTCCGCAAATTCGAAAACTTCTTCATGATGATGAGTTTTTTAAGTCAGTGGTGGACAATTTTCTTGGAAACAACAGATCTGATAATTACAATGAAATTGTAGAAAATCTCCTTCTGAAGTATAAGAGTCTTGGCTGCAACATGTCTTTAAAAATTCATTTTCTGGATTCTCATCTGGATTTCTTTACGTCAAACTGTGGAGCGGTCAGTGATGAGCATGGTGAACGATTTCACCAGGACATTGCTGCTATGGAGACAAGGTATCAAGGCAATTGGAGCCCTTCAATGCTTGCTGATTACTGTTGGACTGTGACAAGAGACACCTCATCGATTGACTACAAGAAGCAAGCAAAGAGAGCTCGAACAGCGACTGAATAATGACGGAATGGGTTCAGATGTGCCTTTTTAAAACATGATATGTGAACTTTAAATAATGTTTTTATTTTTTCTATCATTTTATGTTGAAATATCAATTAATTGAGTATGAAACCACAATTTTTATAATACTAAAGTAGAAAGACTAGCTGTTCACCCCAGAGAATTAAACAAGTATACATTATTTGTATTACTGTAATGTAAATTCATCATTTTTTTAAAAACCAGAGCCAATTGGTGAATTTCATTATGATATTTGAAATCAGCATGTCAAAATCAATAAGAAGTGGTATATTTAATTTCTGGTATAAAAAAACTTTTGAAAATTTGTTGACTAGTGTTATCAGAAAATGTACTAATCCAAATTTTCTTTTTTTTTTTGGTCTGTTTTAACAGAACTGCCGCTCTTCCCCTTAACTATTTCTCGAAGCTTATTAAAATCTTCTTCACCTCTTCTGGAGCAAAAACACACTGACAGACTTTCTTATTTGACCTGTCTTCAGCAAGCCTACTTCTCTCCATATCTGTACAATTTTTGTTTAATGTGCAATATTTCCCTGTAACTTCCCATTCCTCTCCTCCCTGTTGGGTTCAATGTCAGGGTCCATTTGTGCTATCTGCTTTTATACAATATTGCTTCATCACCATCACGTTATCTGTGTCGTGGTCTCAAAGATTACTTCCCTCCTCAACTATCTGTTTTGAATATTCCAGTACAACTCAATGCTTAACTGTTTTCCTTGCAGTATTTTGATACTTAAGTGTTTTCCTTCCAGTACTTCACATACTTAAATGTCTTTCTCAAGTACTTCAAATACTTAAATGTTTTCCTCCTGTACTTCAGATACTTAACTATTATCCCTCCAGTACTTCGGATACTCAATCGTTCTCCCTCCAGTACTTCAGATACTCAACTGTTCTCCCTCCAGTACTTCACATACTTAACTGTAATCCCTTCAGTTCTTCACATACTTACTTTTATCCTTCCAGTACTTCACATGCTTAACTATTTTCTCCAGTACATCACATACTTAACTGTTATCCCTCAAATACATCACATACTTAACTGTTTTCTCCAGTACTTGACATAGTTAACTGTTTCCTCCAGTACTTCACATACTTAACTGTTTTCTCCAGTACTTCACATACTTAACTGTTTTCTCCAGTACTTCACATACTTAACTGTTTTCTCCAGTACTTCACATACTTAACTGTTATCTCTCCAGTACTTCACATACTTAACTGTGTTCTCCAGTTCTTCACATAGGCTACCTAAGTGTTTTCTCCAGTACTTCACATACTTAACTATTTTCACCAGTACTTCACATACTTAACTATTATCCCTTCAGTAATTTAGAGTCTTACTATTATCCCTCCAGTACTTCACATACTTTACTGTTTCTCCAGTACTTCAGATGCGTAACTGTTGTCCTCCAATTTTCAAAGTGATTCTGTGTCTAAACCGTCAACGACCTTTTTTGTAGTCTTGAAATTCAGTGTAAAGTGGTGAATTCAATTCTGTGCTGAGCTCCACAATGTTACATTCTTTGCTCCCCATTCAGGCCCTAGTAACACCGGCGGAAACTGATGAAATATTGATTTGAAAATGAATTTACTCATGCATTTTTCATTGCTAATAGAGTACAGTGTTTCTATTTCGATCACCCAATGATGTCTGTCATGTTTGTACCACACTGGAAGCTTATTTTATCCTCAGGCCATGGCCAATCAATTTTTCTCTTGTCTTGGCCAAAGATTGTTGATGTCAGTAACATGCTTGGGGACATTTATTCATGCTCATTTTTTTTTTTTTTTATCCAATGGGATCTAGATTATTTTATCAGCAAAAAAATGTAAAGTTATTATTGATTTGTTTTTTCCCAAATGATTCAATGTTTCTGTAGTATTTATTATTCTTTATTTGTAGCGGTATTCTGTTGTATTTTTTTTTTTTTAAAAGATGATGAAGTTTTTTTCTAATGCGTAATATGTCATCGTCTTCTTCACCTCTTAGCTCCTCAAGGAGCATAGGCCATCAGCAAACTTATACCAAGTCTTCCTGTCCTGTGCCATCAGCTCAAGGTCTTTCCATGTCTGTCTCCAGTTCTCTTTTCCATGTATTCTTTGGTCTCCCTCTTCCTCTCTTACCCTGTGGATTCCAGAACATGGACTGCCTTGTAATGCTATCAGCAGATTTCCTCACTGTGTGTTCTGTCCATCTCCAGCACCTTCTTCTCATCTCTTGGTTAACTAACACTTGTCTGGTTCTTGTCATCAGTTCCACATTAGTGATCTCGTCATACTACTTGAATCCTTCTAATCATACACCCATTTATGAAAGTCTTTAGCTTTTTGATTGTTGTTTTTGTTGTTCTTCTATGTCTGTTCATGCATTCTATCAGACTTAAGTACCATTTTTTTTTCATTTACTCTTCTCCCAGTGGTCGGCATCACGCCGGCTGCCTTAACCTTCCCAGAGTTGCTCTGGTACCCATTTGGGGCTGGGTCGACCCAGTAGCCGTTTGTGGCCTAAAAAAATCCCACCTCATCTGGGGATCGAACCATAGACCACTTCGCTAGGAAGCCAGTGCACTAACCACTATGCTACCGCGGCTCCACAGTGATATAAATGAGAAGATAATATCAAGAGATGGACAGAAAAGAGTCTATCAGAGTGCACCATCAAGACAAGAGACAGAAGACGTTGGAGATCCATGACATCGATGTGAAGATGGCACCTGATGATGATGATGGTGTTCATGTCATTTTTCAATAGGGTGAAGCAAACTGCAGCAGCAAGTGTCACAGTTGTTGCTTTACTCATGTTATATGTTCTTTCTTTTTTGCTTTATTCTCAATAGCTTTAGCCCTTCTTTGGAATCTGGGTTGTTAGAGGTAGTTGTCCCACCTGCAGGATTCTACCCTAATTTGGACAACCTAAAGGAGACTTTTGGTGATACTAAGGAAAGGGTCAAGTGAGTTCATTGCTTATATGTCCATTTATTTTATTCTCAAAATTCGTCACTCTTGCTTCTAAAACACGCAGCTGTTAAAAATAATACATGTGGACAGGTTCCAGTTTTATATTATAGTTTCACCAAGAAACAATCTAGGAATAAAAAGAGAAATAATAAAGGAGATCAACATTACATACAATATGTTGGTCATATAAAAGGGCATAAGACATTGCTGAAAACCATTATGGAAGTAAAGGTTGAAGGCAAATATGCAAGAGGAATACTGCGCTATAAGTTGGAAGATGGACAGGAAGGAATCTGTCAAAGTGCACCATCAAGACAAGAGATAGAAGACTTAGATCCATTGCAGCCGACCTTCATTGTGGAGATGGCACTTGATCAGATCAGATCATCAGCTTCGCCAGTGCAGAACATTTAAAGTCTTTTCTCGGAAGGACATTTCTCCATCTAGGATCAAACCTTTGGTTTTCAGCAGTGTAGAGTAGCAGGTGTCTTTCCTCTAAAGTAAAGTCGCCCAATTTAGTCACTTTTGAATTCACCATTACGGAGTATCTAGTGTCTCTTCTCAAATTGAAACTTCCCCCCTGAAGAATCAGACCAGTGAGTTTTACTAATAAAGAGTATGTGCCGTTTCTGTTTGAAATGGAAAGCCCCTGATGTAGAATCGCACCTTTTGGTTTCGGCAAAGCTGAGCAACTGATGTCTTTCTTTAGAGGGAAATTTTCACATCTAGAATCAGGAGAAGCACGTTAGCCACCCACCTGGGGAGAGGTAGACATTGAGTCATATATCGCAAGCAAGCACATGTTTAACCACGTTCCTTGTTACATTGCCTCTGAAATCATCGCCATTACCCTTGTTCCCCAAGGAGCATAGGCCTTCAGTAGATGAATGCCATTTTCTCCCTGTCCTATGCCATCAGTGGAAGGTTTTTCCATGTCTTCTTAAACCTTTCATTTCTGTCTCCAGTTCTCTTCTTCGTGTGTTTTTCTGCCTCCCTCTTACCCTGGGGATTCCAGTACAAGGGCTACCTTGTAATGCTATCAACAGGTTTCCTCAGTGTGTGCCATATCCATCACCAGCATCTCACCCTCCACCCCCCCCCCCCCCCCAATCTCCTGCTCTGCTGGAACATGTCTGGCTTCAGTCATCAGTTCCACACTTGCAAGGTCTGTCGCAACATATTAATCTTTCCAGGCCACGCAAGCATCCGTCCAAGAAAGTCTGCAGCTTCTTGGACATTATTCTTGCTGCTATTCATGCTTCAGAGCCATACAGCAGGACTAAGTTGACATTTCAGATGATGACTCCTGTCTTGTGCTGGACCTGGTTTCCTCTGACCTCAGAAATAACGTGACAGAATGTCATGCTGTAAGAATTTCATGACCATGTACAACATTTTAATCCTTTGATGAGGCCTAATTTGTTTCATCTTCTTCAGAAACTGTGCCAAATGGCAAAGGTGATCACATCTCTCCACAATTTCTGGTCCCCAGTGTAGTTTCTCAGACCTGTTGTTAAACTCTTTCCTCCATGCCACAAAGTTTAACTGCTAGTTTCTTCTTGCTTCGTCATCTTCTGTTTTCTTTTTCTGTCAATCTTTCTTGTTGTCACAATTTTATTTCAGCTTTTGCCCCCAAAAAGGGGTACTTCTTCTTTTTTATATAAGTAATACGCTTCCTTTGCAGGTAGGCTTTTTTCACAGTCAGTTTGTCTATTATACGTTGCTTTTGTACACAAATTGGAGTCCCAGACTCCTGCCTGTTGTTGAGTGGAGGCACAGGTTCATGATATTCTGGGTGATGATCAGATGCTACCTCATCAGGTTCAATCACAATAAACACTGAAACATTGACTCATTACCACTCTTCATTTGGAAAACTGGACCCACGCCTGTTGTTGAGTGGAGGCAGATGGTCATGGTAGTTTGGGTGATGATCAAGTAACAGATGTTACATCATCAGGTTCACTCACAATAAACACTGACTCACTACCACTCCAGTAATCTTCATTTGAAGAACCAGACCCCTACTTGTTGCTGAGTGGAGACAGGTTCATGATATTCTGAGTGGTGATCAGGTGTTCAGATGTTGCATCATCAGGTTCACTCACAATAAATACTGACTCACCACCACTAAAATAATCTTCATTGGAAGAACTATGAAAACTTAGTGCCTCACAAACAATCAGCACAACATAGCTCCCTGTGATGCAAAGGTTCTTAATCACACTTTTCACTCTGATCTACACAAATACTCCTACATGCACACTTAACATTTTCCTTTCAAAATTGATGCACGTTTATATTGTATATCACATTGTTATTCACAAACAGATGGCGTACAAAACAAAATTTGGACTATGCTTTTCACATGTTGTATAGCAGACCTAGAGCAACCTATTATGTACAGGTAAGTATTTATTTTTTTAACTGCATGGGATCTGGCAGTTTTGTTTTTTCAAAATGTGGTAGCCATCACTGTGTGTGGTCGCCATACCCATATGTGATAGCCATCTACATTTGTGGTAGCCATCCCCATGTGTGATAGCCATTCCCATATGTGGTAGCCATCCCCATGTGTGATAACCATTCCCATATGTGGTAGCCATAGCCATGTATGACAGCTGTCCACATGGGTGGTAGCCATCCACATATGTGGTAGCTATCCCCTAGTGTGGTTGCTATCCCCATATGTGGTAGCCATCCCCATGTGTGGTAGCCACCCCCATTTGTAGTAGCCACCCCAATGTATGGTACCCACCCCCGTGTGTGTGATACCCACCCCCATGTGTGGAAACCCACCCCCATGTGTGGTACTCATTTCATGTGTGGTACCCATTTCATGTGTGGTACCCATTTCATGTGTGGTAGCAAACATATAATGTGACAGCAACATAGATATACAAATTGAATACACAAGGAGGACTTTTACTGATAATGAAATATATACAAATCGTAACCCGTCATGGGTCATAGGGGTGCCATGGTGGAAGCACAGCAGACAGGGCCCTCCACTGCTCTCTATCCTCAGCAATGGTACAAGTGTGGAAAAACCATGCCCTGCCCATTCTTTGATGTTATCAGCCCAGGATTTTCTTTGCCTTCCTCTTCTCCATTTACCTTCGACTGTTCCCTGGAGGATTGTTTTCAAAAGGGAGTCATGACGAGTTACATGCCCAAACCAGGCAAGCTTTATATGAAATAAATGGAAATTTAAAAAAAATCAAGTTCACAAATCAGAATCTTGAACTCATTATCTGGAGAGAACCAGATAAGCACTAATGAAACAGAAGGTGAGGAGATGATGCTGGCTGGCATTGGATAGGACTCGCGTTAGCCAACCAACAAAAAAAGGTTGATAGCATTACAAGGTAGCCCTTATTCTGGAATGCCCAGGGTAAGAGACATAGAGGAATACTAACAAATACATTGGAGAAAAGAAATGGAGACTGACATAAAAGGGATAAAAAAGACATGGATTTGATGGCACAGGACAGGGGAGGGCTTGTCATGTCTTTGATGAGGACCTTTGCTCCAAGGCAATCTAAAGGCTATTGATGATCACCATGTGCGTTGGCCATCCCCTTATGCTGTAGCCATGCCCATATGTGGTGGCCATCCCCATATGCTGTTGCCATGCCCATATCTGGTAGCCATCCCCCATAGAAATGAGAAATAAGTGGAATGACCTTGAGCTGGTGGCATGAGATAGGGAGATTGTCATAAGTTTGTTGAAGGCTTATGCTTCTTGGGGAGCTGAAATATGATGAATGTTTGGACAAGTTTGATGTGATAATGTTACAGGTTAGATAATGTTACAGGTTAGATAATGTCACAGGTTAGACAATGTCACAGGTTAGATAATGTTACAGGTTAGATAATGTCACCAGTTAGATAATGTCACCAGTTAGATAATGTTACCGGTTAGATAATGTTGCAGGTTAGATAATGTTGCAGGTTAAATAATGTCACAGGTTAAATAATGTCACAGATTAGATAATGTCACAGGTTAGATAATGTCACAGGTTAGATAATGTTACAGGTTAGATAATGTTACAGGTTAGACAATGTCGCAGGTTAGATAATGTCGCAGGTTAGATAATGTCGCAGGTTAGATAATGTCACAGGTTAGATAATGTCACAGGTTAGATAATGTCACAGGTTATATATTGTCACAGGTTAGATAATGTCACAGGTTAGATAATGTCACAGGTTAGACAATGTCGCAGGTTAGATAATGTCACAGGTTAGATAGTGTCGCAGGTTAGGTAATGTCACAGGTTAGTTAATGTCACAGGTTAGGTAATGTCACAGGTTAGATAATGTCTGTCACTGGTTAGATAATGTCTGTCACTGGTTAGATAATGTCTGTCACTGGTTAGATAATGTCTGTCACAGGTTAGATAATGTCTGGTTAGATAATGTCTGTCACAGGTTAGATAATGTCACAGGTTAGATATGTCACAGGTTAGATAATGTCTCTCACAGGTTAGATAATGTCACAGGTTAGATAATGTCACAGGTTAGATAATGTCACAGGTTAGATAATGTCTGTCACAGGTTAGATAATGTAACAGGTCAGATAATGTCTGTCACAGGTTATAGATAATGTCACAGGTTAGATAATGTCTGTCACATGTTAGATAATGTCTGTCACAGATTAGATAATGTCTGTCACAGATTAGATAATGTCTGTCACAGGTTAGATAATGTTACAGGTTAGATAATGTTGCAGGTTAGATAATGTCTGTCACAGGTTACATAATGTCTGTCATAGGTTAGATAATGTTACAGGTTAGATAATGTCACAGGTTAGCTAATGTCTGTCACTGGTTAGATAATGTTACAGGTTAGATAATGTCACAGGTTAGATAATGTCACAGGTTATATATTGTTACAGGTTTAGATAATGTCACAGGTTAGATAATGTCTGTCACAGGTTAGATAATGTCTGTCACAGGTTATATAATGTCACAGGTTAGATAATGTCACAGGTTAGAAAATGTCTGTGACAGGTTAGATAATGTCTGTCACAGGTTAGATAATGTCTGTCACAGGTTAGATAATGTTACAGGTTAGATAATATCACAGGTTAGATAATATCACAGGTTAGATAATGTCACAGGTTAGCTAATGTCTGTCACTAGTTAGATAATGTCTGGTTAGATAATGTCTGTCACAGGTTAGATAATGTCACAGGTTAGATAATGTCACAGGTTAGATATTGTCACAGGTTAGATATTGTTACAGGTTAGATAATGTCACAGGTTAGATAATGTCACAGGTTAGATAATGTCGCAGGTTAGACAATGTTGCAGGTTAGATAATGTCGCAGGTTAGATAATGTCGCAGGTTAGATAGTGTCGCAGGTTAGGTAATGTCACAGGTTAGATAATGTCTGTCACAGGTTAGATAATGTCTGGTTAGATAATGTCTGTCACAGGTTAGATAATGTCACAGGTTAGATAATGTCACTGGTTAAATAATGTCACAGTTTAGATAATGTCACAGGTTAGATAATGTCACAGGTTAGCTAATGTCTGTCACTGGTTAGATAATGTTACAGGTTAGATAATGTCACAGGTTAGATAATATCACAAGTTAGATAATGTCACAGGTTAGATAATATCACAGGTTAGATAATATCACAGGTTAGATAATATCACTGGCTATATTATGTCACAGGCTAGATAATGTCACAGGTTAGATAATGTTACAGGTTAGATAATGTCAGTCACAGGTTAGATAATGTTACAGGTTAGATAATGTATGTCACAGGTTAGATAATGTCTGTCACTCATTAGATAATGTCACAAGTTAGATAATGTCACAGGTTAGATAATGTCACAGGTTAGATAATGTCACAGGTTAGATAATGCCACAGGTTAGATAGTGTCACAGGTTAGATAGTGTTACAGGTTAGATAATGTTACAGGTTAGATAATGTCACTGGTTAGATAATGTCACAGGTTAGATAATTTTACAGGTTAGATAATGTCACAGGTTAGATAATGTCACAGGTTAGATAATGTCACAGTTTAGATAATGTCACAGGTTAGCTAATGTCTGTCACTGGTTCGATAATGTTACAGGTTAGATAATGTCACAGGTTAGATAATATCACAAGTTAGATAATGTCACAGGTTAGTTAATGTTACAGGTTAGATAATGTCGCAGGTTAGATAATATCACAGGTTATATTATGTCACAGGTTAGATAATGTCACAGGTTAGATAATGTTACAGGTTAGATAATGTCAGTCACGTGTTAGATAATGTTACAGGTTAGATAATGTCTGTCACAGGTTAGATAATGTCTGTCACTCATTAGATAATGTCACAAGTTAGATAATGTCATAGGTTAGATAATGTCACAGGTTAGATAATGTTAAAGGTTAGATAATGTCACTGGTTAGATAATGCCACAGGTTAGATAGTGTCACAGGTTAGATAGTGTCACAAGTTAGATAATGTTACAGGTTAGATAATGTTACAGGTTAGATAATGTCACAGGTTAGATAATGTCACAGGTTAGATAATGTCACAGGTTAGATAATGTTACAGGTTAGATAATGTCACAGGTTAGATAATGTTACAGGTTAGATAATGTCACAGGTTAGATAATGTCACAGGTTAGATAATGTTACAGGTTATATAATGTTATAGGTTTTTATTAGTCTGCTAATCTGAGTCTTGTAAAAACTCACACTTTCAGTTGGAGGATGATGTGGTGGCCAAAGCAGGCTATGTGACGGTCATGAAGACGTTTGCTCAGCAGCAGAAGGATGACTGGATTATGCTGGAATTTTCAGCCCTGGGATTTATTGGTAAATTTAAGATTTATTTATACACATTAGCCTAAACAAGTTGAAGCTGGTGGAAAAGCTGTATGGAGTTGCAAATAGCCTCAAGCTGACTACTGCTTTCTTTGAAAACATTCAAATAGACGTCTGAGAGTGTACAAAGGAAGAAGAAAAGGTTAAATTAGTCTAAACTTTACTGGCTTCATCTTTGTTTGGCTGTAGTTAATTTGATCACATTTGAAAATAGCCCTTAATTTGGCATGTTTTATTTCTTATTATTTAATGCATTTGTTTATTGCATTCATTTTCGAATTTCTTATAACTTGTTTCAAAATCATTTTGAAAAAAAATGTAAACACATTGGCATATATAACAGCTTCAGTTGTTCCACCACCAGTGCCACTTACCTCCAGTTTACCATATGTCTTCACTCCAGTTTACCATATATCTTAACTCCAGTTTACCATATATCTTAACTCCAGTTTACCATATATCTTAACTCCAGTTTACCAAATATAACCCCAGTTTACCAAATATCTTAACTCCAGTTTACCATATATCTTAACTCCAGTTTACCATATATCTTAACACATTAACTACCGAATTGAAAAACACACTGTGGCCAAATTAAATTTTTTTCCCATTTTCATCCTGTAGGTGTTTGCACAAAGTAAGCTGTAGTTTTCGTAATTGTTTACAGATTTTTATGAATTACACGTCATTTTAAAGATAAATGAATGTACTATTACAATAAACACCGGTTTTAACTCTAATAGAGGTTGTTGCTATTTAACGGCCCTCCAATAGCCGAGGACTTGCAATATTTTCACATTTATAACTGCTTGCGCCCCATCTGTATCAAAATCACAATTTCAATCAACGTGCACACTGTTTTCACTCTTGTCCTCGTCGCTAGATCTATCAGTCAATTGTTGAAACATGTTTCTATCCTATTCAGCCATTAGACGAGATGTACACGCATTTTTTGTAGTCCTATCACTAGTTGCCATGGTAAACAGTTTTACATGATTTGGTAACTAACCCAAAACGCTGAAAAATATGAACATAATATCAATTTTCCAGTGTTCTACAACAACCATGCTTTGGGAATTTGTTTTCCGGTGGCAACTTAAAATCTCGAACCAGATCAGAGAGTGTTTCAGTACATTTTTCATTCGTTTTATTACTAAAATTAGATTGGCGCTCTGAGCGGCTTGCGGTCCAAATGTGATTATTTTGTGAGCCGCTGACAGCAGCTTGCGGTAGTTAATGTGTTAATGTTTTTAACTCCCAACTTGTATGTCTACTAAGTGTTTTTAACCCACATGTATGTTTCCTTAGCGCTTTTTAGCCCACATGTATGCTTACTGATTGCTTTTAACCCTGTACATGTCTACTGGGTGCTTTTAACTCACTGTAGAGCCCTTTTCGTAGACCTCTGCACTCCTTTATAGATGAAGGTAGTCTTATATTATTAATATGTTGTCCTACCAGTAAATAACTTTACGCACCGACTTACATGAGAGTAAGTCTTATTGGTGAGTTTGATTTCATTAGCGCACGGTTGTGCACTAAGGCGTATAGGGGGTTATCCTGTCCGCACGTGTATCTAGACAGTCAGTTGACGTCATCTGTGGGTTTGAGAAGCAAGAATCCCAAGTCCTACAAAGGAAGCTTTGGGAGTTCGAAACCCGTGTTTTGAGTAAAGTATTGATGTTTTAGACCCGGTCCTGCGGATTAGCAGTCGTAGCCGGTAGTCATCCACGTGAGTGTTCATTCGTTGGAAGAACCACGTATGTATTTATTATAATAATAATGATTGTTCTGCAAAGTCGTGAGCATCTAGTCGATATCAGGTAACTAGCCTGTACCGAAATGGATTCACAGCTGAAGATGTAATTTTATATGCCAGTAAATGCCTATCAAAGAGATCATCGGTAACTACCGTGGATCTACGATATATATATATTATTAGGAAGCCGTTGGGGTCAGTCACGGCTAATACAAGAGGTAATTCAAGTATCGATGCCTAAGTAACTTTACATGCCTTGAAGGTATTTAGTAGGAACCTGCACCTACGTTCTATTATGATTCGTTGATGAGGACTTCTTTATATATGAAAAATACTAAAGAGCGGGATCTTAGATACTACCAAGTATAATGAGAATCGCCTGTCCTTGAGGAAAGGTCAACCTTGATCAATATAACATTGTACTTAATCTACTTCATGACCTTTATGACTATTGATGTAATCACTCAGAGACCTGGTCAGAATTTACTTGAGGATTCTTCTGAGATTATTTATTTGAACTTTTATTGAGGACATGCGTCCACTATCACCATGTTTGAATCACCTATTAACCGTCCACGTTGAATGTATCGTCCCGTATGATGTGATGTTAATAAACCATGTATGAACTTTTCAAGTAACGAGTTTGACTATCATAGTATTGGCACCTGTTGATGTGCCTACGTTGGGTTTGCATCTTACTGCACCAAGATTTTATAGATTCGCGAAATCAGCACGATTGACACCAAACACTATCAACCATCAATTACATATCCACCACCAACAGTAGCAACAACAAGAGACAAGATATGGGTCCAACAGTATGGTGGCGCAGTATGCTCTGAAAACATCCATTTTCCAATAGCGGAATTGAACTCCAGTCTACATTCAAACTCGATTGAACAGAAACAAGGTAGCTTTCAAGGCGACAACATCCTGGACCTTGCAGCACTTCTAACGGTCATCACAAGTCAAGGACAACCCGGGGACTTCAACTGTCAAGTTTCGACATTGTACTCTGGCTTTATATTTCGTCAAATAGATGTCTCATACATGCAGTCCTGGATGCGAGGGATATTTTTTTGTTAGCCGGTTGAGATAAGTAAAAACGTTGTGTTGTGATTACACCGTTTTACGTGTAGCTGCATCTTATCTCGTAATATGTCCACTGTTTCTTTATTCATGTTGCATGTTCTATGTTCAATGTTTTTTGTGAGAGTTTGGGAATGGCGACTTAGGACGGGAAAATACCAGTTTCGCCACAGGTCCGTCTTGAGTGTTCTGTAGGGTATTATTTTGCAGACTTCCCTCAGTGGAATATTCCTATGCGTGAGCATAGAAGGATCTTTGGTCCACTGTGTCTGGTAGTCTGTGACTCCTGACTGTTTTAGCCGTAGCGTCAAGTTTTAATTGTTGTTTTCATAGCTATTTTTACTCGTACCTTAGTTTTATGATGTATTTTGTATGTGATTATTGTCCTTCTAACCTGACTATCGTTCAGTTTTTTTACAAAACATATGTTTTTACACTGTGGTGTCAACTGTCTTGTGTATTATCGGATCGTAGATGTCATCGTAATTTTTTACGACATTCTATTTTAGTTCCACATTTTTATTTTTGTTGATTTCTACGACTGTTTTCATTTGTCTTGATTATCGTGTCTTGTCAGTATTGTGCCTATTGTCTGTCACGTTATTGCTTTCATACCATTTCATGTTATAAATTACTTTATTAATTATTAATATAATTGCCTATTATATGACTTGATTTTACCGTTCTAGGACAGGAACGAAGACCACTCGTTGTAGTAACACTTTTAAGTAGTATTATTACATAATAATATTGAATAATGTCTACCTTAGACTATTTTATTAAGCAGGCTAAGGCGCTTAATATACCTCCGGAAGAGATTAGATTATTTGCTATGACAGAATATAAAGAATCTCAAAGGTTGGAATCTCAAAGATTGGATGCTGTAAAGTTACGTTTGGAAAATTTGAAATTTGAGGCAGATCAAAAACGGACTGAGGCTGAGGAAGAGGAGAAAAAAATGAGATTAGCCGCTGAATTAGAAGAGAAACGATTTCAGCGTGAGTCCGAACAGAAAAAATTCGAGGCTGAAGAAAGATTTAGATGTGATACTGCAGAGAAGGAAAGACTACTTAAAATTGAGATGGAAGTTAAACAAAAGGAAATGGAAGAACGAAGATTAATAGCTGAACAAAATACAAGAAGGCTTCAGCTTGAGACAGAAGAGAATGATTAAAAACGTCAGCATGATTTGAAACTTGCCGAATTGGAATTTGATAGAATAAGATTGGCAAGTGAATGTAATACGCAAAAGACTCAGGAAGGCCATTCTTCATCTAGACATGAGAATTTTAGAGAGATTCATCTCAAATTGCCTAAATTTACTCCACCATCCGACGATGTCATATTTTTTTGGGATAGGTTTGAGGCTACATGTCGATCGTACAACTTGGATAAATCATTATATTGCACCCACTTATCCAGATTACTAACAGGAGAGTCAATGGCTGTGTATCACACTACTAGCTCTATAGAAAAAAATGATTACGATGCTCTCAGGGCCGCTCTTCTAAATAAATTTCAGATGACAGAGGATCAATACAGACTTAGGTTCAAGTCTATGCTCCCGCAATCTAGCAAGAATTTTGATGATTTTCTTTCGCAAATACGTCTTACCTTAGAACGATGGATAGAACTATCCAAGATAGAGAAATCGTATGACGGTTTTTTTTTCGATTTATTACTTCGCGATAAAGTTTTATCGGCAGTAAGTCCTGCATTTCTTGCGTTCCTGCATGAACGTAAGCCTGGTAATATAAAAGAAATGTCAGATCATTGTAAAAATTTCTGCACAGCTCATCCTAACATGGATGTCAGCAATGCGTAACTTAAGGACGATTTACCTGTTGCTTTCGTCATGCAACAAAACAATTTCTCTAGAAATCGTTCGATAAGTAGCGATAGAAATTTTCAAAGGGGAAGTAATAATAATTTCAACTTTAGTCATTTTCAAAAGGGGAAACAATACTCACATTCTGCTCCATTTAATGTATCATGGGGCCAAGCTCACAGATCTCAAGATTTTAGTAACAACAATCCTAAATATAATCAAGGTAATAACAATAAACAACATTGGAGATCTCAATCATATCATCCAGAAAATAGAAATAGATTTATGAATAGGTCATTTCGCCAACATCACAACAGTGAAAACTTTCATTGGCGGACTCAGCCAAATTTTAATGATAGCAGAAACAGTAATTAATTATAGCAATTTTAATGACAATAATCAGGTTCGATCGCGACGAAGAGATAGATCGTCGAGCAGACCACGACAACATTCAAATGTTGCTTCAATTGAAGCACAAACTAACAAAGGTAATGATACTAATGTTAATCAACATAACGCTATGTCTTGTATCGATCTAGAACAGGTAAAGACATGTCAAGAATGCTCAACGCTATTCCAGCCCAAGGCGATCACGACGCTGCGATGCGGGCACACTTTACCAAGTCTACCCGTAGTTTGTACAGCTACTTCTGCATCAATTCACCAAGGGAAAGGGTGTTTAAAATTTAACAGAGGATACGTCAACTCGATTCCTTGCTCTGTCTTGTTTGACTCAGGCTGCAGCACGGTGGGAGTGCGGAACTCTCTGATCGACCCCTCCTTGGCCACAGGCAACGTGGTCAAGTGTGTCACATTTGGGGGTACTGTGGAAACCTTCCCTACAGCCATCATTAACTTACATACACCTTTCTTTTCAGGGAAGATCCATGCCTGTCTTCTGCAGAATCCAGTTAGCGATGTAATACTTGGTTGTATACACGGTATAAAAGAGTGTACACCAGAGCAAATTATTGAATGGGAAAAGCGACACATTCATGCTGCAAATGCAGTTGTTACCAGAGCGCAAGCTACTGAATTGTCGCGTGAATCAACTTCTGAACCTACGGTTCATAATAGTAATGATGATGATACTCCTATTTCAAGGGAGCTGTTTGCTAATTTACAAAAGAATGACAATTCTTTGCAGAGATTTTTTCAATTGGCGACTAAGAAAAATAATAACAACAAAATTGCAAAGTCTAGACACCAATTTGCTCTAAAAAAAGGTATTTTAGTTAGATTAATAAGAGAAACAGATTCATTGGTGCGTTCACAAATTCTGGTCCCGTTTGCTATGAGACCCAGAATATTATGACATGCTCATGATTCACAATGCGCAGGTCACATGGGTTTTTCCCGAACAAAATCTAGAGTGCTATCCGCATTCTATTGGCCTGGCGTTCATAGGGATGTTAATCTCTATTGTCGTTCCTGCGTGACATGTCAGGAAGTTAAAGTAAGGGGTCCGTATCATGATGCTCCTATCCAAGCTACGGACATACCTATTAGACCATTTGATAAAATGGCAATAGACATCATTGGTCCTATATTGCCATCTGCAAGAGGACATACACATATTCTCACCTGTATCGATATGTGTACGCGTTGGCCTGAGGCCATACCTCTTAAAAAACACCTCATCTGCCAGCGTTGCAGAAGCTTTAATGCTGATCTTTTCGCGCATTGGTTTTCCGCGTAAGATCCTATCAGATCATGGGGTCCAGTTTATTTCCGAATCCATGTCACAGGTTATGAAGACATTGGGTATAGATAGATCTCTCAGTTCTATATACCATGCGATGTCGAATGGATTAATTGAGAGACAGAATAGGACACTTAAGCAATTGTTGGGTAAGATGACTCAAGATCACCCTCAGGAGTGGGACAGGGTCCTACCCGCTGCTCTCTTCGCGTATCGCGAAGTGCAAAACCAAGCAACAGGGTTTTCCCCCTTCCAGTTGGTTTTTGGCATACAACCACGCGGACCTATGTCTTTAATCCATGATTTATTGGTTGAAGATAATATACCTGAGGAAACTCAATCCTCATATGAATATGTCATCTCTTTAAGAAAGAGAATAATAGATGCCTGTAGATTAGCTACTGCATCATCCGAAGAGTCTAAGGAAAAAGCTCGTCTATTTGCAAATCGGTATAGACGTCTTCGCCAGCTTATTCCTGGTGACGAGGCTTTTGTTTTACTGCCTTCACATAATAATCGTCTACTTATCACATGGAGAGGTCCATTTAGGATCATCTCAAGTATATCCGATGTCGACTACATCGTAGATATTAATGGAAAACACAAAACCTTTCACATTAACATGTTGAAAGAGTATTATTCACGTCCTGATTATTTACAATCAGTATTTCAAGCGACTGACGATCCTACTCCTCACATTCATAACTATACTAATCTGTCAGTTATACAAGAAGAAGAATCTTCTTTTCAAGATGTACAATTGCCCATACCAGTTGTACCTCTTCATTCCACGGAAAACTGGAATGCTGTCACTATTTCTTCTTCTCTTTCGACTGATCAACGACAGCAAGTTTCATCACTACTTCAAATGTATGATAAGGTTCTCACTGACATTCCAGGTCATACATCAGCTATTCAGCATGATATTCTCCTAACTGATGAAACACCTATCCGTATTCGTCCATATCCCATACCTTTGCACTTTAGAGATAAGGTCGAAAAGGAATTAGATGAGATGCTTCGATTAAACATAATTGAACCTTCGTTGTCACCATATGCTTCATCTATGGTGATAATTAGAAAGAAAGATAATAACATTCGTCTATGTGTAGACTACAGAAAATTAAATAAAGTCACACAATTTGACGCTGAACCTTTGCCACTTTTAGATGATTTATTAGTAAAATTATCTCATTCTACTTTCTTCTCTAAGTTTGATCTGTCAAAAGGCTATTGGCAAGTACCATTGACAGAAAGGGCAAAACCACTAACTGCTTTCTCGACGCCCCGGGGCCTATTCCAATGGAATTTTATGCCTTTCGGGTTAGTCAACGCTCCTGCCACGTTCGTACGCATGATGCGTTGAATCCTATCTCATCATCCCAACGTCATTGCGTACATAGACGACATTTGTCTTTTCAGTGACTCATGGGAAGAACATTTAGAAGGATTAAACTCATTACTGTCCACATTACAAAATCATAATTTAACTGCTAAGCCATCAAAGGCATTTGTGGGTTTCCACGAGATTTCTTTTTTGGGACACCGTATTGGTCGCGGTATGTTATACACAGAGGACAGTAATGTTTCCAAAATCCTTAACATCTCCACACCTAAAACAAAGAAACAAGTTCGATCTCTATTAGGACTAGTACAATACTATGGGAAATTCATACCACATCTTTCGTCCATTACTGCTCCTTTCTCTTCATTACTTAGGAAAGGTGCAGCTAACGTGATTCGGTGGTCTAACGAACATCAAATCGCGTTGGATATCATAAAGAAATTTTTTTCTAATCATCCTGTTTTAAGGTTACCTAACGAGAATTTGCCATTTGTATTACGCAGCGATGCTTCTAATTACGGCGTGGGAAGTGTCTTACTACAAGAATATAATGGCACCTTGCATCCCGTTCTCTATGTGTCACGGAAGTTAACTCCAACTGAACAGAATTATTCAGTTTTAGATAAAGAACTTCTCGGGCTTGTTTGGTCAATAAATAAACTGCAAAGATATCTGCTTGGATCACACTTTATTGTGGAATCAGACCAAAAAGCTCTTACTGCACTCAACACAAAGGACGTAAAATCTGCCAAATCTACCAGGTATGCGATCGCGTTACAACCATTTAATTTCACGATTCGATCCATACCTGGCACACAGAATGTTCTCGCTGACATCTTGTCAAGATGTCCGAATGAATCGAGTTAACAGCTACGCACTAAAGACAACTGAACTTGGACACTGACAGTTCGTCGAGTGTAACTTTTTACGTGTGATACCTCGATTATAAGAGTCATTAACATTCATTCAAGTGAAATCTACAATGCTTATGTATCAAAATAACATGGAACTTTAAGATATATGACTATCCTTGTGAGAATAACATTCACTTAATTATGACATTGAAAAGATAATAACGTTGGAAAAGGATTGTATTTTCTCACCGAAATAACATTTCTACCACTCTGATTTCTTCGTGGAACTGAATTTGTTATATTATAAACTGTTTACTAACAGGAAAATGGAACTTTCGGTATTTAAGTAATTAATAACATTATTAGGGTGAAATAAATGAATTAATTAGATTATTAAACTTAGATACTTAGTTAGTTAAAATAATGATTAATGTAATTAACTATACAATATTTAAGTGGATTTATCAATAGTTGTATTTAAGCACATTAATTTAACATTAGTACTTTCATTAGTACCTCAAAAGGACTTAGACACACAGTTAAGTGCGTTGTTCTTATACGTGTTTAAATTGTATTCTTTCATTTTTATTCATTTTTTCACTTGTCATTTTAAATGCATATCCATCACTTTTCTGTTTATTCATTGGTTTTTCGTCATTTCTTTGTATTTGCGTTTACATTTGTTTTAATTCAATATTTCTAATATGATATTTCATTTCATTGACCACATTGTACCAAAGGTGTGCAATTGTGGATGTATGCTTTTATGCATACCTTTTGTTGTTTGAGTTAACTGGAATTTCATATTTTATTATTTTTATCATGATATATTGGTAAAATAGGAATATGTAAACTTGACTTACCTCTAGTGTCGGTATTAAAGAAAAAAAATTAATATAATTAATTTTTTTGGGGGGATTGGTAAGGAATCTGTAGAGCCCTTTTCGTAGACCTCTGCACTCCTTTATAGATGAAGGTAGTCTTATATTATTAATATGTTGTCCTACCAGTAATAAACTTTACGCACCGACTTACATGAGAGTAAGTCTTATTGGTGAGTTTGATTTCATTAGCGCACGGTTGTGCACTAAGGCGTATAGGGGGTTATCCTGTCCGCACGTGTATCTAGACAGTCAGTTGACGTCATCTGTGGGTTTGAGAAGCAAGAATCCCAAGTCCTACAAAGGAAGCTTTGGGAGTTCGAAACCCGTGTTTTTTGAGTAAAGTATTAATGTTTTAGACCCGGTCCTGCGGATTAGCAGTCGTAGCCGGTAGTCGTCCACGTGAGTGTTCATTCGTTGGAAGAACCACGTATGTATTTATTATAATAATAATGATTGTTCTGCAAAGTCGTGAGCATCTAGTCGATATCAGGTAACTAGCCTGTACCGAAATGGATTCACAGCTGAAGATGTAATTTTTATATGCCAGTAAATGCCTATCAAAGAGATCATCGGTAACTACCGTGGATCTACGATATATATATATTATTAGGAAGCCGTTGGGGTCAGTCACGGCTAATACAAGAGGTAATTCAAGTATCGATGCCTAAGTAACTTTACATGCCTTGAAGGTATTTAGTAGGAACCTGCACCTACGTTCTATTATGATTCGTTGATGAGGACTTCTTTATATATGAAAAATACTAAAGAGCGGGATCTTAGATACTACCAAGTATAATGAGAATCGCCTGTCCTTGAGGAAAGGTCAACCTTGATCAATATAACATTGTACTTAATCTACTTCATGACCTTTATGACTATTGATGTAATCACTCAGAGACCTGGTCAGAATTTACTTGAGGATTCTTCTGAGATTATTTATTTGAACTTTTATTGAGGACATGCGTCCACTATCACCATGTTTGAATCACCTATTAACCGTCCACGTTGAATGTATCGTCCCGTATGATGTGATGTTAATAAACCATGTATGAACTTTTCAAGTAACGAGTTTGACTATCATAGTATTGGCACCTGTTGATGTGCCTACGTTGGGTTTGCATCTTACTGCACCAAGATTTTATAGATTCGCGAAATCAGCACGATTGACACCAAACACTATCAACCATCAATTACATATCCACCACCAACAGTAGCAACAACAAGAGACAAAATATGGGTCCAACACTCACATTATGCCTACTGATTGCTTTTAACCCACATGTGTGCTTACTGATTGCTTTTAACCCACGTGTATGTCTACTGAGTGCTTTTAACCCACGTGTATGTCTACTGAGTGCTTTTAACTCACATTATGCCTACTGATTGCTTTTAACCCACATGTATGCTTACTGAGTGCTTTTAACCCACGTGTATGTCTACTGAGTGCTTTTAACCCAGGTGTGTGTCTACTGAGTGCTTTTAACCCACATGTATGTCTACTGAGTGCTTTTAACCCACGTGTATGCTTACTGATTGCTTTTAACCCATGTGTATGCCTGCTGAGTGCTTTTAACCTACATGTATGTCTACTGAGTGCTTTTAACCCACGTGCATGTCTACTGAATACTTTTGACTCGCACATGTATGTCTAGTGAGTGCTTTTAACCCATATGCTGTCTGTCTACTGAGTGCTTTTATCTTACTTACTTACTTAGTCGTTCCTCTTCTACCATGAGGTGTAGAGGTTTGTAAGAGAGAGTGCCATACTATTCTATCGGATGTCTTCCTCCTGGCTTGGTTCCATTCTAGTCCTCGATCCTTCAAAGATTGTCTAATGTTGTCCTCCCAGCGGACTTTGGGTCGTCCTGCAGGTCTGGATCCCTGGCTCTTAGTTTCCCATGCTTGCCGTGGTAACCGATCTTCTCCCATTCTGCAGACATGGCCAAACCATCTCAGTTGGGAATGTTCTACTTGGGTCTGCAGGGGTTGGGTTTTTATGCCTTGACGTATCATCTGGTTGCAGACCATGTCTCTTCTTGTTACTTCAACCACCTTCCTCGAAATTTCTCATTTCTGAGGTTTGGATCTGGCTTTTGTGGGTTGTATTCATTGCCCATGACTCGCATCCATACGTCAAGACTGGGACATAGGTGGAGCGGTATACAGCCATCGTCTTTTTACCAACTTCTCTTTTGCTGAGGAATCCTCGATTTATGGCTTGAAAAAGTCTCCCAGCTGCTGCTCTTCAGGTAGCCAACTCTTCTTTGATGCCACCCTTCCGGTCTATGACAGCTCCAAGATATTTAAAGTGGTCGACCTGCTCCAGGACCTGTTCTTCCAGCTTAATCTGATGTCTTCTTTCCTCTCGTGATATCACCATGGTTTTTGTTTTCGAGCTGCTTATGATCATCTCTCTCTTCTCCAGCTCTCCTTTCCAGACTTGCAAGTTGGATTGAAGATGTGCCTCTGATTTAGCAAATGCCAGCTCTGAAATACAGACCTGTCTCATCTTCCAGTACCCCACTGAATACTTTCTTGTCCTCTCCTTACATGCCTTGATGACATCGTCCATTTTGGAGTATGAAAAGATAAGGTGACAGGATATCACCTTGTCTTACACCAGTGGTGGTCCTGAATTCTTTTGACTTATGGTTTGCCGTCCTCACATAATTTCTGCAAGACTTGTAGAAGCTCTGTAAAGCATGAATCAGAGGTGTTGGAATGTTCTTCCTTGCCAAACAGTCCCAGAGTTTGTTCCAGGGACCTTGTCAAATGGCTTGTCCAGATCTAAGAAGCAAAGATGGATCTCACTCTTATACTCAAGAGCCTTTTTCACTCAGCTGTCTGAGTGTGAAGATTAGGTCTTGAGTACTTCGATTTGCTCAGAAGCCACACTGGACCTCATCCATTTGTGGCTCAGCTAGGCGTCTGAGTCTCTGCTCCAGTATTCTAGAGTAGATTTTACCAGGGACACTGAGAAGGGATATGCCTCTATGGTTTCCACATTGTCAGTTGTCACCCTTTTTGAAAGACAACCCTTTTTGAAAATCGGTGTTATGATGGCAATCTCCCAATCCTTTGGTATGGTCTTGTTGCACCAAGCTGCCTGTAGGACCCTTAGGAGTAATAGGTCGTCTGCTGCTCCCATGTACTTAACCATTTCTGGTGTTATACCATCATTTCCTACTGCTTTGCCCATCTTGATTTTCTCTAGTGCTGCCTTCAGTTCTTCCATCTTTATGTCATCTTCAATGGTGGATGGTTTCCCTTTCTGTGTCAGTGGTTATCATTTCTGATGCTTGACCTTGCCCACCATCCAGGAGCTCTGAAAAATATTCTTTCCATTACTTCTTTTGGGGCAGTAAGCAATTTGCCTTTCTTGTCCTTTATAAATTTAAGAGGGCACTGTTTTTCCTTCCTCATGTTCTTTAGGGTCTTATAGAACAATTTCTGGTTTTCTTGCACATTGCTTTCTAGCTTTTCTCCAAATTCTTCTCAGGACTTCTGTTTTGCTGCTAGCACCTTGTTCTTTACTTCTGTTCTGAGTATCATATATTCTCTGTATTTCTCTGTTTTTCCTGGTGTGTTTTTTGCTCCCAAGTATTGTTTCCATGCCTTTTTCTTCTCTCTTATTTCATCTTTAACTTTATCTGTCCACCAAGGTGTCCTCTTTCTCTTGTTCCCAAGTCGAACTTCACCACATGCTTCTGCTGCAGCTGTCTTTATGATGTCCTTAAATTTCAGCCAGAGTGTTTCCAGGTCATCAGGTTGTTGTTCTGTGTTTTTCACTGCTGTAGCAATAAGCCCCTGGTATCTGGTCTTCACTTCTGGCTCTCTCAGCTTGTAGGTCTTAATGCTTGTTTCCTCTGTTTGTTTACATAGCTTCTTGCGTGAAGTTAGGCAGTTCCTAGGCCAAGTAGCTCTTTCAGTTGTTCTTTTAATTGTTAACAAGTAGTGGTCACTTCCAATCTCTGGCCCCCTCCACACTTTAGCATCCCGGACATACTTGAATGAGCTCTTCCTAACTATGGCATAGTCGATCACTGACTTCTCATTCTTTGTTGGTTCACACCTAGTGTATACATGTATGCGCTTATGGGGGAACTTTGTGTTTGTATTGATCAGATTCTGCTCAGTGCAGAATCTAAGGAGTCACTTTCCATTGTCATTAAGAGTATCTTCGCCATATCTTCCAATAACTCCATCCCATCTAGCATGGTAATTTCCAACTCTGGCATTGAAATCTCCGAGCAGGATTACTTCATCCAGGCAGTCGTCCACTGTCCTTTGAAGCAGCTCAAAGAATTCCTCCTTGACCTCTGCTCGCTCATCTTCATTTGGCCCATACACAATGACAAGGTTGACTATGGTTTCTCCTTCTTTTAGTTTTAGGACCATAATGCGTTCTGAGACAAAAGTTCCATCACTTGATACTATCCCTTTGGTTTTTGGCCACAATACAACCCACGGCCCCTTTTAGCTCTTTCAGATGTGGGGACACCACTGTTGAGCAGCGTGTCACCATCGAGATCCATAACTCCTTTTCCTTTTTTCTTTGTTTCCATTATAGCCAGGATTTCTAATTTGGCTTTGCTCATCTCTTCCACCAGCTCCTCTTCCTTCCCATTTATACTTCTTGTGTTCCAAGTTCCATAAGTCGTAGTCCGTTCCAGTTCGTCGCCTTTAGAATCAGTCTGGTTTTCTCTCTTATGTTTTTCGTAATCTGGTTTTTAGACAAACAGGTGATTGACCTGTTGTGCCTTTGCATGATGGAGGGGCTGCCTCCTTACGGCCTCCATGCAGGCCGCCCTTCTTCTTTTTCAGCCAGGCTTGGGACCGGCCTAGGCGGAGTTGAGTGCTTTTATCCCGTATATTTTTTGCCTACCAGAGTGCTTTTAATCCACATATTGTTTATCTACTGAGTGCTTTTAACCCACATATTGTTTTTTCTACTGAGTACTTTTAACCCACATCTTGTTTGTTTAGTAGAGTGCATTTAACCCACATATTGTCTGTCTACTCGAGTGCTTGTAATCCACATCATATTTTCTACTAGAGTTCTTTTAACCCACATATTGTTTGTCTACTAGAGTGCTTTTAACCCACATATTGTTTGTCTACTAGAATGCTTTTAATCCACACATTGTTTGTCTACCAGGGTGCTTTTAATCCACATATTGTTTGTCTACTAGAGTCCTTTTAACCCACATAAACCCACATATCGTCTGTCTACTAGAGTCCTTTTAACCCACATATTGTTTGTCTACTAGAGTGCTTTTAACCCACATATTGTTTGTCTACTAGAGTGCTTTTAACTCACATATTGTTTGTCTACAAAGTGTTTTTAACCCACATATTGTTTGTCTGCTGGAGTGCTTGTAATCCACATCTTGTTTGTCTACTAGAGTCCTTTTAACCCATATGTTGCCAGTCTACTGAACACATTTAACCCACCTATTGTATGTCTCCTAGAGTAGACTAACATGTTGTATGTCTCATAAGTGTTGATGATGCAATTGTCTAAGCAAACAGTTGTTGCTACATTCATTCCTTGCACATGACAGTAACATTGTACTATTGTCACAAGTTGCATTTGTAATCAAAGTTTATATTGTTACATTTGGTTGACAGGTAAAATGTTCAAGTCATCAGATGTCTCTACCATCGTCGAGTTTTTCCTCATGTTTCATGCCGACAAACCCATTGACTGGCTCATGGACCACCTTCTGTGGGTGAAAGTTTGTAGTCCAGAAAAAGATGTGGTAAGAGATGTGATACTTGTGTCTTTTGTTTTAGCATGTATGTACAGGTTGGTAACCCAGAATCCGAAATGCTCGGGGATGGCCGTGTTTCGGAAATCAGATTTCTTTTGGTTTTTGGATTACGCCCAAAGTAGCCCAAGATTGCCCAAAGTAGCCCAAGTCACCCAAAAGTAGCCCAAATCATCCAAAAGTCAGTTGAAAAGACTTTTGACTTCTGGAATATTTTGGTTTTTTGGTGTTCGGATTCTGGATAACTGACTTGTACGTACTTTATATTTCTGTAAAAAAGGTAAAGGAACCCGTTACACGCCCATTGAGGCATATTGGGAATATGGTGTTAGGCCCATATTATCTTGACCGTCGGCACACGAGGGGTGATGTGGTCGGCATCACGCCGCCGCCTTAACCTTCCCAGAGTTGCTCTGGTACCCATTTGGGGCTGGGTCGACCCAGGAGCCGTTTGTGGCCTAAAAAATTCCCGCCTCATCTGGGGATCGAGCCATAGACCACTGCGCTAGGAAGCCAGTGCACTAACCACTATGCTACCGCGGCTCCCTTTTATTTCTGTACGTACTTTATATTTGACATCTTTCTGATGCAGATGAAATTTGCATGAACATGGGATCATTTGTCTGCCATGCTTGGGACCCGATGTTGCTGGACAGAGGGATTTTGAGGAATTTAGGTGACCAGGCCTAAGATGTACATGCACAAAATGTACACATAAACACAAGAAATAATACAAGACAATCAGAAATTAATATTTATTGAGCTGAGTTCAGTACTTTCACTTACATCGCATCATCATCGGAGGAAATATCTCTAGAAATATCATAACAGTTTGATGCGATAGAGTCACCAGAAGTTGAAGGCTATGGTTCAGGCATAGATGCTGTACATATACCTGTAGACTTGCTTGGAAGCCAGTTTCTGAAACATATCTTGTAACCTAAGTTGTTCTATATATTATTGTCTTCCTTTATTAAATTCTTGAATTTTATAAAGAGATATTTTGTTAAAATGGTTTGGCCATGTCTGCAGAATGGGAGAGGATCAGCTTCCACTACAAGTGTGGGAAACTAGGAGCCAGGGATCCAGATCTTCAGGATGACCCAGAGTCCGTTGGGAGGATAAAATTAGACAATCTCTGAAGGACCAAGGACTAGAATGGAACCAGGCCAGGATGAAGACAGCCGATAGGGTAGTAAGGCGCTCTCTCTTCCAAACCTCTACACCCCAAGGTAGAAGAGGAATGACTAAGTAAGTAAGTATGGTATTTTATATTCTTTATGGCAGTCTTGCCACCTAGAGAGTTTTCTGCCAGCCTTTTAGGCAAAAGGCCTAAGGCTGAAAAAAGCAATATAAATGTGAGCAAAAATCGCAAGATGCAAGTCTTCACCATTGGCTGGTTTGAAAACAGTCATACATCATCAGTGCCACCATAACTAAAATGGTAGCCAGAGGAATTTACTGCATTATTACTGAGATTATATGTGAAGCAATTTAGTGCTGCCAGCAAGAATGTACGGTGTGGGTCAAAAGTCAAGCCCCATAGGCAGTTTATTATATAGATGGCTTGAAAAACATACTGTTCAGCGATGAAGCAGTGATTCACCTTAATGGTTCACTCAACAGACGTACTGCACGATATTGGACCATTGAAAACCCACACAGGGTAATGGAAGGACATGTGTAAAATAATCCCATGAATTATGGGTTGGGGGCCGCTTTTTGGGGAGTAAGATTTTGCAAGAAACATCTCCAGGTAAATGGATTGGACGATGTGGACCCAATGAATGACCACTTAGGTCTCCAGACCTAACTCCTATGGATTATTTTATATGGGGCCACTTCAAAACAGTTGTTTATAGCAGCCAGTTCAAACATTTAATTTAATCCCAACTAACATAATTACTGATGTATGTTATGACGGTCGGTCACTGTAGCAAAATATGCGAGAATAAACGCTCAATTCAGTACGATTTAGGCATAAAACGATAATAAATACATTAGCCCGCATGTGTCTGACGGTTGGCATCTTCGAAGCCAGCAGCGCTGCTTTTTGCACAGTGCTAAGCCTATAGAATGATTTCACGGAAAAAGTCTGACACGCTTTAGTTTCGTTTTCGAGAAACACTACTAATATTTAACTTTTGCCCAATCTGCTGCATACACTTTGTAGTCTAGCCTTACAATTAAATATTGGCGGAAGTATACCGCAATATAGCTATCTGAAGTAACACTTTCTGTCAACTTTGTAGCAAAATCAGTAGTAATCCTTACATTTTTGGTAGTATTACACGATACAATGCTAACTATACTGTTCAAAAAAAGAAACGCATAGCTATCCGAGGGCGCGTTTTTATGAGTTTGTAAATAAAATTTGGTGCTAGGGTATATAAAAACCAGCCTCAAATGTTCTTTACAGTGTCACATGCACGTGTTGACCTGAATTGCGTTCGTTTTTGTAATCGTTACAACGCAGTGGTCAATAGTGTATATGACGCAATTTTTGACCACAGCTCATGTTGCGCGCAAGTGAAAGCAACAACATTTGGGGTGAACACTATTCACTGACTACGCAACTGAAACCCTATAAAAGGATAACGCTACACACAAAAAATTTAGTTAATTTTCAAGCAGACATTTATGCCGTCTCTATCGATAAATTTAAGGAACATTGCTATTGGCCGTTTGCACGCAGGCGAAAGTCAAAGTCAGGTTGCCAGGCATCTAAACGTGCATCAGAGTACCATCAGTTGACTTTGGCACCGGTTCCACGCATCCATGCCCAGAAGATGCCAGTCGCTGATCGATGCAAGTGGAGGCCACACACCATACTAACGGGAAAGCCCATACGCCAAAAACTCTCGTGACTCAGATGCAAAACAACTGTCAATTGATTGGTTGAACCCTAAGGTATTCTTTTGTGCAATTTGAACAATTAACTCATTAGATTTAAAAAGTTATTGAATGTCAAAATTGTGGCTATGTGTGTGCCTTCAGTAGCTATGCGGTTCTTTTTTTTGAACAGTACAATTCAAATGGCGCAAACTCCGTATTTTCGTTGGGAATTTCTCTATAGGCGAAGAGAATAGCGGGTAATATTCTATCCCAATCTTGTGGATACTTAGTCGTAACCTTTCCCAACATTTGTTTTAAACTTCAGTTAATCTTTCTATACTGTCCAAAAAAAAGAAACGCATAGCTACTGAAGGCACACACATAGCCATAATTTTGACATTCAATAACTTTTTAAATTTAATGAGTTAATTGTTCAAATTGCACAAAAGAATACCTTAGGGTTCAACCAATCAATTGACAGTTGTTTTGCATCTGGGTCACGAGAGTTTTTGGCGTATGGGCTTTCCCGTTAGTATGGTGTGTGGCCTCCTCTTGCATCGATCAGCGACTGGCATCTTCTGGGCATGGATGCGTGGAACCGGTGCCAAAGTCGACTGATGGTACTCTGATGCACGTTTAGATGCCTGGCAACCTGACTTTGACTTTCGCCTGCGTGCAAACGGCCAATAGCAATGTTCCTTAAATTTATCGATAGAGACGGCATAAATGTCTGCTTGAAAATTAACTGAATTTTTTTGTGTGTAGCGTTATCCTTTTATAGGGTTTCAGTTGCGTAGTCAGTGAATAGTGTTCACCCCAAATGTTGTTGCTTTCACGTGCGCGCAACATGAGCTGTGGTCAAAAATTGCGTCATATACACTATTGCCCACTGTGTTGTAACGATTACAAAAACGAACGCAATTCAGGTCAACACATGCATTTGACACCGTAAAGAACATTTGAGGCTGGTTTTTATATACCCTAGCACCAAATTTTACTTAAAAACTCATAAAAACGCGCCCTCGGATAGCTATGCGTTTCTTTTTTTGAACAGTATAGTAACGCAAAGTCCTAACCCGCCCCGTCTATACCCCCGCTTCGATGACACAGTCTGCAACGCATATATTCACACTGCGGAAAAGCCAGCCAAGGCATAACCACGCAGACAGTTTTATTTCCTCCTAGTGGTAGCATTTCTGATGTAACTAAAACAAGTAGTTATTTGAAAAAAATACATGCTCGCAAGACGAAGGAGAGGAAAGATGGCGGACTTGTGTAAAATTTTATTTGACGATGGACGATGACATAAATTGGAAATTTTAAACCATTATGAAGTTCCCCATAAGAATTATATGGTAGTATGACGTAGATTTAGCTGAGTAAGAATGTACTTTAAATAATATGATAGTCCTAGTATTAGAGAAGTTATTGAAGAAATACTAATATCTAAGAACACACGACCAGACACACTGGCGTTCCTGCTCATGTTTTTTTGGTAACGTTAGGGGGATGCGAGCTTGGGTAGAGGCAGGGAGATACATTCAAATTCGCTTGGGGTGAACAGAGTATGAATGGGAAAGGGGAGCGGTAGGAGAAATGTAATCCTAAACGTAATATCTTTTTGTATTGGGCATGACTAGAGCAGACTAGCCAATCGACCACCAGTTATTCAAAATTATTTTGGTTTTTCATTCAAACTGCATTTGAATTCAAGTAGTAGAACGTTACGATTGGCTAGTGCTGGTAGATATTAGCAAAAGGCTTTGATTATTCATTGCCAGTTGAACTAAAATTTGTATACAGATACGCTGAAAAACAGCTGTGTTAATTTTAAACTTAAATAAAGAATAATTTCACAGTCTGTGCAGTTCGGAGGAAGCTGAGGCCATTTCTTCACTAAATCAGTGTCATTTGTTTATATATTTCTTGATTGTGGTAAGGATATTTTATGAAATTTAATATGGTTGGTCCAACTACAAAAGTTAGATACTGCTATTGGGGAAAAAGTGAAGGACATGTCGGAAGCAGATATTGTTGAGTCCACACATTAAACGGTATCTGACTGATGTATGTTGTTATGATTATGTTGACATATTATTGTATTAAAATAGTTTAGCAAGCCTCTGTGTTCAATGAACACTGTTTAACATGCCTGAAGCAAATATAAGTGAAAAGAAAAGAAGAGAAGATCATATCACAGGAAATGTGGTTACTCGACATTATTGTATGGAGGAAAAGTATGTGAACGTACAGTGGCGTATCTACTATAAGGACATGAGGTGTGGTCACAACCAGGTGGGAGTCCTGTACAATTCGGGGCGAGTGCATTTGTAAGGCACGCGAGGCTGACCCCATACCCACGTAGGGAATTAAGTGTTAGAATAAATGATCAGAGATAAGAGGCCAGGGTGTCCTTTTGTTGCAGAGGGTCTATGTTCCTGTTGCCGGCTGGTGACAGGAAACCTGCTGAGTGCTTATAAACGCCAACCAGTCTCCAACCAGACGTATATGCTGTTGAATATCCAGTAGGAGCTTTGGCGAGTGTTGAACTTGAAATTTCTGCAACTACCCATTGAATTATCTTACAACAAGGACTCCCAGGTGAAGAGTAAAACATCTGGGGCATCTCTGACAGTTTCTTGTGTTTCAAAATATTACACAGGAATTTTATGGGGGTAGGATGAACTACAGCCCTCATACACAGTGACTCTCCCGGTAGATAACTAAAGTAAACTGTAATATTTCCTCCAGGAAGGACATTTATAAATTAGATAACTAAAGTGAACTAATTTAATATTTCATACAGGAAGGACATTTATAACTACATAATAACTTTTAGTTATTGGGCAGATTGTCCCAACATTTTTTAATTGTTCTATTCTGTAAACTATCTTGTCCTTATTTTCAAAGACCTGTAGACAAGCTATGAATGAACAGGCAAAATAAATTGTAAATATTTGTTCAAAGAAAAACTTAACTGCTAGTTATTAACTTCTTTAATAGAAACTTAAAGTGTTTGATTGTTGTGTACCATCATTCATTTCTCCCCTAGACACTAGGTACACCATACACCATACACTAGAGCCAGAAGATTGACCGTGTGAGACCTAGGGAGGTAGCGTTAGGTTCTCTGCACATAATTCATCATCATCATCTATAGAGTCAGAGACCTACATGTGCTAGACCTCACACGGTTATAGCAGACACATTTTCATTCTTTTTAGGATACCATCATAACCTCCCCAGCAAAATCAACTTTGCTACAGTCACACTCAAAATAGTAACTCGCGCCAGAAAAAAAAGTGCGCAATGCACAGTGTGCAACTTGCGCGGCGTGGGTGTTATATAAAACAAATACTTTGATTTTATTTATTTATTTTTTTTTTATTCTTTCACGAAATTAGTAGCGCTTGACAAAGAAAAAGTGCGTAAAAATTGGTGTGCACGAGCCCTTACCCGATGTACAAATCATGAAAACTTGAAAGTTTTTGTTAAAACCACTTATTATCAGGGAACACTCTTTGAAAACAATCCACGCACTTTCACACGAAATGTTGTCATCAAAGAACTTTTAAATTGAATCTAAAATAACATAATACTCGCCCTGTGTACGTTGGTCACAGCTGAGGAATGCAACCGTGTTGAAAAATTGTTTTGTTTCCATTGTATATACTGTACTCTCCCGAAAATAGTTACAATCAACAAAGAAAAGCGTTCAAATGACGGTGTTCATGAACAGTTTGATTACACTGTATAATGGAAAGAAACCAAAAAACACTTTAAGAATGTACTTCTATCTGCTCATCCGGTAACGGAAACAGCTCACTATAATTAAAAACCCGTCAAGTTTGACGGGTTATTGCTAGTTTATATAATAAATTGCCTATAAATTGACTTCACAATGTAAATAATTTGTGTGTGTATTTGACTCTCATTAATTAATTTTAATTCTCATTAATATCTGTGGTAATGTAGAAATAATCTATTACTTACTTGACTTTTTTGGTCCACCCTTGTCTGAAGCGTAGTATAGTGGGGATGTGGAATTTTTTTTTTTTTTCAGGAGCCTAGAGTGTTGTACTGGCTGCATTGAGCCCACGTTGTTGTAGGATTTGTGTGATATTGTCTATCCATCTTGTCTTCTCTGTGCCTTAAAACTAATTTTCTACTGTTGTATGTGAAAAGGGTAAAGGATCCCGTTACACGCCCATTGAGGCATATTGGGAATATGATGTTAGGCCCATATTTTCTCAACCATCGGCACACTAGGAGTGATGTGGTCAGCATCACGCCAGCCGCCTTAACCTTCCCAGAGTTGCTCTGGTACCCAATTGATGAGGCTGGATCGACCCTGGAGTCGTTTGCAGTCTAAAAAATCCCACCTCAACTGGGTATCGAACCATGGACCACCGAGCTAGGAAGTCAATGCACTAACCACTGTGCTACTGCGGCTTCTAACTGTTGTATGTGCCATGTGGTAATTGATCTGGGCTCATTCTCATGAGATGACCAAACCACTTAATTTTCTGTATCTCTATATATTTGATGCAGGGTGTAGTTCTTACAATTTGTCTGATGTCATCATTTCTGTCTTTCCTGAGAAACACCTGGTAGCACATAAAATTACCCATTTTTCTTTTCTCATCTTCTTCCTCATGGAGCATAGAGCCACCCCTGTGGTACCCATTCCCACATGTGGTAGTCAAACACTTCTTAGTTACCTTGTACAATAACCAGGAAGGTTTCAAATGTTGACTAAAAGTTTCATGATGGATCACCATTGTGAACTGAAGAAAGCCACTGGAGGTGAATAGAACACATTGACAAAGTGATCTGCCAGCATCACAAGGCTGAAGAAGTCATTAACATTACTCATGGTCACATGTAAAAATTACTATTGTTAAAAGGTAAAAGTAATAACATTGCAGATACTGCCTTAGGAGAGTGAAGTGCCTTCACTAAACTAGGTCTCATCTTTATGAGGTGGGGTGACCAGTTCCATTCCTTGATGCCTTTGTCTTCCATAACTCAAGAACAGTAAAGTACCCATTAACAACTAGGTAGATGAGTGTGACGCTACTAGGTTTTGAACCTGGTAACTTTACCCTGAAAAGAATTTAGCACATATGAAAACAGAAATAAGATATAAAAAAACCAAAAGTAGCATTTTCTGTCTGATTAGCTTAGGGTCCAGTTTTGGTAAGCTTGGACACAAATGGCCTGTTTTATCTGATTAGCTTAGGGTCCAGTTTTGGTAAGCTTGGACACAAATGGCCTGTTTTTATCTGATTAGCTTAGGTTCCAGTTTTGGTAAGCTTGGACACAAATGGCCTGTTTTATCTGATTAGCTTAGGGTCCAGTTTTGGTAAGCTTGGACACAAATGGCCTGTTTTATCTGATTAGCTTAGGTTCCAGTTTTGGTAAGCTTGGACACAAATGGCCTGTTTTATCTGATTAGCTTAGGGTCCAGTTTTGGTAAGCTTGGACACAAATGGCCTGTTTTATCTGATTAGCTTAGGTTCCAGTTTTGGTAAGCTTGGACACAAATGGCCTGTTTTATCTGATTAGCTTAGGGTCCAGTTTTGGTAAGCTTGGACACAAATGGCCTGTTTTTATCTGATTAGCTTAGGGTCCAGTTTTGGTAAGCTTGGACACAAATGGCCTGTTTTATCTGATTAGCTTAGGGTCCAGTTTTGGTAAGCTTGGACACAAATGGCCTGTTTTATCTGATTAGCTTAGGTTCCAGATTTGGTAAGCTTGGACACAAATGGCCTGTTTTATCTGATTAGCTTAGGTTCCAGTTTTGGTAAGCTTGGACACAAATGGCCTGTTTTATCTGATTAGCTTAGGGTCCAGTTTTGGTAAGCTTGGACACAAATGGCCTGTTTTATCTGATTAGCTTAGGGTCCAGTTTTGGTAAGCTTGGACACAAATGGCCTGTTTTATCTGATTAGCTTAGGTTCCAGTTTTGGTAAGCTTGGACACAAATGGCCTGTTTTATCTGATTAGCTTAGGTTCCAGTTTTGGTAAGCTTGGACACAAATGGCCTGTTTTATCTGATTAGCTTAGGTTCCAGTTTTGGTAAGCTTGGACACAAATGACCTGTTTTATCTGATTAGCTTAGGTTCCAGTTTTGGTAAGCTTGGACACAAATGGCCTGTTCTATCTGATTAGCTTAGGGTCCAGTTTTGGTAAGCTTGGACACAAATGGCCTGTTTTATCTGATTAGCTTAGGTTCCAGTTTTGGTAAGCTTGGACACAAATGGCCTGTTTTATCTGATTAGCTTAGGGTCCAGTTTTGGTAAGCTTGGACACAAATGGCCTTTTTTATCTGATTAGCTTAGGGTCCAGTTTTGGTAAGCTTGGACACAAATGGCCTTTTTTATCTGATTAGCTTAGGGTCCAGTTTTGGTAAGCTTGGACACAAATGTCCTGTTTTATCTGATTAGCTTAGGGTCCAGTTTTGGTAAGGTTGGACACAAATGACCTGTTTTATCTGATTAGCTTAGGGTCCTGTTTTGGTAAGCTTGGACACAAATGTCCTGTTTTATCTGATTAGCTTAGGGTCCAGTTTTGGTAAGCTTGGACACAAATGGGCTGGTTTATCTGATTAGCTTAGGTTCCAGTTTTGGTAAACTTGGACACTGTTGCGCCATGGTGTCTTTTAAATTTATATTCTTATTATGTTCATCGGTGGTAACCGTCTGGTTACACTGGCCAAGACACTTCTAGGGTTTTACGACAAGACCACCGCACACAATCCACATCAAACTGCCATAGTAAAGTCATTGAAAGGCGAAGTGGCACGATTACAAATGTTTAATATCATTTGAGACGCTGCTCCATTTTTCATATACACATCCAGCCAATATATTATGGCATTCTTTATGTAGTCATAAAAAGGGTCTCTTTACTGTCGTAGCTCGAAACACTGTCGTTAGATTGACTTCAAAGTTTATTTAATTCAGACTCACTTTTTCAACAGAATCCATTCTCCCTTGTAAAATATAACAAGATAACATCTCACATAATGATGATGATCTAGTGCTGGAACAACATAGGGATTTGACACAATATAAATATATTTCATGAGCTCAGAGACATGCGTCCACTTGCCATAACTACACACATCAAAGTCTCTAGCAGCCGATCTCTCACATCTGCCAATGGCAACTTTGACGTCTGCTGATCTGCACCTCGAGGCAATGACGTCACTTCCTGTGTAACCAAGGACTACATATAATAAACAAAAGAGAAGCATTGTCGAACCATCTAATGATTTCGACATACATGTTATGAATTTTACTCATATTATTACTCTCCTCCCCCTCCCCTCCTCCCCCCACCCCCACAAAATAATGCAAACAAAGTTTTCATTATTTCCGTGGTGTGAGTATAACATCACCAGAGGGAAATTTGGTATCATCAAACTTCACTGTCAGTATGAAATAGCATAGCACCCAGGTTTCTGCCGCAGAGTAGGCAATTAAACACTCAATGTGTGGACAGTGGTAAAGAAAACCAAAGCCAAAGACTACCAAGGACACAAATCGTTTTAACAGCAATGTGATGTGGCCATAACTAAAAGCATTCAACATATTAAAAAAATGATGGTAGCAATACTTGCATTCACATACCTCACACCGTCCAATAACACCTATCTGTCAAGTCCATATCAGTAGTCAATTAATTTCTTATTAACCAACAGCAATAATGCAAAGCATTAAAGATGATATAAATATGTAATAGCGTAAATAGATGAAAAGAGGCAGACAATCATACTAAGAAAGTGAATGAATGCAACATTATACACCAACAAAAATTAAGGTTAAGTGTACCTCTTAAGTACTAGTCAGCAAAAGTGTACTGTGGTATCATTTTTTTTTAAATGTTATCTTGCATCTAACACAATTGTGTGAGCAATTAGATACGAAAAAGCTGATGTGTTTTACGAATTGATAATAGTATGGAGTATTAGCCATCTATTGATTCAAAATCTAGTGTGAGTGGGAAAATGATTTGTATCAAAGACCAAAGCACATCTTGTAAATTAAAATTAATTAACACCCAACTTAAGCGCTGTAGTTAAAATGCGTAGTGTACTGAAATTATACACAATCATGACATATTAAACTAAAGTCCAGTGAAAATATGTCCAAATAACTCATTGTCAATGTTCTTGATTATCCTCCATACAATAGTATGTTTATCTCAAATAGGAATGTTCAGATCCAACCAGATTGAAAACCGAAATAAGTCAGGTAGAAATTTCTTAGTAATTTCCCTTGATCATGCGAGTCATTCTAGAGTTATGTCCCTTAATCTGTAGATGCCGTTATCCATATTAAAATGAAAATAAATATATGCACGAAATATCCTCAAGTCACAGCATTTTCATCATCTCATAGAATGTGCGTTCGTTAGTCTGTAGACCGAATATGATCACTGTCAATAAGGCACAATATATCCACGTAATGCGCTGAGTTGAAAGAGTTGCTACATGAAATTGAGCATTTCAGCATTCATCAACATCAGGTGCCGTGTGAACCGGCCCCCAAAATTGTTGTCCATTCTCCATAACTACACACATCGAAGTCTCTAGCAGCCGATCTCTCACATCTGCCAATGGCAACTTTGACGTCTGCCGATCTGCACCTCGAGGCAATGACGTCACTTCCTCTGTTACTAAGGACTACATATAATAATCACACGAGAAGCCTTGTCAAACCATCTAATGATATCGACACACATGTTATGAATTTTACTCATAACATTACTTCCCCCCCCCCCCCCCTTTCCCAAAATAATGGAAACAAAGTTTTCATTATTTCCGTGGTGTGAGTATAACATCACCAGAGTGAAAAATGGTATCATCAAACTTCACTGTCAGTACGAAATAGCATAGCACCCAGGTTTCTGCCACAGAGTAGGCGATTAAACACTCAATGTGTGGACGATTCTTATTATGTTCATCGGTGGTAACCGTCTGGTTACACTGGCTAAGACACTTCTAAGGTTTTACAACAAGACCATCGCAAACAATCCACATCAAACTGCCATAGTAAAGTTGTTGAAAGGCGAAGTGGCACGATTACAAATGTTTAATATCAATTGAGACGCTGCTCCATTTTTCATATACACATCCAGCCAATATATTATGGCATTCTTTATGTAGTCATAAAAAGGGTCTCTGTACTGTCGTAGCTCGCCGTCCACTCTCCATAACTACACACATCAAAGTCTCTAGCAGCCGATCTCTCACGTCTGCCAATGGCAACTTTGACATCTGCCGAAATGCACCTTGAGGCAATGACGTCACTTCCTGTGTTACCAAGGACTACATATAATAAACAAAAGAGAAGCATTGTCGAACCATCTAATGATATCGACACACATGTTATGAATTTTACTCATAACAGACACAAACGGCCTTTTTTCTGATTAGCTTAGGGTCCAGTTTTGGTAAACTTGGACACAAATGGCCTGTTTTATCTGATTAGCTTAGGGTCCAGTTTTGGTAAACTTGGACACAAATGGCCTGTTTTATCTGATTAGCTTAGGGTTCAGTTTTGGTAAGCTTGTACACAAATGACCTGTTTTATCTGATTAGCTTAGGGTCCAGTTTTGGTAAGCTTGGACACAAATAACCTGTTTTATCTGATTAGCTGAGGGTCCAGTTGGGAGCCACAGAAGCTCATTGGTTAGTGCACTTGCTTTCTAGCTCAGAGGTCCTTGATTCGATCCCCAAGTTGAGGTGGGATTGTTGAGACCGCCAATGGTACCGGGGTCTACCCAGCCCCATGAATTTGGTACCAGAGCAACTCTGAGAAGGTTAAGGCGGCCGGCATGATGCTGACCACATCACCCCCAGTGTACTGATGGTCAAGAAAATATGGGCCTAACACCATATTTCCAATATGCCTCAATGGGCGTGTAACGGGATCCTTTTTTTTTTTTTTTAAATCTGTTTATCTTATTAGCTTAGTGTCCAATTTGGTAAGCTTGGACACAAATGGCCTGTTTTATCTGATTAGCTTAAGGTCATGGTTTGTTAAGATTCGACACAAATGACTTGTTTTATTTGTTTCATCCTCATATTATTCTAATATTCTTCCTGTGCCAGAAACATTGCCAGCGCATGATCCAGGCTGTACGTCGTAGATACAAACCATCATTGTTTCAGCACATAGGAGTGGAGTCATCTCTCAAGGGAAAAGTACAAAAACTTAAGGTGATTACTCTCAGTTTAGAACAGGGGCTATTAACCTAGGTCCACGGACCCCTAAGTGAATGGATTCTAGGAGATCTGTGTGCATAACCTGAAATGTAAAATTTTTAATTATGTGCGTATGTAAACTATCTAAGAAGGGGTCCGTAGCCTTCACTGGGCAATCAAAGAGGTCCTTAGCACCAAAAAAAAAAAAAAAAGTTACAAAGGCCTGGTTTAGAATAATGAAAATCATATAAAATCAGTACCTTAAATGTGAAGTAATGAAGTTAAACTTAAGTGAGTACCTTGAGTGTGAAGTAATGAAGTTAAATTGAAGTAAGTATTTTGAATGTGAAGTAATTAAGATAAACTTAAGTGAGTACCTTGAGTTTAAAGTAATTGTGTTATTACATTTAGCTTCTTTGTGTTGATATTTCTTTCTTGTTTAGTATTTTTATTTGTTCATTAATTATTATGCTCGGTATTTTGTGGAAGGACAAAGTGAAAAATGTCAAGGTGTTGTCATGTGCTGGCCTTCAAACCTGTATACACTGCTTAGACAGCGCAGACTACACTGGCTTAGCCATTTCCGCCGCATGGAAGATGGTTGCATCCCGAAAGATATCTTCTACAGACAACTGGCAGATGGCAAAAAGAACAGTTGGGTGACCGCAGCTGAGGTTCAAAGATGTGTGCAAGAGAGACATGAGGACACTGGACATAAATCCAGCAACCTGGGAGGATGAAGCTGCTGATCGCACCAAGTGGCAATGCTCTCTATGGCGCCACCTCAGATTGGGCGAAAAGAAGCTCTCACAGCAAGCAGAAGAGAGGAGAAAACGTCGAAAGGAACACAAGAAAAATAAGCAGCTGAGGGCTGTCACCTCAGGGGCGCATTCCCATAGTCAGTTATGACTGAAGGGGCTATTAGTATCATCATTAATTATTAATTTGTTTTCCACTTGTCTCCTGTGTTCATTTTCTCATAACCCTTCTATATTTCTCTTCTTTGTTACCTGTTTGTGACAAACTGATGCAGGGTTGTTACGAAAAGTCCTAATCTTCTTGTGTCATGTTCATTTGTAAAATTGATTGCAGTCCCATTTTTCAATATTTGTTCACTTGTTAGTTTTCTTAATGTTTGTTTGTGCATATTTAATGAGTTCCCCATAATCTACAATATTTCAGGATCGAGACTTTGGCAAGGCAGGCTTATACAGAGCTCATGCCAACCCTCCTGCGGAACTTTCAACATCGCTTAAAACATACCAGAATTTCTTGCTGAGTAAGGCTTATGTTGGTGAGACGTTTTTCTGGGCTTCAAATCCATCTAAGGGAGACACTATTGATTTTAAATTTGACCCACCAGTTCATATAGATACGTAAGTAACCCCATTTCATTCTGTAAATTTTATCTTCTGTTTTCTTCATCAGGTTAGATCTTCAATTTGGAGTTTGTCAGTAATGGTGGTATTCATCATCTTTTCCTTCTTTCACATTTCAACTCCACAAGGAGCATGGGCCTTCATCGAACTTATGCCAAGTCTTCCTGTCCTGTGCCATCAGCACAAGATCTTTCCATGTCCTCTTCATCTCCTTCATAGCTGTCTTAAGTTCTGTTCTCCATGTGTTCTTTGGTCTTTGTCTACCTCTCTCACCCTGGGGATTTCAGTGCTGTGACTGCCTGGTATGGCCACTCGAAAAGCAGCGGCTGGGAGACTTTTTCAGGCCATAAATCGTGGATTCCTCAGCAAGAAAGAGGTTGGTAAGAAAACAAAGATGGCTGTATACCGCTCCACCTATGTCCCAGTCTTGACATATGGATGCGAGTCGTGGGCAATGACTACAACCCACAAAAGCCAGATCCAAACTTCAGAAATGAGGTATCTGAGGAAAGTGGTTGAAGTAACAAGAAGAGACATGGTCCGCAACCAGACGATCCGTCAAGGCCTAAAATCCCATCCGCTGCAGACCCAAATAGAACAGTCCCAACTAAGATGGTTTGGCCATGTCTGCAGAATGGGAGAAGATCGGCTACCATGACAAGCATGGGAAACAAAGAGCCAGGGATCCAGACCTCCAGGACGACCCAGAGTCCGCTGGGAGGACAACATTAGACAATCTTTGAAGGACCGAGGACTAGAATGGAACCAGGCCAGGAAGAAGACAGCTGATAGAATGGTCTGGCGCTCTCTCTTCCAAACCTCTACACCTCACGGTAGAAGGGGAACGACTAAGTAAGTAAGTAAGTAAGTAAGACTGCCTGGTATGATCTTCGATGCAGAGTTTAAAACCCAGACCTTAGATATCATAATAATAACAATAGCCCCTTTAGTCCTAACTGACTATGGGAATGCGCCCCTGAGGTGACAGCCCTCAGCTGCTTATTTTCCTGGTGTTCCTTTCAACATTTTCTCCTCTCTTCTGCTTGTTGTGCAAGCTTCTTTTCTCCCAATCTGAGGGGGTGCCGTAAATAGCATCGCCACTTGGTGCGATCAGCAGCTTCATTTTCCCAGGTTGCTGAATTTATGTCCAGTGCCCTCATGTCTCTCTTGCACACATCTTTGAATCTCATCTGCAGTTGCTCAACTGTTCTTTTGCCAGTTGCCCGTAGATGATATCTTTCGGGATGCGACCATCTTCCATGCGGTGCTTATTAATAATGTAGCACATAATAATGTGCACATAAAGTTTTATGTCATGTTTGGTTGAAGTTCAGACATAGAAGTATGATTACTTAGGATTATATTAACTCTATCTGTCCCAGGAACATTTTAGTTTTTAACTCAGGCACCAGAAAGGGATGTCAGATATTCCTGCACAGCATATTTTATAAAGCGAGCACAACGTTGATATTTACTAGAAAATATGAAATAATATACACACAGACGTTGTAAATTGAATGAAGAATATAGTGAAGTGTAAGTAGTGTTCATTGAAGTAGTTCAGTATGTTTCATATAGAGTTATTTATTTAATGTATACCTACATTGTTGTTTGTATTTGTTTAATGTATACAGGTCGGTAACCCAGAATCTGAAAACATCCAAAAACCAAAATATTCCGTAAATCAAAACTTTTTTCAGCGACTTTTGGGCGATTTTCGAACCGACTTTGGGTGATGTTTGGGATACTTTGGCAGATTTTTGGGCTACTTTGAGCAATATCCAAAATCCGATTTCCGAAACACGGCCATTCCCAAGCATTTCGGATTCTGGGTTACCAACCTGTACCTATGTTGCTGTTTGTATTTGTTTAATGTATACTATCTTGCTGTTTATATTTGTTCAATGTATACCTACATTGCTGTTTATATTTGTTTAATGTATACCTACATTGCTGTTTATATTTGTTTAATGTAGGGGTACTCATCGCAGTGCCTGCGGGCACCATTGTGCCTGCGGGCACCATTGTGCCTGCCAATGGCTATTAGTGTGCCCGCGGATAATTTGCGGATGAAAGAATAAATATACAATTTTGCTTGATGGTCAGAAAGTACAGCTTACCCTCTACTAAAATTCTTAAGTATTTGTGGTTAGTGGTCTCAATAAAATTTCAAACCTTTGCTTATAGACACTCTTAAATATGAATAGTTGACCAGTGACATGCAGTGCCAAAGTTCACACTAATTATACTTTTGACTCAAATAAGTTGATTTTTTAAATTTTATTTATTTAATTTTTAGTCCTGAATATTTACTGTATCATTACATGCGTTTACTTAAGTATTTTGTTGTAAACGTGAACTTTTTTCAATAAGTAGATCACTATTTTGGGTTGGTGTCCACCACCCTCTTTATAAATCTAAAATATGTCTGCGATGCAAAAATGTTTGAGGACCCCTGGTTTAATGTATGCCTACAGTGTTGTTTATATTTGTTTAATGTTGTCACTGATTGCCTCCCTTTAGCTCCATAGTAGTGGTCCAACAGTTGCCACAACTTCAAGAGTAACTAATTTGGGTCTTCACAGGTGTCTACCTTCGCACAAGATTACACTTGACGGAGTTGTAGGTAGAAGGATAATGATGCTTCTACCTCAAGGGAGTTTCCACAAGATATTCAGAAAAGCGAGAACAATGCTGAATGTTTCTTAGCAATGTTAACTCTCACCCGTGTGTTACAGGAGCCTGAAAGGGGAGCAAAGAATAGTAACACTGTACCCTACCATGCATGTTGTAAAAAGTGACTAAGGAGGGTTGGGCATGGGGCTGGTTACCCCATCCCGTAAAAAACTTTTTACCAAAAAACTTCAATAAACATGGACAAGTCAAATACAGAATATAAATCAACTCAGCCGCCCAAGACAGAAGAAAGTCCTCTGGAAAGGAGGCGCATGAAGCAACTTAGAGAAAGCCGAAAGGAGTCTGAGCTGCCGACTAACCTTTTTTCGTCTAGGAAAATCTCCAGGATTGGCACCTGGAATGTTTGCACTCTATGTGAACAATGGAAAACTGCACAGGTATCAGCGGAAATGACAAATTACAGGATTGATTTCCTGGGTCTCTGCGAGACACGGTGGAAAGGCATAGAGAGGAGGAGATTGATCACAGGAAAAATGGTGCTGTCCTCAGAACATGAGGAGGAAAGAGCCCACCACAGTGAAGGGGTGGCTATAATGCTGTCTAGGGCACAGAGGGCACTTATAGAATGGGAAGCAATGGGACCCCAAATTATAACAGCAACTTTTCAATCAGCCAAAAAGAAAGTAAATATAAACATCATCCAGTGTTATCCACCAACAAATGATAAAGAAGAATCTGAGAAAGAAGACTTTTACACCAGACTACAAAATGTCTTGGACAAAAAGAAAAGAAAGGACATCACAATTTTGATGGGGGACCTAAACGCAAAAATAGGAACAGACAACACCGGCTTTGAAGAAATCATGGGAAAGCATGGATTAGGTATGATGAACAAGAATGGGGAACTATACTACTGGACAAAAGTTAAGGGCCACCAAGAAAAACTCCACTATGGACCAGATAAATGCAACCAGGTGTAAACAATTTATTACAAAATAAAGTTGATTCATCCATGGAAAAGATCAGTCAAGTTTTTTTAATAATGTGTGACTTACTAACAAAAAGAAATTCAACTCACTTTTTCACCTTTTGAACTAGTGGGGCATGTTGCAAAAACCATGAGTTTTTGCAGCAACAATGGCAATTTTCACGTGCGGGTTAAAGTGACCCAGTTTTTGGACATTAAAAAAAAATTAACCTAGTGCACACAGAAATGTATACACATTTCTCTGAGCTCAGTTTTAATGACATTTTCACTTGTCTTTACAGTTTGCCAATCAATTATATAAACCTTGTCTAAACTGAATGGCGGCCCTTAACTTTTGTCTAGTAGTATATTAGCTAACTTCTGTGCTTCAAATCAACTAGGGAAGCCGCGCTGGTATAATGGTAACCACACTGCGCTGGCAATTGGGTGATCCAGGTTCGAGCCCTGGCGAGAACATTTGAAGAAGTGTTGTCGACCGGGACTTCTTCTTCTTTGATCCTTAGCCGTCGACCGTCAAAGCAGTCAGTGGCCATCACGCCTGGTGGCGTTTTGTAGGGCAGCAACAAATTGATTCCACTTTGCTCGGTCGGTGGCCATCCTTCGTACAGTGCCCCAACTCTGGTTCATTCTTTGCATCTCAGCCTCCACAGTCCTCCGCCAGGTTGTTTTTGGTCGGCCTCTCTTTCGTTTTCCTTCAGGGGTCCATAGCATAGCTGTTCTTGTAATGGCATCGGGGTCTCTTTTGAGGACATGGCCAACCCAGCTCCTGTTTCCAGCGTCTGCCAGCTATGATGGTGTACATGTCCTCTTGCTTGGAGATCTTATTTGGTGATGGTATTTGGCCAAAAGATTCAGTGAATTTTTCTTAGGCATGAGAAACTGAGAAATTGCAGAGTGAATGGCAGGATGTACAAATGGGTGGCAGCATACTTGCATATATTTTTCCCATATGCAAGTATGCTTTCACCCATTTGTACATCTTACCATTCACTCTACAATTTCTCAGTTTCTTCAGAAGCCCTTCTTTCCAAACCTTGTCAAATGCTTTCCTTAGATCTATCCATGCTGCTAGTACCAGTTTCTTATCTTGGAACGCATCCTCAATCTCTTGGGAAAGGTAAGTTGCCTGATCTTCGGTGGAATAACACTGCCTAAAGCCCGCCTGCTGTGGTACAAGAAGGTTTTCACTTTCAAGGTACCACTGTAGCCTGAGGTTGATGATACGTTCCATTGTTTTGCAGAGGCAGCTTGTAAGGCTGATTGGTCTGTAGCTGGGGGCCGTGGAACTGTCTTTTCCAGGTTTTGGGAGTGGTATCATGATTGTTTCCCTCCAGGTCTGTGGAACTCTGCCCAAGTTCCAACAGATATTGAAGATCTGCAGCAGCTTTGTTTTTGCTGCGGTTCCGAAGTTCTTAATCATTTCATTGGACATTTCAATTTGTTGTTGCCCTACAAGACGCCACTAGGCATGATGGCCACTGACTGCTTTGACGGTCGGTGGCTAAGGATCAAAGAAGAAGAAGATACTTGCATAACAGAAGAGCCCGAGTACAACTAGATGGCCTCAAGAGTAAGAAAATTCTACTGCGTCATGGCGTCCCTCAGGGAGGGGTTCTGTCCCCCACACTTTTCCTAGTCTACATCAACGACCTGGTTGCTGAACTACCACATGGAATGAAAGTGGCAATGTACGCTGATGACCTGGTAATATGGTGCACAGATGAGCATGCAACAGTGGCCACCAAACTGCTACAAAGAGCTATAGATGCCTTAACCTCATGGGCAAATAGATGGTGTGTCAGCATCAATACAGATAAGTGCAGCACTATGCTCTTCACCCTCTCTCCAAAACAAAAAGCTGGTGTCATCAAGATAAATGGAGACCTCCTGAGAGAAGATAAACAACCCACCTATCTCGGAGTTACATTCGATGATAGGCTGACATGGAAGCAACACATCAACAAGGCAGCAACAAAGGCCAGGAGGAAGCTAGCCATCCTGAGAAAACTAAGTGGAACCACATGGGGAGCCAACGGGAAAATACTTAGTAAAGTTTACCAGCAGGGCATACGACCACACCTGAATATGGGTCAGCTGCGTGGTGTCCAGCATCAAACACCACATTACAAGAGCTAGATAAGGTGCAAAACCAGGCTCTTAGGGTCATCATGGGGGCAGTGAAATCAACGCCTATAGTGGAGATGGAGAAAATGGGGAGGATACAGGCACTGAGAGAACTCAGAGACACGAAAGTGCTAACACAGGCAGAAAAATTCCTCTGTATGCCGAGCCATCCAATGAAGGACAGATTCCAAAACCTAGCAATGGGGCGATTGAAAAGAAGCAGTTTTATCCACCAGGCTAAATGACTTCATAGACAAACCTTAGACTTGCCTGAAGTTGACAGCCCCCTAAAGTCTGTGCCAGAACAAACCCCATGGAGAGAGGAGACTGGACTACCAGTATACATCCAGACAAAAGTGAAAGGAATACTCGACATGGATGAACAGAACAGCGTGCAACGTAGGACAGTCACTATCAGTTTCCTGGATGATGAATACCCACAGGACCTATGGGTCTGAGTATACATGGATGGGTCAGCACAAAATACAGTAAAGAATGGAGGAGCAGGAGTGTATATAGAATACCCTAACAACACTAGGGATAGGGCCAGAGTACCAACGGGGAAATTCTGTAACAACTATGATGCAGAAATCCCGGCAATCACGGTGGCAACCGAAAAACTGTTGAACACCAATCTCAGTCCACAGCCTGTGGTATTCCTGACAGATACAAGATCAGCACTTCAAGCACTTCAGTCCATAAAATTACCAGGTATACAAGCCTTACTGTCTGAACTGTGCAACCATCACATGGTTACCATGCAGTGGATACCGTCTCACTGTGAAATACAAGGAAACGAGAGAGCAGACGGACTGGCTAAAGAAGGTGCTGCAGACGAGCAAACGGATGTACCAGTTACGTACCTTCAGAAGAAAAAGATGATCAAATCAATCAGAAAGCCACTAACACTAACGCAGGACGACTACCAAGCTATGAACAGATCAGAACAAATTGTCATTCCTCAGAACAGGACACAACCGACTCCGCAGCCACATGTTTAAAAAATTTAAGATTGGCAATTCAGCCATGTGTACATGTGGACGGGCACCCCAGACTGCAGAGCACATACTTCAAGACTGCCCCAAATATGATATATTGAGGCAAACCCACTGGCCCAGAGAAACAACACTGGAAGCAAAACTATACGGACCTCTGTATGAACTACAAAAGACAGTGAAGTTTATACAAGAAACAACATTGCAGATATAGACAATATATTTCAAGCGAACGAAAGAAGAAGAATTGTACAGGGAAAAAAGGGAAACTCACGTAAAATCAGTCTCAGGTTAGACATATTAACCGGAGATTTTGCCTCGAGTAATAGCGGGCATATGAATAAAAAAAAAAATCAACTAGCTATAGGAGGAAGCATATTTCCACATACTAGAATACATAAAGCAACATGGATATCACCAGACCACAGAACTGAGAATCAGATTGATCACATATGCATAAGTAAGAAGTTTAGGTCATCATTGCATGATGTAAAAGTATGTAGAGGAGCAGATGTGGTATCAGACTACCATCTTCTGTTGGCTAAAACAAAATTAAAACTCAAGAAATTTACAACAGTATATAGCTATAGACAACAGTATAATGTGGGATATCTAAGAAATCAGGAAATAAGAGAAACAATTTTCAATCACAGTATCCAACAAATACCAAGTACTCCAACAGCTGGAAGATGAAACAGATACGGAAGACCACTAGCAACAAGTAAAAAATATATGGAACAAGACTTGTGAAGAAGTACTGAGAAAAAAAGAGAACATCAGCACAAAGCATGGATAACAACAGAAACCATTACCAAGATAGAAGACAGTAAAAACAAGAAAGCAGATTTAAACAGAAGCAAAACCAGAAGCTCCAAAGCCAAGGCTTATGAAGTGTACATAGAAGCAAACAAAGAAGTAAGAAGAAACATCAAAAGATACAATAGAAAGTATATTGAAGAGTTGGCAAGGGAAGCAGAGGAAGCTGCAGCCAAAGGAAATATGAGGGACCTGTACAACACAAAGAAGCTAACAGGGAAATATAAGCAAGCAAATGGCCTCATAAAAGATAAGAATGGAAAATTGCTTAGTAATATACAAGAACAAATGAAGAGATTGACAGAACATTTTGAGGAACGTCTCAGTAGACCAGCTCCAACTAATCCCCCAGACATCCAGCCAGCAGAAGAGGAGCTACTAATCAGCTGTGAATGACCAAGTAGAGAAGAAATAAAGAAAGCCATAAAGCTTCTGAAAGATGGAAAAGCAGCTGGTCCAGATGGAATTCCAGCAGAGCATCAAAAACAGATATTGATTCCTCTACAGAGATATTATACAAACTACTTGGCAAAGTCTGGGAGAGAGAGGAAATACCAGCAGAATGGAAGGAAGGTTATCTGGTCAAGTTGCCTAAGAAGGGAAATTTACCAGAGTGCACAAATTATAGAGGAATAATGTAACTATCAGTGCCAGGAAAAGTATTAAACAGAATCATCCTTGAGAGATTAAAAAGTCCATAGACAAGCAACTGAGAGATGAACAAGCAGGTTTTTCGACAAAACAGATCCTGTACAGACCAGATAGCTACATTGAGAATAATAGTTGAACAAAGTCTGGAATGGAATTCACTGCTATACATCAGATTTGTGGACTATGAAAAGGCATTTGACAGTGTAGACAGAGAATCACTTTGGAAATTGATGAGGCATTATGGAGTTGCCATGAAGATCATTAACTTAATAAGGAAGACCTATGAAGACATGACATACAGAGTTCTTCATGAAGGACAACTTACAGAACCATTTAGGATTAGAACGGGAGTGAGACAGGGATGCCTCTTGTCTCCATTTCTTTTCTTACTAGCAATAGATTGGGTTATGAAAACATCGACACCACACAACAGAAATGGAATCCAGTGGAATCTGACTAAACAGCTTGATGATCTGGATTTTACAGATGACTTGGCTCTTCTGTCCCATAACCATAATCAGATGCAAGAGAAAATGAAAATTCTCAATGAGAGGTCACAACAAGTGGTCCTGAAAATACACAGGGAAAAGACAAAGATTATGAGAATAAATGCAAGAAATGATAACAAGGTTGAACTTGAAGAAGCACCACTAAAAGATTTAGAATCGTACACATATCTTGGCAGTAATATCTTTCCTGCCCCCGCTTTTCCGGGTGGTTGGGACAAATGCTTAATCGACGCAATTGTTATTCGCGCCTCAAATTGCCAGCCAATCTTATTTGAAAGTTTTAGTTATGGCAACTTTATGATGAAATATTTTGCATGACTCATCTAGTGCAAAACTTCTAACCAGTACTTTCTAAAATTGGGCTGTAAACATCCGATTATTATTTGGTAAAGTTACATCTATGGCACTTCAAAATGTCTTCCCAGATTGGGCATTATCTGACTTGCTTATCCCACGTAAATCAGATGTCGTTATCAGACTATGACTCGACGCAATTTGACCGTCTGTCTGGACATATTCGTGGTTTATCTGTACCTCCAATATTGTGAGTCTATTGTTCTAATGAATTGAAAGGGATGACTCCAGTCTTGTACAAATATCGACGATAGCCTTTCACCGGGAGTCCATGTGGGATCGTCACATTTTTTTGTGACTTAATTAATCCCTCAAGGATGGACCCTCGATTAAAGTGAATTAAAGTGTGAAAGTTATTTAAACATTGACCTTCCGATGAGATTTCTTTGTTGTCAGAAATGGGCCTAGTTAGGGCAGGGGAGAGAGAAATATCAAAATTTTGCCCGCACAGAAAAGGTAATGCAATACTGCTGGAATGGACATGAGAGCGCACAGACCGTTTTGTGACAAATGTATACCTATAGCGCTTTTTATCTTTGTTTAAGGTATGCGTACATTGTTTAACTTTGTTTCATACTGCAGGTATTTGTTCCGGAGTGGACATATGGACCACCCTGGTGATGTATTCCACAATACAACAATAGAGATTTTGACCACAGAAAAAATCAGCCAGTCAAACATAGACAGTATTGTATCAAAGGCAGGACTTAGCCCGATAGAGATTGTTAATGCGACAAAAGGATTCATTCCTATTGGTCGTTTTAATGAAGGAGGAGTGGCTCAAGGGGAGATACCTGAAGGAGTGGGTGATATAAAGATAATTCGAATTCACGTTCATGAGAAATCTAATGCCTGGGTGATTTTAAGTGAAGTAAGTATTTTTTTTTTTTTTAGAACATTATTTTATTTTTATTCATGTACGATTAGATTATTATTTCATTTTATTCAATCTGCTTGTACCTTGTAGCCCCGTGTAGTTCCCGGGAGGAGATGAATAAAGAATAGGACTACTGTTTCATTAGGAGTGTCATAAGAGGTGACAAATAAGAGGTTGAGAATGAGGTTGACAACTTCTTCGTGTAAAACAAATTGCGATAGAAACCACCAGAGCAAAACTTAGGAATGCTTTGATGTAGGCTTTCTACAAGGGGGGATTAGCTGGGTATTGAGTGATGGCCACTGACTGCTTTGACGGTCGGCGGCTAAGGATCAAAGAAGAAGACGAGTGACTTCCTTAAACTTAGTGTGCACTCCTGGGTTCTCCCCGTGTTGCATCACTGCAGGAATCATGGTGTGATGGGTCGCTCTAGTGCAGCTAATCGATCCCTGAGCATTGGCCAAGCAACTTGAGGACTCAGAGGTTGCTTGTTTCCAGAATACACCACGTGGAGGTACTTGAGGATCTTGGTTTGTTATCTAACCCTGGAATTCATGCATGAGCAACAAGAATTCCTTCAGATCTCAGGAAAGCATGTAGTGAACAAAATTTGAGGTAGCATCCAAGGCAAAAATGGATAGACAGCATAGAAGTGGACCTGAAAGAGTCGAGGCATGGACTACATGAAGACCATCAAGGATATAGAGTACAAGAAATACTGGGTTCACATGAGTTGAAAGGAGAAGAAGTTAACAAATTATCAACTTTTTTATTTTACCTTATTTAATGACACTTGAGTTCTATTCAGTAGTATAGCATTTAGTACACTTGATTCATCATCATGTGACGTATTCTTTCCAGAACGTTGTCTCCATTACAGCTGCTCTGAACGCATCACGATTCTGGGCAAGTCGACCTGCATCAGCCAAAGACAAGTTCAGACTCTCTGTGATGTCCTGGGTCCACCGTCGTCTAGGTTGACCCCTTCCCCTTTTTCCAGGGACCATGCCTTCCATCACTGTTTTTTCCAGGCTATTATGTCTTTTTATATGACCGAAAAATTTCAGCTTCCTTATTGCGATGGTATTTAGGAGCCAATGTTCCTGTACGTTTAGTGAGTGCAGTACTTCTCTGTTGGTCTTTTTTTCTGTCCAGGGTATTCTCAACATCCTTCTGTAGCATTTCATTTCAAATGATGTAATCTTTTTTTGCAACTGTTTTATTGAGTGTCCAAGTCTCGCAGCCGTATGTTGCTACTGGGAATATACATGCTCTGATCAGTTGTAACGTTGTTTCTTTGCTTGTGCCTTGCCATAGGATGCTTTGACCATTGCCATTATCATCTTCTCATCTCTTGTTCACAAGCAATAATCAGAAATAACTATAGAGAAAAATGGCAGAAGAAACATCCAGAGTCCAGTAATGCAGAACCCTACTATACATTACCAAGAAGAGATCAAGTGATAATTTTCAGACTAAGAGCCAGCCATTGCAGAATTAGATACCATCTGTTCAACAAACTGAAAATTGGACAGACAGATATGTGTCCGTGCGGGGAGGACAAACAGACAGACAGATGAATGTTCATGTGGGGAGGACAAACAAACAGTAGAACATGTAGCCCAAAACTGTCGGCTCCATGAGAGGAGCGGGGTGGCAGTGTAGCCTTCTCCAACCCAGTTGTTGAGGGAGAAACTGTACGGTGACGAGAGAAGCCTGAGACGGACTGTCAGCTTTATAAGAGAGATAGATGTGGTTATTTGAGAGTGAACGGCGAAGAAGAAGAAAATCTCTTGTTCCATTGGCTCTTGTCGTCTACACCACATTGGTGATTGTTTATTTCTTTTTTATAAACTTGTTTTATTTCTTTAGAGATAAAAATACACAGAATACATTTTTTTTTTCACTTCTAAATCTGTTTATTTTGTGGCATAAAATAAATCACATGACTGAAACAGTGATATCCCTTTACTCAACTTTTGTTTTATCCCTTGACAGATAATGATTGCAGAAAGCAAGAGGTAGCGGCAATTGGATGTGTTTAGTTTCATATCAATGCAATCCATTCCAAGCTCATGAAGTCTGATGTACATACAAGAGGCAGTTCTGATATATGATGAACCACTCTGGATGGACAATTTGTGTGTACACTGAAATAATTGAGAGAGAACAGAAGAGGGAAAATAGCAGTATGTTAGTCTTCTGTCCTGAAGATAGATGAATGCTTGTGCATTGTCCACAACAAATTGCTAATGCTTGTGTCGGTCAGATGTGTGAATGTCTATGCATTGTTCATGAGATAGGCTGTTTGTGGGTGTCCATGAGGTGTGTGAATGCTTGTTTGTTGTCCACAGTATATGCTAAGGCTTGTTTGTGTCCATGAGATAAGTGAGCTCGTGTGTGTTATCCACAAGATATGTGAATGCTTGTGCATTGTCCACGAGAAATGCTAGTATTTGTTTGTGTCCTCGAGAATGCTTGCTTGTTGTCCACATTATATGCTGAGGCATGTTTGTGTCCACGAGATAAGTCAGCGCTTGTGTCCTATCCACAAGGTATGCTAATGCTTGTGTCCGTAATGTATGTGAATGCTTGTGCATTGTCCATGAGATTTGCTAGTGCTTGTTTGTGGCCTTGAGATGTGTGAATGCTTGTGTGGTTTCTGCAAGATATGGTAATAATTGTTTCTGTCATCTAATGTGAGAATGCTTGTGTGTTGTCTCCAAGATATGCTAATGCTTGGTTGTTTTCATGGGATGTAAAAATGCTTGTTTGCTGTCCATAAGATATGCTAATGCTTATTGTTTTCATGGGATGTAAGAATGCTTGTTTGTTGTCCATAAAATATGCTAATGCTTGCTTGTGTCCCTGGGATGTGAGAATGCTTGTATGTTGCCCACAGGATAAGCTAATGCTTGCACATGTGTTATTTCATGAAAATTTATAAATGCCAGTACTGATGTTTGAATGCTAGTCATAATTGGAAGGTAAATTGACTATCTGTGTTTTCATGAAGGGCTTCAAATACTATTTATTTCAAGAAGATTTATAAATGCCTGTACTGATGTTTGAATGTTAATCATAATATGAACGTCTTTCATTGCTTGTGTTTTCATGAAGAGCTGTGTTAACATTTATATATTGATGAAATGCTTATACTGATGTGTCAAAATACAAAGGTCGTTGAGTGCTTGTGTTTTCTTGAAGGGCTGCAGATACTTTAATTTCATAAAGATTTATAAATGCTTGTACTGATGTTTGAATGCTAGCCATAACATGAAGGTCGTTGAATGCCTGTATTGTCATGAAGATTTGTGTAAATGTGAAAATTGGCAAAATGCTTGTATTGATATATGACTGCTAGCCTTAACATGAAGGTTGTTGAGTGCCTGTGTTGTCATAAAAAGCTGCAAATACTTATATTTCTTAAAGATTTATAAATGCTTGTTCAGCTTTATTGAACTTTTATCACTTGTTACTGAAATATTTGAAGATTGTACTGCAGTGTAATGCCCTGTGTTTGGAAATCCTTCCAGAATATTTACATTTTTACTGTGTTTTGTATGATGTATTTCATTCCAACATAATCTGGGTGACAAAGGATGGTATAACCATGTTATTAGTTTGGTATCATTGCCACACTTGAAGAATATTCATTCATTCATTCATAACCCTTCACTCCCAAAGGAGCATAGGCCTTCAACAAACACATGCCAAGTCCTCCTGTCACGTGCCATCATCTCAAGTTCTTTCCACGTTCTCCTCATCATTTTCACCTCTGTTTCCAGCTCTCTTCTCCATGTGCTTCTTGGTCTACCTCTGCCTCTCTTGCCCTGGGGGTTCCAGAACAAGGACTGCCTTGTAATGCTATCAACAGGTTTCCTCAGTGTGTGTCTTATCCATCGCCATCGTCTTCTTCTCATCTCTTGTTCCACTGGCACTTGTCTAGTTCTTGTCCTCAGTTCCACGTTGGTAACCTTGTCATACCATTTTAATCCCTTTATTCTACGCAAGCACCCATTTATGAAAGTCTGTAGCTTTTTGGTTGTTGTCTTTGTTGTTCTCCATGTCTCAGAGACATACAGTAGGACTGACTTCACATTTGAGTTGAAGATTCTTATTTTCGTGTTGGATCCGATTTCTCTTGATCTCCACATACTTCCCAATGCAATGAAAGCTCCTCTTGCTTTTTGTATTCTTATTTTGGTATCACTGTCTGTCCCTCCAACTTTGTCTATATTGCTGCCAAGATATGTGTACGATTCTACATCTTGTATTGGTGTTTCTTTAAGTTCAACCCTGTTATCATTACCTGCATTTCTTCTCATTATCTTTGTCTTTTCCCTGTGTATTTTCAGACCCAGTTGCTGTGACCTCTCATCAAGTGTTTTCAATTTGTCCTGCATCTGATTTCGGTTATGGGACAGAAGAGCCAAGTCATCAGCAAAATCCAGAATACTTAGTCAGAGTCCACTGGATTCCTTTTCTGTTGTGTGTTGTCGATGTTCTCATAACCCAATCTATTGCTAGTAAGAAAAGAAATGGAGACAAAAAGCATCCCTGTCGCACTCCTGTTCTTATCCCAAACGGTTCTGTAAGCTGTCGTTCATGAAGAACTCTGCATGTCATGTCTTCATATGTTTTTTTTATTAAATTAATGATCTTCAGGGGAACTCCATAATGCCTCATCAGTTTCCAAAGTGATTCTCTGTCTACACTGTCAAATGCCTTTTCGTAGTCCACAAATCCGATGTATAGTGGGGAATTCCATTCCAGACTTTGTTCAACTATTATTCTCAAAGTGGCTATCTGGTCTGTACAGGATCTGTTTTGTCGAAAACCTGCTTGTTCATCTCTCAGTTTCTTGTCTATGGACTCTTTTAATCTCTCAAGGATAATCCTGTTTAACTCTTACAGGACGAGGAGCCAGTTATATTGGTCGACGTTTCTAGCCTTAGATGACGGGAAGCCCCGAATCTTGGTCGACATGTTTGAACTAAGTTTTTGTTTCGTTTCATCACAGTTAGAAGTTTTCGATGACTGGGAAGCGGAAGTATAGCCATTTTTATTATTATTTCTAAAGCGGGAGAGTGATAGCGTCATTCTTTCGAGTAAATTCTAGCCGGTTTCGATTGCAACCTCGTGTTTTTTTAACGAAATTTGGGTTACCTATTTTCGATACATATTTTCGAAGGCATCTAATTCATCTTCTCGAAAGTGACCTGCTCGTTTAAGTGCTCAGCAGGCCCTTAGTTTGCTAGAAAATTTCAGCGAAGATGAGGACGGCTATAGCAGTAGTGATTTTAGTGCTAATTCGATGAATAATTCGTCTTTCAGTGATGTCGATTCAGAGAATGAAGGTAGGCCTATTATGTTAGAAAGAGTGGGCGTGGTTCTATCACCTAACTTTGATTCTTCAACATCAGACCCAGTAGGACCTAATTTAGTTTTACAAGAAGGGGAAAGACGAAAACAGGAGTGTGTCAGAAATATAGAACTAACAACGAATAGCTTTAGATTTTAACCTAAAGACGGAAGAGCAGTGGGTGTGTCCGCAAATTTAGGCCTAAATGAATCATCTACCCCGATCCAGTGTTTTGAAAGCCTTGTATCATCAGCTGTAAGGGAGGAAATTTTAAAAAGCATAAACTGCTTTGCAGAAATTGAAGTACAGAAGCATACATGGAAAGTAGTTAGAGTATAAACTTGATGTGGTTGGATAACATAAATGATGCATTAGCTATCTTGAGTGGGTAATTCTGATATTTTTTTTTTTTTTTGTCAAATTTATTTTCCCAGTCTCCAACTACTTTATACTCATAAAAAAAATTTTAAAATTATAAACTGAACATATTCAGAATTCTCATCCATTTTCCTTTTTAAATATATATAACATGACTATATTTGTTAAAAACTTTGAAATAACTGACACTTATATGGTAATAGTATATGAAAAACCTGTGCCGCAGAAAATTTGTGACAAAAGAGTGTCTTTCCTTTTCTTGAAGCCAATTGAAAAGTAGTTAGAGTATAAACTTGAGCCATATGTATTTTATTTCCAAAATGAATGTAGTTTACAAATATTTGTATCTTGGATAACATAAATGATGCATTAGCTATCTTGAGTGGGTAATTCTGATATGTTTTTTTTGTTTGTTTTTTTTTTTGGTCAAATTTATTTTCCCAGTCTCCAACTACTTTATACTCATAAAAATTTTTTTTAAAATTATAAACTGAACATATTCAGAATCCTCATCCATTTTCCTTTTTAAATATATATATAACGTGACTATATTTGTTAAAAACTTTGAAATAACTGACACTTATATGGTAACAGTGTATGAAAAACCTGTGCCGCAGAAAATTTGTGACAAAAGAGTGTCTTTCCTTTTCTTGAAGCCAATTGAAAAGTAGTTAGAGTATAAACTTGAGCCATATGTATTTTATTTCCAAAATGAATGTAGTTTACAAATATTTGTATCTTGGATAACATAAATGATGCATTAGCTATCTTGAGTGGGTAATTCTGATATGTTTTTTTTTTTTTGTCAAATTTATTTTCCCAGTCTCCAACTACTTTATACTCATAAAAATTTTTTTTAAATTATAAACTGAACATATTCAGAATCTTCATCCATTTTCCTTTTTAAATATATATAACATGACTATATTTGTTAAAAACTTTGAAATAACTGACACTTATATGGTAATAGTATATGAAAAACCTGTGCCGCAGAAAATGTGTGACAAAAGAGTGTCTTTCCTTTTCTTGAAGCCAATTGAAAAGTAGTTAGAGTATAAACTTGAGCCATATGTATTTTATTTCCAAAATGAATGTAGTTTACAAATATTTGTATCTTGGATAACATAAGTGATGCATTAGCTATCTTGAATGGGTAATTCTGATATGTTTTTAATTATTTTTTTTTTTTGTCAAATTTATTTTCTCAGTCTCCAACTATTTTATACTCATAAAAAATTTTTTTAAATTATAAACTGAACATATTCAGAATCCTCATCCATTTTCCTTTTTAAATATATATAACATGACTATATTTGTTAAAAACTTTAAAATAACTGACACTTACATGGTAACACTATATGAAAAATCTGAGTCGCAAAAAATTCCTTGCGTAAAACATGGGAAAACCCCTACGTCCTGAAAGAGTTAATACTTTTCCTGGCATAGTAACATTATTCCTCTATAATTGTGCACTCTTGTAAATTTCCCTTCTTAGGCAACTTAACCAGATATCCTTCCTTCCATTCTGCTGGTATCTCTTCCTTTTCCCAGACTTTACCTAGTAATTTATATAACATCTCTGTAGCCGTGTTCTATATCTGCTTTGATGGCCTCTGCTGGAATACCATCAGGTCCAGACACTTTTCCATCTCTTAGAAGCTTTATGGCTTTCTTTATTTCTTCCTTCCTTGGTCTTTCACCGTTAATTTGTAGCTCTTCTTCTGCTGGCTGGATGTCCAGGGGGTTTTGTGGAGCTGGTCTATTGAGAAGGTCCTCAAAATATTCTGTCCACCTCTTCATTTGCTCTTGTATATTGGTGGGCAGTTTTCCATTCTTGTCTTTTATGAGGCAACTTGTTTGCTTGTACTTCCCTGTTAGCGTCTTTGTGCTGTTATACAGTTCTCTCATATTTCTTTTGGCTGCAGCATCTTCTTCCTCTCTTGCCAACTCTTCAATATACTTCCTCTTGTCTCTTTTGATACTTCTTGAAGAATATGGTATCATTGATTCATTTGAAACATACCCAGAATCCGAAAACCGAGATATTCCGAAAATTGAAAGTTTTTTCTGCAGACTTTTGGCTGATTTTGAACCGGTTTTTGGGCTACTTTGGGTGATTTTTGGGCTACTTTGTGCGATGTTAGGGCTACTTTCGGTGATATTTGAAAAAATCCGATTTCCAAAACGCTGCCATCTCGAGCATTTCGGATTCTGGGTTAACAACCTGTATACAAAGCAAATAGATTTATAATGATATTCGAGTCAGTTTTACAAATGAGCAATATGCTAGGAACACTGGATGTTTGGGGTTACTCTTCATCAGGTACAGTCACAAGCTGGGAACACGGATGAGAAATAATGAAAGGCTATGAATAAATGGTTAGTCGGCAATCCAGCCTCCTTTTGCCTATCTCAGTTGCATCATTACCACCCCCTACCTGAGGACCTCTTCTGTCTTGGAAAGCTGAATTGACGTATTGTTTGTAGTCTTCCTTTCCCGTACGTACCATCCGCTCATTGTCTTTCCATATCTTCATCCTGTTCATGTCTGTCTCCAGTTCTCTTCTCTGTGTGTCCCTTGGTCTCCCTCTACCTCTCTTACCTGGGAGTTCCAGAACAAGGACTGTATTGTAATGCTATAAAAAGGTTTCCTCAGTGTGTTCTTTTATAAACAGTTTCTTGCAGAGAATAGAAGAATTAAAATGGTATGACAAAGTCACCAGTGTGTAACTAATAAGAACCAGTCAAGTGCCAGTGGAACAGGAGATGAGAAGAAGACACCAGAGATGGATAGGTGCACTCAAGTTGGCCAACTGCCTTTTGAAACTTCAGCTATGTCGCTTGCACTTGCTAAAAACTTATCCACTAACCTTAGCCGTGGTAGCATAGTGGTTAGTGCACTGGCTTCCCAGCTCAGTGGTCTATGGTTCGATCCCCAGATGAGGTGGGATTTTTTTAGGCCGCAAACGGCTCCTGGGTCGACCCAGCCCCAACTGGGTACCAGAGCAACTCTGGGAAGGTTAAGGCGGCCAGGCGTGATGTTGACCACGTCACCCCTAGTGTGCCGATGGTCAAGAAAATATGGGCCTAACACCTTATTCCCAATATGCCTCAATGGGCGTGTAACGGGATCCTTTTAACCATAACCGTAACCTTGTTGCGAGCTTATTCTGACAAACATTAAGCCTGTACGTTAAATAAAACACAACAAGAAAATACCAACTTAACCGCCCTTGAATTCTACAAATACATATAAAGCCATCACTGACATGCTGCATTCAACCAGACTCATTTTTCTCCTACACTGGACGCTCACAACGATCCATAATGAACATGTTGAAATTTTAGTGACACCCTCAACAAATTGAAAGCCATTTGGGAAACATTGCCTTGTCTGTCTACTATTCTGTGATTCAGCCCTTCCTTTACTTTCCATCTTCCTCTTTCTCTGTGGGTATCAGTGGTAGAATCTGGTGTGGTTTCCATGATAGAGTCTGACTTGTAACACTAGAGCTTGATTTCTTTGGAGCAATCTGAATTGAAATTCACTGGGTTTTTTTTTTTGTTGAGCCAAGAAAAGACAGTACTGACAGACCACCTTCACATATACAGTAAAGTCTCGACTTAACGTTGGTCTTGACTTATGGCAACCCGCTGATACCGACGAGCCCTGTATGACCCATTAATATTTAATTTCAGTTGAACTTCAATTCATTTTCAACAACTGCAGCAGTATCCGTTCTTTACTTATGAATGAGTTAAGCTAGTTCTGATGCAAGTTATTAGCAGACGTATGCGGATCATCACTTGACGTCAAGGTGGATGAACGTGTCATATTTTAAGTCGGCTCATGCTCTCATCCTCGTTTAGGCTGGTTTTATTTAAATCTTTTTTTCGTTGACCAAACCACAAGGTCTTCTTATGTTTGGACATGTGCCTGTATAACTGCTGGAGACAGTGTGTCCAGGTTGGACAGAGTGACCGTCCCCAAAATGGAACAAAAGTTCTTTTGAGAAAAAATACCAGTAAAATTGCTGGAGACGTTGTGTCCAGGTTGGACAGAGCGACCCTCCCCAAAACAGAGCAAAAGTTCTTTTAAGAAAAAAAGTGTTCCCTTAGCTTCCATCCTAACTACCATTTGGACAATTAAGAAAGAATTAAATCCGCTGTAGTTGAACCCACAACATGCTTATGTTGAGGCATATACGGTAGGGACCAGCTCATATGGCAGGTTAGGTTCCAGATGCCCGCTGAAAAGTGGAAATCGCCGAAAAGCAGAACAGAAGCCTTTTGTAACTTGCAAATGCATATACAAACCTAATAACATGTTCACACTACCATATATTAAGTGCGCAATAGAATTAGGCCTTAAAAAACCAGACAAAAGTAACATGAGCGTACAGCATTTAAAGTAAGAGGTTTGCTACTCCTCTTTTTATCAGTGTATATTCAGATGTCATTTGAAATTAATATTAAAAAAAATTATACATAATGTAATACATTTTGAAAGTTTGGAATATTGATAGAATACACAGAGACGCTGAATGCAGAACTGCAGTAAACAGACTGAATTACCAACAAGAAAATGGCGCTTGAAGCCATTCTAGGTATCAGCTGGTGAGCGTGTTATGCCGAAAAATGCCAAGCAAGAAGAACAAACGCTGAACATAATGAACATATAGATAATTGAAAATCGCCGCTAAAGGGATACCTGACTCTGCTCTTGAGTTAGGGAAGGCAAAGGCAGTGAGGAAGCGAACTGGTCACCCCACCTCTCGAAGCTGGACCTAGTATAGTGAAGTCTGTAACATTTCATTCCCCTAGAGCAGTATCTGTTTTGGGATAACCTTTTTATCTTTATATCTTCTAAAGTGCAGTCTGTGCTACCAAATATTTGCTTTCTATCTTCAGGCTGTATTAGAGATTGTCCTGGGAAATTAGAACCAGAGAAAGAGTTTCATTATCAAGGTTATTATTACTACTTCTTCCTCCTCGTTCGCCCTCAGACTTCTACATTAATGACTCTAATAAAGGCAGTAGTCAGCTCTAGGTTCCTGACATCTCCAAACAGTTTTTCGTTGACAGAAGTGGGTTGCCATATGTTACTCCGTTCACTGCTGTATGTTAGGCAGCACTGTAGCAGATGTTTGGCACGTCATGGGGCTGATGCCACAAGTGCAGAGATCTGTTGTACCAGTCCTGTACTTGTGGTATAGATAGTACCTCAATCTGTTGTGTCCAGCGCGTAAGCTGAAAATGATGACCTGGCCTCGCCTAGATAGCTGGTGATAGGCATCAATTTTTATACAGCCTGGGTGCTCTTTTTCCCATTTAGATTGAATGTGGCTTTTAAAGTTGTTTTTACCATTTCATAAGTTGTCCCTATATCATTTTGTTGAAGGCTGCCCCATTTTTTGTAAGTTTGTCATCCTATTCAGTGCCTGGAATGTTGCAGTGGGCTGGTATCCACTGGACTATGCACTTGTTGAAGCATTTAGCTGGGCTTTCAATCCCTTAGCATTATTTCACTCTTAAATGATAGGGTGGTGTTTCCCCATTTTAACACAAGGAATTTTCAGTCGCAGTAAGTTGTCATATAGTGTTAACATTTAAGGGTTGGTTCTTTCCATTTTTTTTTCATTATGATAATTGTATGTGTAGTTGTTGTAAAGGAAATTGAATGGGGATTAATAAAATTAGAAGTTGGGGCAACATGAAACCGAAACTTAAACATGTTAATTTTAGACCCAGAAAGTAGGCTGACTTTCAGTTTCCATTGGTCCTGCTACTAACTCAACTGAAGCACTGACACAAATGTTGACCGAATGGAAAATTGATTGCAACAAAGTGCATGTTGTATTGCGTGATAATGGCGCAAATATGATGAAGGCCACAAAAGAAGCAAACTTGACAAATGTTAGCTGCTTATCTCATACATTACAGCTTGTTATTCACGGTGCCATTCTATGGCAACCATCAGTAGAAGAACTTTTAATATCTGCCTGCGGAATTGTTGGGCACTTTAAACATTCTTCTGCAGCAACTGGTCGCCTTCATGAAATACAAAAAGAACTGGGATTGCCTGAACATCAGCTATGTCAAGATGTTGTGACTCGTTGGAATTCAACATTTTACATGTTACATTGTCTTGCAGAACAGAAACGTGTAATCTCAATGTTCAGCGTAGAAGTTGGCGATCATGACAGCAAAAGCCTGAATTTGACATTTATAACATATAAGGAAGGGAATGTGGACTGGCCTATGCTGTCTGATAGAGAAACAACAGAAGTGATTGCGTCATTAATAGGCCGTACTGCCCATGGTGGACTTCCGGTGTTATGTCTTTCGGTTCGCACTATTGACCTGTCATCTTAGCATCATTTTTTGGTGATGCGTGGATGGCAGGGAGGATAGTGTGATTCGCTTGCATAGCTAGGCGGGGTTGTCGCATGGAAGGTCCAGTGTTCAAATCCTGGGTAAGCCACTCATGTCTGTTGTTTTTTCTGTTGTCTAGTGTTCTACTTCTTTATTTCTTACGAGTGCCTGAAAACATACATCATATTAATTTACTGAATTTGACAACAAATTGGTGGAATCTGGTGTCTCGCATTGTGACATTACTGAAGCCCTTTGAGCAACTGACTCGTGAAATCAGCAGTGCAAATGCATGTTTGTCGGTGGTCTTGCCAGCCATTCAAGCTATCTTGCTGTATCTGCAGAAGGACATATGTGATGATGGAATCAAGAAAACGGTCACAGAAATTATATCAGCGTTGAAACACAGGCTTTCTGGTCTGTTTGATAATGAACTCTTTGTTGTTTCTGCAGGGTTAGATCCCCGTTTTAAACTTAACTTCTTAATTGAAATACAGAAAATTAAAGGCAGGGCAAAAATATTAGCAGCTGTAACATTATGTCAATCTCAGGATGTCAACACTGTCAGTGACAACAGTATGTCAATCTCAGGACGTCAACACTGTCAGACAACAGTATGTCAATCTCAGGACGTCAACACTGACAGTGACAACAGTATGTCAATCTCAGGACATCAACACTGTCAGTGACAACAGTATGTCAATCTCAGGATGTCAACACTGTCAGTGACAACAGTATGTCAATCTCAGGACGTCAACACTGTCAGTGACAACAGTATGTCAATCTCGGGACGTCAACACTGACAGTGACAACAGTTTGTCAATCTCAGGATGTCAACACTGTCAGTGACAACAGTATGTCAATCTCAGGACGTCAACAGTGACAACAGGATGTCAATCTCAGGACGTCAACAGTGACAACAGTATGTCAATCTCAGGACATCAACACTGACAGTGACAACAGTATGTCAATCTCAGGACGTCAGCACTGACAGTGACAACAGTTTGTCAATCTCAGGACGTCAACACTGTCAGTGACAACAGTATGTCAATCTCAGGACGTCAACACTGTCGGTGACAACGGTATGTCAATCTCAGGACGTCAACACTGTCAGTGACAACGGTATGTCAATCTCAGGACATCAACACTGTCAGTGACAACGGTATGTCAATCTCAGGACGTCAACACTGTCAGTGACAACGGTATGTCAATCTCAGGACGTCAACACTGTCAGTGACAACGGTATGTCAATCTCAGGATGTCAACACTGTCAGTGACAATGGTATGTCAATCTCAGGACGTCAACACTGTCAGTGACAATGGTATGTCAATCTCAGGACATCAACACTGTCAGTGAAAATGGTATGTCAATCTCAGGACGTCAACACTGTCAGTGACAATGGTATGTCAATCTCAGGATGTCAACACTGTCAGTGACAACAGTATGTCAATCTCAGGATGTCAACACTGTCAGTGACAACAGTATGTCAATCTCAGGACATCAACACTGTCAGTGACAATGGTATGTCAATCTCAGGATGTCAACACTGTCATTGACAACAGTATGTCAATCTCAGGACATCAACACTGTCAGTGCCAACAGTATGTCAATCTCAGGATGTCAACACTGTCAGTGACAACTGTATGTCAATCTCAGGACGTCAACACTGTCAGTGACAACGGTATGTCAATCTCAGGACGTCAACACTGTAAGTGACAACAGTATGTCAATCTCAGGACGTCAACACTGTCAATGACAATGATATGTCAATCTCAGGATGTCAACACTGTCAGTGACAATGGTATGTCAATCTCAGGACGTCAACACTGTCAGTGACAATGGTATGTCAATCTCAGGATGTCAACACTGTCAGTGACAACGGTATGTCAATCTCAGGACATCAACACTGTCAGTGACAATGGTATGTCAATCTCAGGACGTCAACGCTGACAGTGACAACAGTATGTCAATCTCAGGATGTCAACACTGTCAGTGACAACAGTATGTCAATCTCAGGATGTCAACACTGTCAGTGACAACAGTATGTCAATCTCAAGATGTCAACACTTTCAGTGACAACAGTATGAAAGTGAAATATGAAAATCCACCCAGTAAGAAGAGTAAGACCGCATCAGATGATTTCTGGGCCTCATGGGATTTGGTGCAAACATACAATGACCAGCCAGAAACCAGTACTTCAAACCTTATTGAAGATCAACTGAACATGTTTCTGAAATGAACCGTGTGTGCTGAGGGATATTGATCTAATGTCAGGTTGGCAGAAGATGCTGACAGGTTTCCTATACTCGGCTTCTGTGCACAACAAGCGTCCCAAGTGAACATCTATTCAGCACTGCCGGCAACACGTTTTCAGATAACAGATGTTGTCTTTTGTCAGAGAATGTTGAGAGACTCGTTTTTTTTTTAAAGCCAATGCGTGTTTCATGCAGCAATTAAAAAACTGATTAATGGCTAGTTATTAGCATTAAATAGTCCTATATACAAAATCCCAGCTTTTTCTGTCAGTGCGTAACGCTAAGGGATGCAACTTTGGTTGAACGTTAGACATTAATTGTATTGTTTCCCTTATATGTACTCTCCCGAAAATAGTAACACTTACCAAAGAAGAATGCGCATATGACGGAGAGCACAAAAATATATTTATTGAATGTGTGATCACGTACACACACATTGGGATCCTCGCTGCTGCTACGTAGTTCGTGTACTGTGGTGATGCACAGTGGGTTTTTTTTAATACTTTTGAATAAGTAAAATTGCCGTTAGGTATTGGTGCTTTCGAATTTAATTCCCGTCTTATGACGGGCTTTTACACTAGTTCCAAGATATTTACCCTATTTTTTTCAATGTATAATTAATAAAAATGTCAGTAGACCTATTGAACACAACTTTGTATGCCCAACATTCACTCACTGTTCGTATTCGTATTTGGCCGAATAGTTCAAGGCCTCTATTCGGTGCGGCCCTATTGTGAAGGACATTGAATTTTCGATTCTCTTCATAATTCTTAAATATTTGTTTCAGACAATGAAATATTGTTTACCAGTACAGAAAAGATATTTCAGCTCTGAAACTTGTTTGATAAAGGTATTATTGACATGGATGATAAGTAGGCTTGCACCACTGTTTCATTTTTTTAACTTACAGATCTACTTGTAAAAATGTAACACGAAAATGTAAGGTGTTTTACCTTGTTGCAAGAGCAAAAGGGGCAACATATTGTTGTGATTCAGAAACTACTGCTGCTTACAATTTTATATATAATGTTATTGTTGCACATTGTAAATACATTTACAACTTCATTCCTCAAAACATATGCTTCACATTTTAAATCTTCCTTGCTGTATTAAGGGGAGGAGAGGTAGAGGATTTTAGCTGAATATTTATTTTAAAATAAAGCTTGGACTCTTTTGATAACTTAAAATCCCCAAAATTTTAAAGTTTTTTTTTTTTGATAACTTAGAATCCCCAAAATTGTAAATACAGAAAGGTCTATAATCTTTTATCCGAACACCCTAAATCCGAAATATTCTTAAATTGAAAGTTTCCTTGAGCTACCTTTGATCACAATTTGGCCGATTTCTGACTATTTAGGGTGACTTTGGGCTATTTTTTATGCAGATTGGGCGAAACAAAGCTGTTACCGAGAATTTTGAATAAAGGGTTACAGGATTGTATATCACAATCACTTTTCAGAAGGGATTTTAAAAAGGTATATTTTGACTTAGACAATTATATTTCTTTATGAAACTATGCTCTTCATACAAAGAAAAACATTAGTTTCTCAGACTCTTGTTTCTCTTATAAGTTGCTTATTTATTCATCAGTCCATTTCAGATTTGTCAGATTTGAGATGCAAACTTTCCACTGCTTTATGTTTTTTTTTTTTTTTTTCCAGATTAGATTCCTGATATCATTCTTAGAAAAGTGTAGATTTGTTGAAAATAATGTTATAATATCTGGCCAAATGTGGTACTATTTTTAGACACGATATTCAGTTTTCTAAATGTCATGACCTACTAAAGTTATCAAAAATCTAGTCTCACAAAAACTGGAAAATATTATGTTGACCTTGCTATTCAGATTTAGTCATGGTAACACAGTGGTTAGTGCACTGGCTTCCTAGCTCAGTGGTCCATGGTTCGATCCACAGTTAACGTGGGATTTTTTAGACCGCAAACGGCTCCGGGGTCGACCCAGCCTACCAGAGCAACTCTAGGAAGGTTAAGGCGGCCGGCCTTTATGCTGACCATATCACCCCCAGTGTGCCAATGGTCAAGAAAATAACACCGTATTCCCAATATGCCTCTGGGCATGTAACGGGATCCTTTACCTTTTTTGCTATTCAGATTTGGTGCCCACAATTCAGACAATACAAAAAGCCTTAGCAAATTAACATCTGGCATTAAATTCTCAATATGGCCACCATTTCCATGGCAACCAGTAAACAGTAGCAGGTAGCAACAAACATATTGTTACACGTAACTGGTTTAGACTACACTCAACTTACAACGGTGTGCCATTTTAGTGACCTAGTCGCAAGTTGATATGGTCATAAGTCAGAAATCACTAAACGCTATATGAACCTTAATGATATTTTAGCAGTTAACATGTCTGAATACTAAAATGCTAAGGTCTGTTTTGTTATATTTTTAAAAAAAATTTTACTTTTTGTATATAGTGAAAAAATACAATGTACGAGTAAATGTATAACATAAAATAATATATAATATACAAACTGTAACACAATAGGCTTAATGAGATGGCCGCTGTACTTGCGAGTGGTCATAAGTTGCATACCTGGTTAAGTCGAGGACAGTCTGTATTAGGTTAAGTCTGTCCATTTTAGTTGAATTCCAACAATTATTTCTGAAAATGGCATTAGACTTTGGTACCTCTCTTTAACTGATAGAAGTATTGAAGCTTTCTTGTACTATGTTACATCTAGATCGTTTTCAGCTTCAGGAACATTCAATTGTGTCTCTGGTGGTTCCTTGTTCAGAGTTTCTCTGAAGTGCTCTGCCCATCTTGTTTCCTGTCCCTCTGCTGTCGTGATGAGATTACCTTGCTTATCTCTTACTAATGTAATATTGTTTGCACCTCGTTTTCCGCTGATGAATTTAGTTATATCTGTAAGGAATCAGCAACTGGTACAGACAGATACCTTCACATACCTAGGAAGCATAGTAACACCAGACGGCGGGGCAGGCAAAGACATCAACATCAGAATGAATAAGGCAAGAACAGCCTTCTTTAGCCTAAACAACATCTGGAAGTCCTCCCAATACAGCACAAGCACAAAATTAAGATTATATCAGAGATGTGTGCTTTCTGTGCTTCTCTATGGTGCAGAATGCTGGAGAGTTACAGAGAAGGAAATGTCGAAATTGTCCTCTTTTCACACAACATGCCTAAGAAAAATTCACCGAATCTTTTGGCCGAATACCATCACTAACCAAGATCTGCTTACTCGTAGCAAGCAAGAGGACATGCACACCATCATAGCTGGCAGACGCTGGAGCTGGGTTGGCCATGTCCTCAGAAGAGACCCCGATGCCATCACAAGAACAGCTATGCTTTGGACCCCTGAAGGAAAACGAAAGAGAGGCCGACCAAAAACAACCTGGCGGAGGACTGTGGAGGCTGAGATGCAAAGAATGAACCAGAGTTGGGGCACTGTACGAAGGATGGCCACCGACCGAGCAAAGTGGAATCAGTTTGTTGTTGCCCTACAAGACACCACTAGGCATGATGGCCACTGACTGCTTTGACGGTCGGCGGCTAAGGATCAAAGAAGTACTATGTTAGCAGTTAGTAGTATATGTTTTTATCACATATTGAAACTTGAGCTATATTGAGTTCTCTGATAACAATCTTTGTTTTGTATTGGACTGAACCCGATGACTTCATTAACACTTACACATTTGTATTATGTATATTGCTCAATGTGAGACTTCGTAATGTTAATAGGTGTGTATTCTGTATATTGTATATATATATATATATATATATATATATATATATATATATATATATATATATATATATATATATATATATATATATATATATATATATATATATATATATATATATATGTGTGCGTGTGTGTGTGTGTCTGGGGTCTCTGAGGAGAGACACAGAAAGAGAAGGACTACTGCTCTGTCAGATCTCATAAGAGGTGACTTATATGAGGTGACTTATATGAGGTGACTTATATGAGGTGACTTATATGAGGCTGTACGTGGGGCCTGGCAACCTCATTATGTAAAACAAATTCTACAAAAACGATCACTACAAAAGCACATGAAAGCCTTGATGCAGGCTTCCTGCAAGGGAACCAGCTGATATGGTGGTTGCATTAACCATAAGAAGCTAAATGAGGGGCAGAAAGAGGAAGAAGAAAAACAGATTGTACATCAGTCTGCGGCAGATATTCAATTTCACCTGTCTGCTTTTATTGTTGAGTGGGAGATCATCATACACAAACTATAATATAATAATAGCCCCCCCTTCAGTCATAACTGACTATGGGAATGTGCCCCTGAGGTGACAGCCATCGCTGCTTTTTTTCCTCATGTTCCTTTCTACGTGTTCTCCTCTTTTCTGCTTACCATGAGAGCTTCTTTTTGCCCAGTCTGAGGTGGCGCCATAGAGAGCATCGCCGCTTGGTGCGATTGGCTGCTTCATCCTCCCAGGTTGTTGGATTTATGTCCAGTGCCCTCATGTCTCTCTCGCACACATCTTTGAATATCAGCTGCTGTCGCCAAACTGTTCTTTGTTTTGTGATTATTGCTTGGTGCGAAATTTTCTGTCTACAGTTGGGGTTTGACCCTAATCCCCGTGCACCCAATGGGGAAAGCAGAGAGTGGCAGGACAACACCTAATTGACTGGGGGCTGCCCAGATTGAAGCAGGCAGTAGCTGTCCAGTGAGATCCTAGAACCTCTGCCATTGTCGAAAATACCCCCTGGCGCCATGTAACTACTATTTCCTGTGTTGTGCCGACACCTATAGGGTGAAGATGGAGTGTTCTCTCCAGGATGCGAACTTGGGCACAGTTATATGGAGATCAAGTTGTTGCCCATGCAGCATGTTCCCCCTCTCCACACAGCCGATAGGTACACAAACTAACTATGCTCAAATCCCTAAAAGGCCAAACTCACTGCTGTCCAAACTCACCTCAGGGTATCTCATCCACACACAAAAACTCGTAGAAAATTGGAGACACACCAACAAGTACGAGAAGGAAAAGACACGAATTGTGTTTCCAGTAAAGAACTCTTCGGGCTGGCAGCACTCAAAGATGTCTACATATTTATGGCTTCATCACCAACTTCTCATATTTTCATTGGGTTCCATTGTTGTCTGAGGAACTCTTCTTCTTCAAGAACCATGCCAGGTGGTATAGGTGATCATGTCTCTCCACAACTTCCGGTCTCCAGCACTGTTTATTAATTCTATTGTTCCATGCCAGACTCTCCAGTATCTTCTCTCTTTGTTGTCCTCTTTTTTCCTTCAGTCTTTCCTGTTGTTCCGGTATATTCCAGCTGTCTTCTTCTAACACACCCACAGAAAGTGGACTGTTTCCTTGTCATGTGACTAAAGCGTTTCATTTGTCCACAGGCCTCCTTCAGGACATCCTCATAACTGTATTTAGCTTTCTTAACATTTTTCTGTAAAACTTCATCTCTGTGCCTTTCTTACTTGTTTACTAATAGTCCATGACTCACTTCCGTACATCAGGGTGGGCTACATGTAACACTGAATAACTTGTTTTCTTAGTTCCATTGACAGAATGCTGTGGCATCAATATATATAAAATCCCAGCTTTTTCTGTCAGTAACGCTAAGGGATGCAACTGTGGTTGAAAGCTAGACATTAATTGTATTGTTTCCTTTATATGTACTCTCCTGAAAATAGTAACACTCGACAAAGAAAAGTGTGCAAAGGTTGGTGTGCGTGAACAGTTTGATTATACTGTATGGACAAACGTCAAAAACACAACTGATAAACAGTACATGATATAAATCAAGATGCTCTTCTGTCATGTTCAGACTTTTAACATAAGATGTTAAACTAAATATTTTGGTTTTTTTAATACTTTTGAATAAGTAAAATTGCCATTAGGTATTGGTGCTTTTGAATTTCCCGTCTTATGACGGGCTTTTACACTAATATTTATATAGTTAAAGAAGTATTGTATTGACAATTAATTATATGAAAATACATAAGCTCAATCATTGCTTTAATGCTTGCCCATGTGTCATATGTATATGTTGTATTATCAATGTGATAATCAGTTTCTGATTGCAGTGTCATATAAGCTGTTACACTGTCATGATTGCTCAAAGTATCAATAAATAAATCATTGAAGAATGAATGATTGTTTTGTGCAAGTTTATAATCACTGAACAGATGCTATTGTTAGCAAATGCTGCATCATCATCATCTTTATCCATTAGTTTCCCAAGGAGCATAAGCCTTCAACAAACACATGCCTAATCCTCCTGTCCCATGCCATCAGCTCAAGGCCTTTCCTCATCACTTTTATTTCTGTTTTCAGTTCTCTTCTCCGTGTGTTGTTCAATAAACCTCAATTTCTCTTTCTTTGGGGATTCCAGAACAAGCCTAGTAATGCTATCAACATGCTATAGTTAGCGAACGAACGAACGAACGAACGAACGAACGAACTTTATTTTCAAAGGGTTGAGAATTGGGCACGCAGGCCCGTCTGACATTCTGCCCTTCCTTTCTCTCACCTTTCATACTGAATTCATTTATTCCCAAATACATTTTACATATCAATGTCAAGGAATTCAACGTTGCAAAGTAAAATAAAATAGCACACTCATATTAACATTAACTACTTATAAACATGACATAAAATATGTAGAAAAGTACAAACATCGTCATTAGAACCTACAATTGATATTATAAGAAAAGATAATCTCATTAGGGGGGCATGTAATCAAAACTAATAAAGTATTCGAAAAGTCTACGATTGTATGAATAGGGACTGAAAGAGAGCGAACGAACTTTATTTTCAAAGTGTTGAGAGAAAGGAACTTAGGCCCGTCTAAGAGAGAGAGAGAGAAAGCGAGAGAGAGAGAAAGTGAGAGAGAGAGAGAGAGAGAGAGAGAGAGAGAGAGAGAGAGAGAGAGAGAGAGAGAGAGAGAGAGAGAGAGAGAGAGAGAGAGAGCCAGCGAGAGAGCGAGTGTTTACTAAGCAGTTTTTAACATACAAATCTCTTTCTTCGTGTAGTTTCCAGGTGATCTGAGGAGACTGTGAGAGAAATGGAAATTCTAAGAATGTCATAAGAGACGCTGATCTGAGGCTAGAAACTTTGTCATGTAAAAGAAGTTGTTATAGAAACCGTCACTGTAAGTTCATAATTACTGTTAATAGATTCTGGGAAATATAAGTCCTAGTCAGTACATATTAGTTTTAATGTATAAATCAGGAGTTCTCAACTTTTTTCTGCTCATTGCCCCCCTCATAGTTGCTGTTAGCTGGAAAAAAGGTGCTTTACCATCTTACTTTGGCACCCTAGAAATATGGCATGGCCTACATTGAGAACCACTGCTATAAATGATTAACTGGATGCATTAATTAATACTCCTTTCAGGGTAACTCTTCATGCACAAAATGTCTTTGAAAATTGGAGACACGCCAACAAGTACAAGAAGGAAAAGACAATCGTTGTGTTTCCAGTAAAGAACTCTTCAGGCTGGGAGCACTCAAGATGTGTACAAAGTGTCGCTGTTAGCTGGGAAAATAGGTACTTTCCATCTTACTATGGCCCCCTAGAAATAAGGCATGGCCCACATTAAGAACCACTGCTACAGATGATTAACAGGAGTCTGGCGTCCAGTCTAGTTCCCGCAGGTGTGTGAGGAGATAACAGAAAGAATAGAACTACTACTACCTCAGGCATGTCATAAGATGCATCTAATATGAGGTTGTACATGAGGCTGGCAATCTCATCATTTAAACTATATTGCTGCAGAAACCACTGCTGCACGAGCACATGCATGCTTTAATATAATCTTCCTGCAAGGGGCCCAGCTGTAGTGGGGGCTCCGTGCTCTCTGAGGAGCAAAAACAGGACAGGAAGAAAATGGTATTATATGTAGGAAGAAAATGGTATTATGTAGGAAGAAAATGGTATTATACGTTGGAGTGAACTATTTAAATAAAGGTTTTGTGTCTTTGTATCATCTTTAGGTAGAAAGACCATGTAAAATTGGAAGGAAAAAAAGCACTGTAACTATCTCATAAACTGCTGATATGTTGAATATAGCAAGTCTACATCCTAGTTATGGTTATAGATATACTAAATGTTTATGTTAACGGTGTTGCTACTGTTAGTACCCACTGCAGACTCTTGTTCTCTCTGTCTGTCTTATCCGGCTGGCTGTCTATCATCTCTCCGTCTGTTATGTGTCTTATCTGGCAGGATGTCTGCCTTCTCTGGTTGACTGTCTGCCTTCTCTTCATCTGTTGTCTGTCTTATGTGGCTGACAGTCTGTCATCTCTCCACCTGTTGTCTTTCTTATGTGGCTGACTGTCATCTGTCCATCAGTTGTCTGTCTTATGTGGTTGACTGTCTGTCATTTCTCCATGTGTTGTCTGTCTTACTTGACTGACTGTCATCACTCCATCATCTATGTGTCATCTCTCCATCTGTTGTCTGTCTTATGTGGTTGACTGTCTGTCATCTCCCCATGTGTTGTCTGTCTTACTTGACTGACTGTCATCACTCCATCATCTATGTGTCATCTCTCCATCTGTTGTCTGTCCTATTTAGCAAACTTTACATCATCTCTCTTCTGTTGTCTGTCGTATCTGTGAGGCTATCACCTCTCCTTCTGTTTTCTGTCTTATTTGATTGATTGTCATCTGTCCATCTATTATCTATCTCATTTGGCTGACTTTCTGTCATCTCTCCATCTGTTGCATGTCTTATTTAGCACACTATCTGTCATATCTCTTCTATTGTCTGTCTTATCTGTCTGTCATCTTTCTTCTGTTGCCTATCTTATCTGTCTGTCATCTCTCTTCTGTTGTCTGTCTTATCTGGCAGGCTACCTGTCATCTCTCCATCTGTTTGTCTGTTTATTTCGCTGATTGTCCTCTACAATATTTTTTTCTGTTTGTGTCTTAAATACCTTATATGGTTTAGAAAGCATCAGACCAACTCAGATGTGTTTTTCATAAATTTATTAGTACAAAACTTCAGTAATTTGAATCGAGATTTCATTGTGTTAATTGTTTTATGAAAGCAGCTATGAGTTATGTAAAAATGATAACTAAAAGCGACTGTGAATTATTTACGAAACTAATGGCACTAATGACAAATACGAGTGATAACAATGGCATTGGTAGGAACAAAATTATGGTCGCTCAGATGCGGTTAAAGATTACAATGGTGATTAAAGCTGATTAATACATGATTGTGTAACATGATTACATGAGTGGCTTGTGAAGAATATGATAACTGTAACAATTAGTTTGATGACAGAGATGATAATTTTTTGAATGATATGACTAGGATGTAATCCATCAAGAAATATTGGCAAAGACTTATATAATTAACGAAAAACACACTTATAAAAACTACAGACAGATGACTGAATTGTTTTTTTAATGTTCCTCTGCCGAGAAACGTGCTTAGAACGTCTGTTTGGCAGACACCAATTTTAACATGAAACCACCTACTCGCCTTGGTTTTTATTTAAGTTTAACTTTGTTAATGTCTTCATAATGCCAGGTATTGGCGAGCAAGATGAATGTGTTCGAAGAGTCCCAATAAAGTGGTAATCGAAATATTTGTTTTTAAAATGATGTCAAAACACATTAATCAATCCTTCTTACCAAAAAAAAATTTACAACATTCGGGGGACACATGAAAGTTGACATATTAGAAGAAAAAGGGGAATATTTACACTGAAATCAAAATAGAAGGGATCAACAAATAGAAGAAGCATGTCCGAAAACAGTTCAAGATCGCAGTGGGCACAGAGAAGGAAGGATTACGACAGGTTTGGGAGCACCTGAAAGGCCAACATAATGCTCTTTGTAGAGTAGAAAGGTTGTGAAGGAAAACACGGAAGGAAAGAGAAAGATTTTTCAGGGAGCCCTTCAAGTTTGCCAAAGAACTGTTTGAACAGCCACAGTCGAGAACACTAAACATCAGGAAAGAAGATCTGGAAGAACACCTTACAATGACCTATTCAGATGGTTGTAAAGATGAGCCGCTCAGCAGCATGGCAGGCCTTATATGGCCTAGTAAGCCAGGAGCTGAATTTAACACCAAGCAACCAACAATGCAAGAAATAGAAAGCATTGTCCAGAAAGCGCAGTGCAAGTCAGCTCCAGGTCCTAATGGTGTCCCATATAGTGTGTATAATATGCTTAAGTTCAACTATTCTTTACAATGTAATCACCAAAATTATACAAACTCATATTACCCCCCCTCACATAAATTAAAATTCTCCCTTCTCATTATACACCCACCATCCTTACCCCAAAAACCACTTTACCACATACAAACCCCATTAACAACACCCAACCTCAAGCTCCCATCATCCTCATACAAACACCTTTAACACATACCTAAACACCCCCCCCTCTATACCCCCCCTACAATTTAATCCCACCCCCTAATTCTACTCTCATTTCATACCCCACACAACTACCACAAAATA